>JAYKAV010001664.1:838058-883963 GCA_035582835.1 Phoebastria nigripes
GGCCGGGCGGCGGCGCTGCGGGGCCGCTGTGCGAGGGGCGGCGCGGCGCGCTCCGCTCCGCTCGCTGGTGTTAACCCTTGTCTGCGCCGGGCGCGGCCCCGCCGCCTCCGCCGGGGCTGGAGAGGGGGATCCCCGGTGCGGCGGGGGCAGCGCGGTGCTGCCCCCTGCTCCGCGCAGGGCCGCCCCCGGGAGGGAGGTTTCCTCTCGCCACGATGCGGGAGGGAGGTGGGAGAGCGGAGACCCGCCTCCGGGGGCCGGGGGGCTGCGGGGCCCGGGCCGGTCAGCGGGGACAGCGTCAGCCTCGGTGCCCAGGTGTCCTGCCGGGAGGACCTGGCAAGGCCCGCGAAGGGAGCCGGCTGGGCGCGGGTGAAAGAGGGTCCGCGGCGTGGGTTTGCATCCTGCTAGGCACAAGGGGCTCTCCAGAGGCGAGAGCGTCGTCGTCAGCTGCCGTGCTGGAAGAGCTCGGGTCACGTCTCATACCTGTCCAGACATACAGTTATCAACAACAAGACACAGGTCCCGGGGAACCATGCCCCCTGAATTTTCCTCCTTGTCCATGTTTCCCAGCACTGGCTATGTTTTTCCGTGCCTGCAGGCCCTGGCAGGCAGGGAAGCACCAATGTTGAAGCTAAAGCCCAGAGCTGCTTTCTGTCACAAACTCATGGTGACAGGGCAGTATTTTCTTCCTTGGGGACACTTTTCTTCCGGTGAGTAGAGGTTTCACTCTGCTACTGTGCCTAAAGCTTTTCTGAGATGCTGGTCACCACAGCATCTTTTGCTATCTGGGTACAGCATAATATATCCCAGGGCATACACGCATATAGCTCATGCTACGGGAAAGGATCCATCCACCCCAGGCAAAGTTTACCTGTTACTGTACATCCTGCAAGTGCTGCTGATGCACAGGCATTTAGCTGGGGTTTTTTCCCCCAGGGGAATGCAGGAATGGCCATTCCCTTTGAATGAGATACAGCAGYGAGTAAGGGGCTGAGGTATGTGGCAATGAGTTTCTAGCAATAACAGAAATATTTTCTATGGGCTTTTGAGAAGAATGGTGGGAAGGTGTTTACCAAGCCCTCCACACATACAGCTGAAGAAGTTGTTTATCATTTTTCAGGGGGCAACTGACTTCTCAGCGGCCCATGGATGGTTTGCCAACTCCTGCAGAAGTCTCCTGATCTTGGGAGATAGAAGAGCACTAATCACACAAGCAGAGAACARTGATGACATGCCCCTTAGGTGATTTCAAGAAAATTAAGTTTATGATTCAGGAACTTGGTAAATACTGGTCCATTTCCTTATTTCTAGTTCCCCTCAGCAACACTAAAGAGGATTCTTGTCTCCACCTTAACAACAAGAGCCCAACTGTCTTCCCTTCCTGCCCATGGATAGCAACTTTTCTAAAGGCAGAGAGAGAGCGGGGTTATTCCTAAATACAAAGTCTGGCCTGAGCAATGCAGTTGCTGACTCCAAAGGTATTAGACAGACACGGAGCTTGAGCAAATCTAGACTTTGCAGCCTTCACTTTGCAGAGGGAAGGACTTTGCACAGATCGCACATTCTTTCTCGTGAGCCCTGCCCCAGCTCCCTCCGCCTTTCTTTTGAAGACGACACTCTTCCTTGTAGGATAGGCAAGTAAAATTAATACTGGCAGCGAAAACCAAATCAGTTGTGCAAAAAGTCCAGCTACCAGAGCACAGATCCAAATAGTGAGGGGTAAATGAGGGAAGGGGAGGCATTTCTGATGGGCAGGCAGAGCAAGATCTCTTTTATTGTAGAGAGTGCTGCAAAAGGCCACGTGCAGCACAGCTCTGATAACAAACTCAAAGGGACATGGGAAAAATCTGTTTCAACAACAGTTTGTATCAAAAGCAGATTATGAAAGAGCTAAATTGTCACTTACTGCTTTGTGCTAATCAGTATTCCACAGTAAGAGCATTGGTATTATCAGAGTTTGCCATGTGATTTATGAGCCCAAGCCCAGTTACCACTTACAGCCTCCGCTGCAATCTTCCACCCTGCCTACGTTTTTGCCTTTCGCTGGCATGCTGTTTTCTGCCTCCTGAGAGCATACCTCAATGACTATCCTGTACCTGACTGGCTTGTGTCTTAAGTAGAAGTCAGCTCAATTTTTCAAAGTAATACCAGGGCATTAGATAAATGTCCTTGAATAGTTTAAACACCGCTCAGAAAACTTCCATTTTTAAACTCAAAGTAAGGACCTGATGGTCCTACCTCTTAGCATTCACCTGTTGCCCCAGTGTGTCCTGTAAACCTCGTTTCATACTAAATCAGTTGCACCATTTTTTTGGCAGCTGTATCTTCAGCAGCCCAGCGTAGCGGGTCCCATCCACAGACATTATCCAGATGACATGAACAACACTGCAGGCATACATGAAAGCAGAAACTGTGAAAATGCAACAAGTCATCCCACTCACTAGCCCCATGAAACCCCACCTCTTTCCCCACAGATGCTGCTGTCTACAAATGAATGCTAAGACCCACCAAATGCACTCCATAATAAAGAACTTTCACCACCCGTGTGGGCAGAGGATGCCTCCACATCCTTTCAACACAATTTCTGACAGCAGCCCCACCAGGGGCACATAACGGCAGGTCCCACCAGAGTCCAGCCCAAAAGAGCAGGTTTCATGACATCTTTATCAATCTCCTGCTGTTCCATCCCCTGCACAGGTGACAGCTGGTTGCACCAGGCAGAGATTTTCTTCACTGGGGATTCAAGAGCAGTACTGTCGCGCTTTCTCCACGTGTTGTTTATGGAACATTAAGCTTTTGTAGGGGTTTAATTATCTCTGCTTTCTCTAACTCCTTCCTCTGCACTGTGAGACACCTGTGGCCAAAAAAAGTAGAGTTCGCCGTCAGACAACAGAAAATGGCTTTTCTGAGCCACATTACCTCTCATTCCCGCTACCTTTATCACAAATCAAGTCTTACAGTATTTTCTCTGAAACTGAGGGCAAGGGCTATTAATTCCAGATAAAAGTGTATCACACATCAACCTTCACTGATTTTCTGTCTGCCTGAAGGTTAATAGCAACAGCAACTGTATTACACTATATAGTAATGAAAAAAAAAGGAAACATTACGCATTTCAATTTAAATGTAAAGGAAGCTGGAATCGATGAAAAAGGTTAACAAGCCTTACTTTGCTTCTTTGTGACTGTACAAAAATGTACCGATCAGTCTCCTCAGATTGTATTTCACAGTCTTGCCATACAAGTCCCCACCCTCATTTTCTTTTTCTTTTCAATCTCAGCAGTAATAGGGTCACTATTTTCTAGTTTCCTTGATGGTTATGATCTTTGGCAGTCTCACACATCTTAAGAGCATATTCCTCAGTTAAGGACTCAAGTCCTTAAAAACAACTTCTTCATTAATTAAGAGGTGAAAAAGCCCAGCCTACTATATATTAGAAAGGAGTACCTTAAATAACTCTGAAAACTCAAACATGAAACCAGAATCAACAATTCCCAATTCAGAGAGTCCAATTTAATTTTCTTTTTTGCCAATATTCTGAAACAACTGTTTAAGTTTTTCAAAGCAGACTAAAGTTGAGTCAATTATTCCAGCTCCCTCTGAAACAAACAGTTTTGTGGCTAAAGTTGGCTACAGTTGGCTGGAAATCTTAATTGCTTGTTTGCCCATTAGGCACAGCCTTTCAAAGCAAACAAGATCTGACTTTGTAATTACAGGTATGTTATTTGAGAGATAAGTGGAAGAAGCAACAAGAAACTGGCTTCTTTGCAGGTAATTTTCAAGAAAACAAAGCATTAAAACATTCTGAAATACACAGTAAAAAGTCTCCCAAAGACCTTACTCTCCTCCCAGAGCAATGCTTTGAGGACTGGGAGAAAGTCAGGTTTATTTTTCCATAACCTTAAAATAAACAAGCTTGTTTTTCCTAACTTCCATTTGTGTAGCTGAGGAGTCTCATTACGTTCACAAGTAATAGAAAAGTAAATCTCTGACTTGTCTATGAGGCATTCATATTCTGCTGCTCGGTGACCATGGATCCCTGGTTATACAGGTGTCCGCAGCCAACTAGGCAGCAGTTCCTCCTAGCGAACACCTACATGCATGGCTCTGAAGTCATGCAAGTGGGAGAAAATGGTGGTGAAAGGCAACCTGTTGACACGAAAGCAGTAAACCCAAAGACCTGTGATTTATATTCATGTATAACTGTAACCTGCAAAATTATTTATTTAAGATAAGGATGAAAAGGCGTGAGTCCAAGTCTCAAACGCAAAGGTCCATCTAGTCAAGCATGTTGTCTCTAGCAGTGGTCAGTAAGCTGTAGGAGTAATATGACACACAGTTACATGCTGTAAGTCTCCTAAAGGCATTGCAGAAGAACATTAAGTGGAAGAGAGCAGTAGGGAAGAGGGAAAAAAAATTCTTTCTTTTGGAGTATTCACGTCTGTGAGGTGCAGCTGTCCTAAAAAAGCTTACAAACAACTGACAAGCAGACAGGGCAGAGTTCCTGAGGCCCCAAATGGAGGTGCGATGGGTACCCTCAGCATTGCAACATAACCACTCCAAAGGTAAGGAAGAGAAGCCACAAGACAGAAGGGGGAATTGAACACTCTACTGGAGTTTCACATCTAACACAGCGAAAACCCCATTTATCCCCATATTGCTCTGGTACAATACAGTGGCCATGGAGTTCATCTCTCAGCACTATCAAACAAAGGTACCCTTGGAGTGTATTTCCCCGAAATACAGTCTGGTACAAATGGATGTAGTTTCTCTTCTCTGTAGAGGTTCTCCAAAGTGAAATAAGATCGGAGATGCTGCTGAAGTCTCACCAGGTTCAATACACACCTGGCATTCAATTTTCTGACAACGAGAATCCCTATCAAATTCCTTCTGCCCCCCCATCCAGAAAGACTCACCCTTTCTCACCTGAACATCACCTTCGCATGAGCTGCTTTACTGGTACATGAAAACAGGTGCTATAAACAAAGCCACCAAAGTCACAGCCAAAGATGAGACAGGAAAATCAGGCTAAATTTAAATGTATTCCCAGCGTTACGGTAAACAGACTGTTTAATAAGACTTTTGTACTGTAATGCCTTGCCACAGAATCCAAAACATTGGTCCTTTTATTTTACCAAGATRACACACTTGTGCTGTACACAACCCAACTCAACTCCTACCTGCTCCTTCCAAAGCTTCCCTACCCACCATGTCCGCTTGCTTCAGCATCCCCCAGCAGTGCCTCATCTTCCCAGGAGAGCTGGGTCACTCCTTTGAGCTGCGCGGGCAGAGAGGTGGGAGCCCTGGAGGTGGGAACGGCCAGGGAAAGAAAGAGGAGCCAGAGGGGGTGAAACGGGTGATGGCCGTGGAGGTGGGGTGTGGTTGGGATTGGGGGTGCCTGAAGGGTTTGCTAGGCAACCACCACCCTCTTCCAGACAGGGGAGGTCAATGTGGTGTGGACTTTCCCTACAAGAGGCAGTAGGAGCAGCAGAAGGTACCCAGAGATCCTAAACCCGTGGCTCCCAAAGGTCTGGGGCATTTGCTCACGAGTGCATGTGAGCTCATGAGCATGGTGAAACTCCAGCTGGAGAAATGGGGTTTATAGTCGGTCACGCATCTGCTGGGACAGACACTTGGGAGCTGTTGTCCTCCACCTGGTAGGGCAGGAGCTCTGGCGAGACAGTGCTTGTGGCAGCCAAAGAGCGCACCACTGTGGCTAGAGACATGTTAGTGACATTAACACAGGTGGAAAATACAGGCTTGCAAACACTTGCAAAGTTACTTTTAGCTGCTCTTTAAACCCTTGAAGCACAGCTTAAAAAAAACAACAAAAAAAAAACAGACCAAGAGCATCCAACCATACAGGTTCAAAATGCCGTTTCAGGCAGACCTTAAGTAGGGTTTACAGTAGGGAAAGTTAATACAAGTGCATAATAGTGTAGGCAAGTAGAGGTATCAGAACGGGCCTTTCTGCCCCAGTTTCTCTCAAGTCTGATCCTCTCAGGCCAGTCCTCACTGATCTTCTTAATAATAGCATGTGTTAACACCTCCCTCTTCCTTTTTTTCCCCTGCTATGGTTCTTCTAAAAAATAAAAAATAAAATAAAATGGCATTAGCTGCTCTAACAGCATGCAAAATGTCTTTCAAGGAGCTCCTGCTGATCTCTGCCTGATCTCAGTAGAGTCTTTTCAGATGCTACTTCCCCTGGCTTCATCTCTATATTCTTCTTGTCGCCCAAAAGCCTGTCCTTCAGGCATTTGTACTCTGAAGGAGAAAGAAGCAATATCCTTGGCAGGCAGAACATTGTGAGTGCATGAAATCTTGTTTTTGTATGCAGGCTGTGTCTCCTTGCACTTTAGTATCCTTCTTCCCCATGAAATAGTATGACTTGCATATCTTCATCCGTATTTATAAGCACCCAGATTGGTCCTGTACTAGTAAGCCTGGTTCTCAACCACCTCTTAAAATAAAGGGAGACTGACTGTGTTTTAAAGGCAGTCTCTCAAGCTCAGCAGCAGAAGAATCTCTTTTAGATCCGGTACCTTTTTAAAGAAATCTCAAGTATCTTAATTCCATTTTTCATTAGACCTTTCAATACAGGATATCTGGGACTAGAAGTTACATGTTGGAATCTCCCCCGTCAGCCCTTGAAAATGGTTGAAAATCCTGTCCTTTGAACCATGGCTCATTACTCAGCCCCCTTCTGTGGTTCTCTGCCTGGCAAATGCAGATATGATGGGCATTATGAGATGCTCTAATGCTAGATTCCCTATAGCACAACCACAGGGAAATGCAAATAATGATCCAACACTGTAATGTAGTCTCTGCCAGAAAAGCAAAGTATAAATATATCTACCCTTACTTCAAACCATAGCTGTAATATGTCCTGATCTATCAGCATGAGTTCTATTCTTTTCCAGATTGATATTTTGAAGAAATAGCTCATTTTTACAATTTTCTTTATCTCTGAGTTTTTATGAAGCTGCAACATGTACATAGCTTATGCTTCCCATTTACATTTTTCTGTACCCATCTGAGCCTGCTGAATTCTCCAAAGAATCTCAGATTTCAATGCACTTTGCGCTGCTATTCTGTTACCTCCAAAGACCAGGCCATTCTTTACAGCAAACTTCAGTCTGAATTGGTAATGTGAGCTTGCTGTGTAATTCCCTGACTCCTTTACAGTGACAGCACTAATGTCTTTTTATAATCTCTCATCTTTTACTGTGCCTCTGCAAATTTATTCCACATTTCTGAGAGCAAGCAATTCCCTTTTCTCATATTTATGTGCATTGTATTTCTGGGTTCCTTTATCTTACATAAGTCATGTTTTCAAACCTAATATTGGCTCTTTGTTTCCAGCAGCTATAATAAACTAAATATATAACGAAGAGTGTAAGACCACGGCAAGTATATATATCTGTGCCTAACTTGCTTAGACCTGCTCCCACTGGTCCTCTGAAAGAGGGCTGTCTTCTTTACAGCCCTTTTAGTCTCTTCGTCCCCAGCACCGGCAGGAAATTAAGGCCCTTCAAAACTCCCTCCTCGGCCCCTCTATATGCATATACGTTGGATAAAAACCATAATTTTCCCTTTTCTAAACGCTTGGGTTCTTGTATAAAATCACGGGATTTCAGACACAGAGGTCTGAGGGAAAACCTAAGGTCTCACAAGAAAAAAGAAYCCCAAAAGACAGAAGCACTGCTTCTCCATCCCACACCACCAGCTGCTTGTAATGCCATCCTTTCCTTCAGCCAGATCCCCCTGCAGCACGTTACTTTATATAGGGAAAAGCTGGTCCCCTCAGAGACTTACCATAACTCCGTGGACTGAAGAAGACCAATATGGGAACATGCAGGACAGGGGAGGTGCAAAGGCTGGATCCAGCTGCGAGCCAGATATTGCTTTTTTCTGAGACAAACAACAGCTATGAATATAGGTTTATAATTACACATTCAGATACTCATTGCTTAGTTACTAGAATGCAGTAAGAAAGACACATGGCAGGCACCTGTGGCACATTTCTATAAAACAGCAGCATCGATGCTATGGAGGTCACCAGTGTCTGAGAAAAGTTCAGTCCCTGACTTCTGCTGATGGAGAATGCACTTTTCTTAAGACTGAAGTCACAGGTTTGTATATCTTACATACTCTCATGCAGACCACTTACAACACCTAAGGAACCATACCACAGTGTTACAGGAAGGTTTAAGAGGCCTGTAAAAAAACCTTGACTTTTGGACCGTTTGTGGTTCCTGCCTCTCAGGTCACCATCTAACCAGCCAGGGTCCAAACTAACACTGAGCTGTACCCACCCTTTGGGGTAGGGAGACAGTATCTCAAGCACTGCTTTTCCCAAACTTTTATCTCAAAAAAACAGTCACTCTACATGGCATTTGTCCTGGTTTCGGCTGGGATAGAGTTAATTTTCTTCCTAGTAGCTGGTATAGTGCTATGTTTTGGATTTAGTATGAGAATAATGTTGATAGCACACTGATGTTTTAGTTGTTGCTAAGTAGTGTTTACACTAGTCAAGGACTTTTCAGCTTCCCATGCTCTGCCTGGTGCACAAGAAGCTGGGAGGGAGAATAGCCAGGACAGCTGACCCAACTGGCCAATGGGGTATTCCATACCATATGATGTCATGCTCAGAAGGGAGGGACATTCGGAGTGATGGCATTTGTCTTCCCAAGTAACCATTACATGTGATGGAGCCCTGCTTTCCTGGAGGTGGCTGAACACCTGCCTGCCGATGGGAAGTAGTGAATGAATTCCCTGTTTTGCTTTGCTTGCGTGCGCRGCTTTTGCTTTACCTATTAAACTGTCTTTATCTCGACCCAYGAGTTTTCTCACTTTTACTCTTCTGATTCTCTTCCCCATCCCACCGCGGGGGGAGTGAGCGAGCAGCTGGGTGGTGCTTAGTTGCTGGCTGGAGTTAAACCACAACAGCACTGAAGGTCTATTATACAATTTACCTATGCAACAGTTGACATTAATGTAATTATTTGAAATGTAGATATTACAGCTGGGTGCAAGATTAAACTTAGTGTGCTGGTTGTTATGAGGACTATCCTAAAAGCACTTCCCATCAAGAATTCTGTGAATGAAATTTAAGATTCAAAATCTGAACTTTTATCAAGTTAATGGTTAAACTAACAGTTAGGCTTTTACTCTTAAAATATTTAATTAAGTCTCATATATAGCTTGGTAAGACATCAATTATTTCACTGTCTTGGAACTAATGCATAAGTCTAAGGAGTTTACAGGTATWTTTGGTAATACAACCTCTATAAATTCCCAAGGACAGTAGGATGAATCATTTTATTTTCTCATTAACATGTTAGATATGCCTTATATACAGCATCAAATCTGGGCTGAACAGAGAACTAGAAGTAGAAATGCTCACTAAACACATCACTAAAGGTTCAAAGTCCACTGTACGGTTGTAAAAATGTAGTCAAAATTTGTACAGTAACTTGATGTCTGTGATACAGCCACTCTTTGGGGATCTCTCTACAGTCTCCGAACTGATATATTCAGTAAGTCCCATCTATGTAATTAAAACCACTGCCACAGTTTCACGTTGCAGATATTGCAAGTATACAGCCAGATTTTCCTTTTCCATTCCAGCATCAAGTATGAAATCCATCTTTTTTCCTTCAGTTTGGTATTCTGACGTAATTTCACACACAAGTCCTGCTTGCGCTCCACCCCCAGAAYGTGTCCCCACTGTTGCCTTTCTAGGGTGAACTTTGGTATAAATCCTTCTGATCATTACCAATCCTGATCCAGAGTTTTTTCCAAGTTATAAGGTGCATCTCTAGTCTTTCACAGAGGTTTATAATCTTAAACCATAAAAGAGTGACACATGGACCGAAGCAAAAAATACCATTGCAGGAGTGCAATGTTCTGATTCTTATTTGTATATACCAGAGCATTCTCATTTTCTTTTCATGGTTATTCAATGGCCTATCTTCAGTGGTTTACTGCCTGCTGGGTAATGGCTCCTTTCTAATCAATTTTAGATTATTTTTCTCCATATTTACTCGTGTCTTCTTTTACAGCCCTTTTAAACCAAAATCAATTTCACTTTTGCCTCAAATAGCCATCCTGGCTGTGCAAGGATAGATTATTGAAATTCGTTCCTGGAATCCAAATTAGAGTTGGCACTGTATTAATCCTGGTCTTAAACAGAGAAGCACACACACATTCAGCTCTTCTGAGATCCTGGCCAAGGCACATTGTAACTATCCACAATTTAGTTCACAGCTGCTAGGTCTGCACAGAGATCCCAAACAACTCTAGAGCTCAGCTTTATGCTTCAAGCATCCTAAGTCTGCATTCACACCCAACATGATAAGCCCATCCCCAGGTGCTCTTCCAGTGCTAACAGCAGCTCTGTACCCAGTTAGCACATGCAGTGCCATGCAAAGCACTGTTGTATAGCAATATCTTGCGATGCTCAAAACACACTTAATACCTACCCTGCCTTTGCATTGCACTGAACAAGAGCTACATACAGCTTTCTGGTGGCTGGCACTTCTTCCACAGAAAGAAAGCAGTAAAAGAACAATGATGTCCTTTACTGCTGCACATCCTTAATTAAGCTCCTGATTCACAGTCATCTCCCATCAGCCTGCTGACTATCCTCTGCACTCTGCTACAACAGTATGGCAGACTGGATCTCTCTGGGTATACAGCTGCCTTTGCCCTGTGATTGCATGGGATTGGTGGCAGGAGCTACCCTACTGCCCCTTCATACCTAAAGTGATATGGTTCATCTGCAGTACAGCAAAAAAGAGTGGGTCCCAGGAGGGAGGAGAGGGCATGTGGGGGAACAGAGCAAGAGAAGGGGGGGTGAATGCACACGTATATTACTGGACAGAAGAGGAACTTACACTGAAAGGCAGGAGCAATCCCGAGCCTGCCATGCTCTGTTGCCTGATGCCCTATGGTGACACCGCGGAGCCACGTGCTTTCCCAGGAGATGTCTTCTACAAAAGGTCCTGATTCCAACATCTCTTGCCGCAACACCTGACATGAAGACAAGCCGCATGAGAGATGAGCAAAACGAAACACAGGCCACGGGGAGGGGGTTGGCAAGGATGTGTGCATGCCCACAGTGCTGCACGTGCCTTCTGGAAGAGGTGCATGCATGTGTGTCTGTGTCTATTGCTGAAGCCCGGGGAAGGGTGGGCTGTTGTAGAATGATTCCTACCTGTGTTAGGGCATTAACTGCCCTCATGCTCCCTCGCCTCTCCATCCAGCTGTGACACTTTACAGTATGAGGACGCTCAGGCCAGGTGGAAAGCTCTGCAAGGAAGAGCTGCTTTGCAGCAGCCAGTGACAGCTGGGGAGACTCTGGAGTACAGTAAAGCACTGCACAGCACATGTGGACCTTGGGAGCCCTCAGGGAGTCACTGCTCACAGAAACCAAAAAGGGAGAGGATATAGATAGTTTGGAAACACCTACAGAAATGAGGGAGTCTGAGGAACTGGAATTGAGGTCTTCTCCTTGAGCAAAGGCTACCACGACAGCTCACGTACCATAATGGTGGGGAAAAGCAGGCCAAGAGACAGTAGTAAGGAAATACACCCGGCAGAAGAGCATATGTGGTACCTTCACAGGAGCTCTGCAGTTCAGTGTTGTTATCCTTTCTTCTCTCCTGAGTCCATGGGGAGGAGAAGGGACCATAACACACCCATCTGCAGCAGTACCTCCTGCACGTGCAACCATCGCTGCATCCTCTGTTATTCACTGCCAGGGCCCATTCCTCCTCCTGGAGGCACCATGAGAGGAGGGGTTGTGGGTGCTCCATGCTCCCACAAAGTGGGCAGATTTTTGTGTCAACAAGAAAAGTCAAATTTATTCCTAAAAACCCAATAGAAACATTATTAAAGACTAATTCACACCCAAGGCAGCACTTYCCAAACATAATCTGTCTCAACTCTTACCTTTCATATTTATGGCGCTCTCAGTACAAGGTAGTAGATATACACTAATGCAGTCTCTAACTTACCTATGGACTCTCAGTGGTGGGGCATGGTGATGTATGACATCTGGGTGAGTTGCATTCCCATATAAGAGCAGTGCTTTTTTGGAGGGTGCAAGTCTTTAGATGAAGCAGGAGAAAAACCTGAAAACCTGGGTTGTAGGTCCCAATGATTAGGAGCTCCTGGATGTCTCATTGCTGGAGTTCCTTCCAAATGAAAGCCACTTGCTTCTCTGCAGTAGGGAAGTTAAAAGAAATAACCAGTGGGCAAGGAAAAACAGCACTGTTGTAATGAAAGATGAAAGAGAGAGTCTAGGCACCAAAGCCAATGTAGAGAGAAATAAGGCAGATTTCAGATAAAGGAGAGCGAAAAAGAGGGAGAGGGAAGAAAGCCAAATCTTCAGAGGTCTGAAAAAGTTAGTAGCAGAAATATTCTTTATGTGTATGCAGGTAAATCCTGGTTTTTTCTTCCATCAGCAATTTAACGTAATAAATTAGGGGAAATGGCTGATAACATTTAAAAGTGCAGATACTTGATATCCCCAGTTCTTTTTCCTGGCTAGGCATAAAGCTGTCTGCATCTTGAGACAATGAAGAGGTGAACTGATTTAAAGGTGAGAAAAGGTTTAATGCTGACTTTCCGTCTAAGTGCCTTACCTACCATCAGGCCAGCCTGACAGCCCGTAAAACCCGAGAGCTCCTTTTGGGATTCTGATTTCTCCCATTTGGGTGAGGGAGCAGAAGAAGCTCAAAAGTGTCCTTAGAGGTTGCAGTGCATTAGTACGGGTGGGGGATGATGCTACAAGAGTACTGTGGGTGCCTGTGGATCCCCGAAACTTACCCTGAGAGTAGCCAGTCTTAAGGAAAATCCCTGTCAACCATTCAAACCAGGGGCAATGTGAGGGTCCCCAGCTAGCTGACCCAACGTCTCCCTGTCATGGTGTTTCCCAAACCTTTTAAATGCACCTCTCCACTCACCTTTTTTTGCTTCACCTGTCTTTATGTGATCTCCTTAAGCATTCACACCATGGCTAGACTTTCAAGATCAGATTCCACGTACTTTGAATATGCCCTTTAACATGACTAAATCAGGATCATTTCATTTTATTATTTAAGTTCTATAGATTTTTTTATTTTTGTAATGAAAGTTTTAAAATAAACTGTGGGAAGAGTGCTTTGCAGAAGAGAAAAGCATAAGGAAAAACTCTTTTCTTAGAAGTATGATGCAGTAATAAATTTGTGTGTATAAAACAGGAGAGATCATCTCTCTAAGGGGCTGTTCTGTGCTTGTTTAGACAATATCTTTTGAGGCAGCCAGCAGGTTTTCATTAAAAAAGTATGATGTGAGGAGATAAGCCCACGTTAGTGGTGCTCAGGTGGGTGCCTGTTTGTTTAAGCATCTTTTCATGTTATAGCTCCTTGGAGAGGAAGAGGGGTCATATTTAGAATAAGAACAACTATTTGAGTGTAGTGCCCAGTATGAGAAAAAATCCTGTACAAAAGCTTTAAATCTGACTTCTCTGTAGGAGTTCTTTTTTGAGTGGCTGGATGTCATCTTACACCTGAGGAAAGGACAAAGAAAATAAAAAAGAACAAAAAACGAGAAATTAGAGAGGGAAATTGTGTAGATGCAGGAGGAAAAAAAAACAGGAAAAAACCCCAGAAAAGTATTTTAAATAGGAAAACAACAAAAAATGGAGGCAGAAAATGGGTAAAAGAGGAGAAAAGGAAGATCAGCTTCCCAGGATGAGGAGGGAGGTGGCCAATATCTTTATGAGGCCACTCCATCACCATCAAATGTGTTGGAGATCAGGGAGGTTCCTGGTGACTGGAAAAAGACAAATGTCACACTCACCTTCAAGAAGGGCAGGAAGGACGATCCAGGGACAGACAGCTCAGTCAGCCAACCTCCGTCCCTGGGAAGGTTGCGAAGCAAATCCCAGCACATGAATAAAAAGGTGATTAGAAACAGCCAGCATGGACTTACCAAAGCCTGACCGTGTCTATGATTGCTGCCTATGATGCAGTGACTGGCTTCTGTGGAAGTAGAGTGTGGTTGATGCTGTTTCCTTGACTGTAGTAAAGCTTTCAACATGGTCCTCTGTAGCAGCCTTACAGCAAAACTGGTGAGATATGGCCTTGATAAGCAGGCTGTAAGTTGAATGGAAAATCGTCTGGGCCACTGTGCTCAAAGGAGTAAGATACCTGGTCCAAAATCAAGCTGCTGATCGGTTACTAGTGGTAGCACAGTCCCTGCCGGAGGGCAGGGCTGCCATTCAGAGGGACCTGTGCAGGCTGGAGAAATGGGCCATCAGGAACCACATGAAGTTCAACAAAAGCAAATGCAGGTCCTGCACCTGGACAGGGGTAACCCCCATGCACCAGCACAGCCTGGGGCCGACTGGCTGGGAAGCAGCTCTGCAGAAAAGGCCCTGGGGCTCCTGGTGGACAAGCTGACCATGACCCAGCAGTGCGTCCTTGCAGCGAAGAAGGCCAACAGACTCCTTGACTGCATTAGGAAGAGCCTTGCCAGCGGGCATAATCCTTACCCTCTATACGATACCTGTGAGACTACATCTGGCATACTGTGTCCAGTTTTGGTCTCCCCATTGCAAGAAAAACATAGCCATACCTAGCAAGTCCAGTGCAGAGCTACCAAGATGGTCAGGGGGCTGGAGCACTTGTGGCATGAGGAGAGGCTGAGTGCGCTGTGTCTGTGCAGCCTGGAGAAAAAAAGGCTCAGGGGTGACTTCGGTGCTGGCTGCAACTATCTGGTTGCAGGATATAAAGAAATGAGAGCCAAGCTCTTCTTGGAGGTGCACAGTGACAGGATGAGAGGCAATGGACAAAGTTGTGACATGGGAAGTTCTGCTTAGATGTAAGGAAGAAAAATACCACCATGAGGGTGGTCAGATACTGGAGCAGGTTGCCCAGAGATGTTGGAGACTCTCCATCCTTAGAGAAATTCAAAAGCCAGTTTGGCAGCCTGATCTAGCTGGACCTGCCCTTCTAGTTGGTGGAAGAAGAGAGACATTTCAAAATGGAAGTGGCAGATGACAGGAAGACAAGAGGCAGAAAAAAGGCAAGTGTGAAATGAAGGAACAATAGAATATAGAAAAGGAGAAGAGAGACAGGAAAAAAGAAACAAACACAAAAAAAAGCCGGGTGGAAAATGACAGGAGGTAGCACAGATACCAAAAAATGGACATAGTGACATTTCAGAGCAAGGAAGCAGGAGGAAGGTTCCCTGGAAATGACTGACAGCAAGTGAAGGGTCTCTGTTGCTCTGCAGACCTTCATAAAAGGAAAATGAGGGCAGGGAAAGCAGCCTAAAGAAAAACCTGGATTTGCAGATGCCAGAATGAGGATCAGGACAAATAGAAAATAAATCTAAATTATTTGGTTCTCTTCCTTTCTTCTGGAAACAGAGCAACTTCTGTCAGCTGAAACAGCACCCCAAAGGTCACTGATGCAAACAGCAAGCACCTCTGTGAGAGCACAACTAATGAAGCTGGGTTTCCCATTCAGTCACATAATTCCCGTTCCTTTCTCTTCCCATGTGTTCCCTCTAACCCCTTCATACCTCCTACCGTCCCTCACAGCACCCTTCGCTCCCTCCTCTTTCCTGCTATTCTTCTAGCCTTTCCTTCCTTCCTTGCTGGGCTAGAAACCACATCTGCTGGGGGTGGTTTGAGCTGGGCTGTACAGCTAATGTATTAGTGGCTAATGACTAGTAGCAAAATGTAAGCCGTCCCCTCAGTGGTGGCACTCATTTGGATCTATCAGAAGTACTATCATTATGTCACCCAGTGACCCAGCCACCAAAAACTGCAGCAACTTCATATCCTCTCCACCACCCTCCCCCAGTCAAATCTGGTTAAATTGGTATATGAGTTGACAAATGATGAGGGAATAGCTGGTAAAGTGACAGCAAACATGGACAGACAAAAATGCCGTGCTTGGACAAGCTTTGTTTCCTTTGGAAACCAGACTTAAACCCACTCTGCGTTGAACGCGCTTCCTTCTCTCTGAGAAATTCTCATTTAGGCAGGGTCTGGTGGACCATGCAGGATTCCCAGTGCCCAGCTCCATGTTTTACCCAGGACATCACACCATTTCCCAGAAAAGCCACGCAGCCCTCCAGATGTGCACACAGCGCCTGGTGCACAACCAAGCCACCCCATCCTGGTTGCAGGTCACACTTGTCCCCATTAACATCCCCCCTACCAGAGTCGGGTTATACAGATGCCATCCAGTACCTGGCACTCTTCTTTTGTACCTTAAAGGTAACAATCTTCAAAAGGTCTCGGCTCTTGCTTTCTTAGGAGGACCTGGGTTTCCATTCCTGTGCCCGGCAGATTTTTGGCCTCTGAGTTTCTGAGAGCCAAGTGTTGACCCCCATGCCCCGAAGTGCGTCATCTGCAGCCCAGTGCTGTTCTTGCCCAGGTGAGAAGAGTTCTGGATAACTAGAGAGTAAAATACTATTGTAAAGTATTGGGCCTCCACACATGGTTAATAAATCATGTTTTATAGGGTGATTTTTACTGTATATTTGAAAAGTGCCATATATTTATAATAGCAATGGTTCTAAGGTTAAACGTGTCACTGCTAAAGAAAATGTATTACAAACTTGATATTGCCAGAAGGGCAAGTGCTCTTTTCCAAGAAACCAAAACCAAACTAAGGTCTTGAAAAATGACAGCTTTGTCCCTAGATGGCACAAATAAAAGAGAAACAGAATTACTGTTTCGGATGCGGATGCACAACGGCAGGCTGGGCTGGTCAGTTCTCAGACCATCACAGCAGCGGTAGCAGCTCTGTCTAAATATGCCTAAGCTGAGCTCTTCAACTAAATGAGAAGATGGAAGACTGAGTTGCCACTACTTAAGCAGGCCCCTTTTTTGCGTGTCTCAGAATTATGGTTCCATTAGGATTAAAAAAATTGTAAACAAGCCTTCAAACAAAACGCTCAAACACCTCATTCACCACTTTGCTACCAATAATGAAGTCAAAGCTGATGCTGTAAAGCAATTTAACAGCACTTTAAAATCTAGGATGCAGAGGTATTTTACAACCCACAATACTTCTTGCTACATGGATGTGTTAGTAGTGTTTACGTACCAGAGCTAACTGCAGCTCCCACAGAAATGTATACAGCAGCCTTGAGGGTGCGACTCCCTCGTACTCCTAGAAGGCTTGGGAAACTATTTATGGAAAGTTGGGTTGGTTTTTTTTTTTTTAAAAAAGAGGTGCTCTGTCTTTTTAAGAAAAGCGACCACCTGAAAGCATCTAAATCCACTTGTTGTTCACTGATGACATTTTAACAGTGGCTGAAAGCATGAACCTGTCACAGAGAATCACTTATCAAACAAAAGACTACAAAGGTGGGGTGATTCTTGGTTATTTTTACCCTGAAGAAGTACAAAGCACTCATGCCAAACAGCATGATGTTTGCTGGACTGAAAGAGTTGTACCTCTAGAAACAGAAAAGGGAGAAGGAAGTGGTTATTGCTGAGTTGATTGGAATGGCTTCCTAAATCCCACCCGTGGGAGGGTATTTCCCATGTCTGCAACACTCGGATGCGATGCTTTCCAGAACGAACATGTAACAGGGAGGTTTCCATCACTCTTCCCAGCAAAGTCAGCACTGGGTATTCCAACAAAACGTCAAATCTGCTTTTCCAGTACAATTAGTTACACCCTTGGATCTCTTGGGAAGCAAGTGCAATGGAAACACACCAGCCCTATGACTGGAAAACACAGTTTTTCAAAATCTCTTATACGGGTAAGAAATAGTCATGGCTTTTGTTTAGTCCTCCAGGGATTACTTCTCCAACATTTAACATGGCAGTCCATAACTTCTGAGCTCATCATCTGATGGATGATGTGCTTGGAGAGAAACTAACCTGAAAGCTTTGGATAGCACTTGGGTATTTTTCATTACATGTCATCCAATGGACACCACTGCATCGCAAAATCCTTTATATTCCTTTTTCTGCAGATGTTTCCAAAGGATTCAACTTTTTGAAGCCATAAACGGGCACTGCAGAATACCAGTGTTTGAGGGGCCGTCTGCGTCGCTGTTGTGTTGCATACTTATCCAGGACAAAAAAGCCAACAAATTTGTTATCACTACTTATGACTATCCACATTATATTCCTGTGAATAAACATCCTACTGGCACCACTTCACTGCAATAATTTCAGATCAGAACCGAGATATTTAATTTTTATTTTGGCAAGGTGATGATTGAACTGTGTTCCCACAAACCTCTGCAGAAATTAAAAAAAAACCTCAGACCAACAAGTATTGTGATGGTGAAAATTATGGTGATCCTCAATTGATCAAACAATTGTGTAGCCTGGATGGGATATTCCTCCTTAGTATATGGGATTCTCTGTGATCTATGGAGGCAGAGCTATTGTCCTTTGAAAAACTGCAGTTTGGGGAGAAGGAGAGGTAGAGACTACTAAGTGCTATATTAAAATAGCCATACAAAACATTGCCAAAGGTGTTGTAGGTTAACATCTTCAAAACTGTTTTCAATAAGGGGGTGAACCTGCTATATGGAGGATTTCAAGAAGTCTTATAAGAAACGCACCTTACCACCATACACAGGATACTTCTAAAAGTCTCTCAGGAAAAAAGCTCTGGAACATCTAGTCTGCCATAGATGAAAAACTTAGAAGCTGGGAAGAAAGACAAAGAGCTCTCCTGAGGGTGAAAGAGATGGTTAAAGATGGCTTTTCTCACTGTCAGTCTAAAAAAAGTGCTAAATCTAAAGCAGATCTCTTCCAAATAACTCCCATACAGACCAGGAGAGAAAAACCTATGCATTGAGGTGCCAGTAATAAAAAAGATAGCAAAATTTAACTTTAGTCCAGTATACCTCCCATTATTTCACCAGCTGTTTTAAGAGAATACCTTTTATTACTCATGCTTTTTATGAGGGTCCTTTTTTTTAGCAGCCTTGTCAAAAGCATGTTTTCTTTTAAGATGCTGAAGGCTGTTTTTGAAATGGCTGCTACTAAATTGTCTAAGGCAGAACAGAATATAGCTTTCTTCTGTTGGGGGGGGTGAGCAGCTTTAAAAGGGTCATATTTCTCTTATTGCAGCTGGACAGGCTTTCTTTCAGGAGGAGCAGACTTTAAAAAGTGTTTGTTGCTATATCATCTCATTTTATACTCAGAGATTGCTTTTCAGAAGATATAAACCAGTAGGCAATATAGAAGGAAAAGTCTAAAACTCTGGGGTGTAAAAGCATTTAACACCAATACTGGATATTTGCAAGGTTTCCTGTTAGTGTCCTCAAAAGCTTCTAGAAGGAACGAAATGACGCAGATTGTATTCCCATGAACAGTGACTCTTCTAGTCCAAAAAATGTTTTATCAAGGGAACAGGTATGATACAGATTGCAGAGGTGGACATATCTAGTAAAGGCTGTGGTGTGTTTCCAAGCAATGTTATCAATGCGTTGCATAGTGAGATCTCAAGATCTGAGGAAAACAGCTAGTGAAAGAGTTCATCAGGATCTCCCACACCAGCTGGATTAGAAGCTTTATCCTTTGGCCAGATTTTCCTCTCAGATGGGAAGCAATGGGGCTCTTTGTCACTCAGCGGGCTCCATCCCTGCTGCGCACCTCCATAAATGCACTTCATCACACATATGGAAACCAACAGCAAACTCATTTTCTTGTCCTTAATCAGTGCACTACATGGGACAACACACAGCTTCTAAAAGAGATGTGTTTTTTCTTTTTGCTCTCCAGCTGGAGGCCAGTCCCTAGCAGCAGACCCCAGGGGTTGATAGTGGGACCAATACTTTTTAACATCTTCATTAATGACCTGGATGAGGAGGCAGAGTGCACCCTCAGATGATCCAAAATTGAGATGAGTTGTTGATACGCCAGAAGGTTGTGCTGCCATCCAGAGGGACCTCAACAGGCTGGAGAAATGGGCTGACAGGAACCTCGTGAAGTTCAACAAGGGGAAGTTCAAAGTCCTGCACCTGAGGAGGAACAACTCCATGCACCAGTACAACCTGGAGAAGGGAAGACTCAGTGGGAGCTTGTCCATGTGTATGAATACCTGATAGGAGGCAGTAAAGAAGACAGAGCCAGGCACTTCTCAGTGGTGCCCACTGGAAGGATGAGAAGCAATAGGCACAAACTGAAATACAGGAAATTCCAATTAAACATAAGAAAAAGCTTTTTTACTGTGAAAGTGGTCAGACACTAGAACAGGCTGCCTGGAGGAGTTGTGGAGTCTCCATCCTTGGAGATATTCAAAACCTGACTAGACACAGCCCTTGGCAACCTGCTTGAAGTGACCCTGCTCTGAGCAGGGGTTGGACTGGAGACCTCCAGAGGTGCCTTCACACCTCAGTGATTCTGTGGTTCTGGGGTGATAATGGTCAGCCTGGCCCCAGGCAGTCAGATGCATCAGGCTCGCTCTCAGGGCATTTTCTGTCTAAGGCACTCATGGACATTGGCCTTTTTAGAGCATTCCTGTGACAGATGCTAGCCCAGGGCTGAAACCAAGGTCAGCCCCAGAACAGCAAGGAAACCTCAGGTAGGTCATTGATGCACCTGTTTTTGCTCATCTTAATTCTACCTTCAAGATGAGTCAGAGCTGGAAGTTTTGCTGAATTCTAGATTAGGATGTCTCTGAAGACCAAAAGAAAACTCTGAATGCTATATGATTTTATTCTGTCGGCCAGTAGAGGGAGGAAAGAGAGAGAAAATGGAAAGAGTCATTCTTGATTCTCCATAGCAATTCTCTTTCATATTGGCACCAGGACTTCACAGTCCTGGGGCCAAACTTGCTCTGTCAGAGCTATTGTAATGATAAAACCACATGAGATTTAGTTACTCTTTTAGATGCTGTAACCACACTGAACATCCTGCTATGTGGCTAATATCAAGGACTGAATCCAGCTGTGATCTGTCCTGACAGTTGACATATCACTGTGGACAACTGGACTCAGCACGGGTTTGCATACACCTAGAACTGCATTTGATGCATTAAAGTCTGTCTCTCATTTAAACTTTTTTCCCCTAGCAAAGCTGTAAAGTGATCAAATGAGACCCCTCCAGCCATTCACAAGGATGTTCTCTGATTGATACAAAGTGAGGAGAAGGCAGTCTCAGGTGTTTACTTCCAGCAGCTACCCCTGAACTGCATCCTGGACTGAAAGGGGACAGGGGATAAGATCAGCCCTCCACCCCAACCTACCTATTGCTTTCAACGTTTCATTGCTGAGGGAAAGAGTACTGTTCTTTTCCCTTCTGATACCCTATCACGAGGCAAAGTAAGGACTTGCTACGTGTTTTGCTCCTGTGTAATACTGAAACAAGTTAACCTCACAAAAGCTAAGGTTGCAGGACCTGCCCCAGCTTAATGCCACCACTTCTAACAGACTTGCATTTATATGCTGCTTTTTTATATAGCAGCAGATTATAAATGATTAATTTAATGCTGAAGGTTATTGATGGAAAAATATAGGAAAATAAGTTATAGTTTGACCTAAAATTAGATCATCCTTGTCTATGTCCAATTTCAAACACAGTTACTCACTTGGCTCTGGCCCAAGTAAGCCCCAGGGTGAACAGGATCCAGGTTGCACCGCTGCACCAATGCTGTTCTGTCATTAAACTGTATGAGCTGCACCAGACATCTTCATTAGTCCCTCTTCTTCTCCAGAACTCCATGTTGGCYGCCTTAATAGAGTTCTGCTCTCAAAATAGCATTTCCAGGAGTGCATAAAAGGYGTCGGGTCCCAAGTGCAATTTTCAGAGCTGAATGTATGGCATGTAAAGCCAGTCAATCAACCCTGGGTGACACAGATTCTTCTGCATATAATTGCCTCATAAACAGCCCTTTGGAAAAATTTTGATCAGGCTTGAGCCTGGYTCTTGATGTCTGTGAAACTTCTGTCTGAGATTTGTAACTTGCTATGCACACTCAGTTACTCTACATAACCTTTTCTAGAGTGTGAAAAATGCACACCCTTTGGAAGTCTTTCAATAGAAAAATGGGAAAGAAAAACACGATGGAGATTCTCTCTCCTTGTTTTGTTATTTTAATGTGTCAAATTCCTCCCAGCTGAATTTGACGGCAAATGAAGAAACATATTGTGTACAGTTAAAAACTGCAATACAATCAAGGATGGAGCATATTCTTCTCAAAGATTACTACAAACCTTAAATGAAGAGAGACATGTCCACGTGGTGGCAGCAGAGGAAGAGAGTGAGAAAACATCCACAGGAAGCCCGAAGATAAACATTACTGACCTGAGCTGGAGCATTTCTTAGTTAAGYGTACACTTAAGTGCATGCACCTTCAAAATTAGGACCGTGACCCAATGCGCCGAGCATCTGTGACTACCCAGATCCAGCTGGAAGACCAAAGTCTACACACCATCGCAATGACAAGCATGTTGTCACCCGGCACTGTTTGGGAGTGAAGCTGCTCTGAAGAGGGAAAGCAGATGTCTAAGCTTACAGCACGCCATGCCACCTACTGTAAAGACACATTTTCCTTCCTGTGCCTCACAGATTCTCTCAACACCCAGCAGCACCTAGAAGCAAGGAGCAGAATTCATCAGCTGGAAACAGAGCAGCAAGAGCAGGTAGAGGGCAGCAAGAACTGGCAGGGTTTCCCTCTGTACCCCAGAGGTACAGGCATATTGCGGTGTGCAGCCTGCCATGTACGTTAGCAATGTGGCATCCACCCCTAAGGAGTCTCTCACTATTGCTTGTAACTCTGGGAAATAAAAATCTGTTTAAGGGAAACCTGCAGCTCACTTGCCTTTGGTCAAGGAGGATGGAAGAGCTGAGGAGAACAAAAAAAAAGTGTGGGGACCTGCTTGGACTCCCAGCCTTGTGTGGGAACCACAGGACAAGGGTGGTCCGTGTCGAACCCAAACTGTACAGCATCCTTCACACAACAAGCTCGCCTGACAGCTATTCCCCAGCTCCTTGCCATGTGCGTGCACACACTCATCTTCTCTCTCCCAAGAACACTGTTTCAGCTGTCACAGGTCAGGAATAAAGAAAAATGAGCTTAATAAAAACAGAGGCAGACAAGAAAAAACCCAAGCAACTTAATCATGGTTTTCTACTCTGAGAAGTACCTGGTATAATTGAGTCTGTTGCATCTTTTTAAAAGTCAGCTCTGCTTTGCCTCTTGCAAGCCAGGTGGGTGCATCTTTTCTTCTGTCCCACCACTCTGAAAGGCTCTGATAGCTGAAGAAGGCAGTCGGCAGTCCCCAGACTCCTAACTGGTACTGGACCGTGCTGGTATTTCCAGCCAGGACCTTTGAGCAGATCTCCCAGGGAGCTACAGGGGAGGAGCAGGCTACAGCACATGCTTTTGCTAAATTTAGTGCTTTTACTTTGGCGGAAAAAATGTACTGAATTCCAGCTGAGCTAGAGAAGGGAGTGGTAGAGTAAGGTGCTCCTCTGGCTTTTCACAGGAACTGCATTTCCTGAGAAACTGCTGGGAAAGGAGAGGGACAATTACTACGGAATTCAACTCAAATTGCCCCCGTTGAAGTGTTTTCTTTTCCTGATCAGAAAGTGAGAATAGGTCCCTCCCAACTGGTTTCATTACCAGATATCCCAAGCAGTGCTGCGCTCACAGCAGCATAAGCTCCTCTTCCAACCCGCGCAATGCCAACAGTAGACCAACAGCAAAGGAAAGGCCTTGGCACCCGTTTCCTGAGTGCTTCCAGTTCCTCAGGAAGCGGTGTCTGTCGGTGGTACCTTCACGTACGATGGGGAACGTGTCCCCGGGACACAGGACAACAGAAATGTAGTTCTCCATAAGGATTGGGGCCGAGCGCTGACATTAGCGTTTAGGGTAGCTCTGTATCACRAAGACCCAAAACCCAGTTTGAGCACGATCTGCAGTTGCCATTAATCAGGATTCCTCTCCGTGGTCAAGGCAAGAAAGGGAGGAAATAGCAGTGGTTAGGGACCCTGGGACACCTATCGTTGACCGTCTTCACTGATGACCAACTGCAAGTCTTCAGGACCTAGTYCTACTCTCCAACTTAGTGCTAGGGCTAAAGAGCTCTCACTCCCAAATAAAACTTCTGTACCCTCCCCTTCTGGAACCTGCTCTCTTGCTTGCAAGTCTACACATGGAGACTGTCATGATTTTAGAGCATGGTGTGCTCCTGCTGTCATGCCTACACATACGAGTCCCCATTCTCTGCCTACAGCACACACTCCTCGTACCTCTGCTCTGGGATTATTCACYGTACCTTGTGGTGTCCCAGGTCTCCTGTCCCCCTCTAAGTACTATATCTTATACACAAATGCAAGTTTAATATAGTTTAGGGTTCATGCTGGAACCATTTATCTGAAAACAGTGGAAAGCAGCCCATCACTTGCCAGGAGCCTGCCATTACAATTTGCCATAGTGAGCAGACACCTACCCATAACACACTGATTTCCAGAAGGAAATTCAAAGTACTTAAAYCTAGCACAACTCCACCTTGCTGGTCAGAAGCAGCAGCAATGTCCCATCTAAATTGCCATAGAYCGGACCTCCCTTGTACATCAATGGGGGTGATATAAGGTGATAGCATTTCTACAAGATGCCTTAGATAAGGGAGGGAAAGGAYCTGGAACTTCAGACCATGCTTTGGAACCACATGGGAGAAGGACAACAAGGCTGGACATAGCTTAGTACAGGACAAGTCAATTAACAACCATACCACTAAGTGCTGTCAATTTTAAAAAGCATTTTGAACAGAAGAGAAGCCAGTTCCTCCCAGCTCTGCTGAAGCCCCAGCTGATTTCCACCTTATATAATCACCTTTTTCAATAGACTGGATAGAAGTTAGTATTTACTAAGCCAGAGACCACTATTCTCTCAAAAATCACACACTGAAACTATTTATGCTACCCTTGATACGCATGAATTTCAGGACCTGCTAGTCAGCAATAGATTTTTGCTGCTTTTTTTACAGAAATATGGCATTTAATAGGTCCATTCAGGACTAGCAGCCAAGCAACTGTGAGTTCTTCTTGAKCAGGCAGGCCCAGCTAATTTCAAAATGGATTGCTCTGCAAAGGAARGATAGCACTTCCCAGATCACAGAAATAGTTTACTGGCCTAAGTCTCATATAAAATAGTCTCTTGGTGAAGAACTAAACAGTTTTACAAGGTGTCAGAGAAACCATTAGGCAATAAAAATTCACAGAGCAATTTTGCCAGAGAAAAAGCATAAATAAAGAGTGCATCGTTTCTCTCCCAGACTTTCTTGCAAGTCAACTGCATTCAAAGAGATGTGCCACAGCTAGAGTTGAGCTAAAGGCAATTAAAAAGCGTTGGCTGTCTTGTGTCAAACTTTCAGCTTGTACTCATGCACTTTAATCAGAAAAGAAGCAATTATATAAACGGTGCTGCTAAACGAAGGGAGAGCAGAGAATACAGCAAGCATAGATCAAATCCTGTATGTATCTTGAGAAGAAAAATAGCAACTGATCCTTATTTGTGCGTGGGTGCATTCATTCTGTATCCAAAGAAAACATACACACAAAGAATTGGCTCTTGCAAGGAAATGTAGACGCTAAAACACAGCTTCCAGCCAGTTCAGGCTATTTTGCTTCAAGGATATACTGATCTGCTTTCTAGTTTATAAGTTTTAGTTATGCCAAATGTTACAGATTCTTCTTGGAGGCCTTTCAGCCCATATGCAAATATGACAGGCTACTTAGAGCATTAAAAGGAAGAAATCTGAGCCCCAACATTAAGCATGAGCTATTCCGGGAAAAGAGTAATCAAAACTTCTTTTGTTTGTGTTTTTTTCTTTAAAAAGCAAACAAAACATCTTGCCGCTCATCTTAAACCAGCACTTGCTAAAATTTCTAAAAAAATAATTGCTTGTACAATCAGCAGCTTGTGGTTTCTTGCTAAACTACTTTAAACAAAGAGAAAAAAAATCCACAAAGTGAGAACAGTGAACCAGGATAACATCTCCATTGCAATTAAGCAGAACATGCCTCTTTGATAGGACAATCAGCTTCGTGCAGTAACTGCTAATGGAAGGACATTTCTAGAAGCATCAGGACATGCTGTGTTCCTGGCTACTTGAGAAATTTTAATGAGAAGCCTATTTGGGATTTCATAGTCCCATTTCTTGTGCCATAAAAAACTCGCAAACAGCATTCAAGCACATCCAGCTAGTGCCAGGCAGGAGCCCTCCTTCTCCCTCCAGTCCTCAGTAGACAAACCCCAGAGCCCACGGAACGAGAAAGCCAGGTTAGCTTGAACTGCAGCTTGGGCTGATGGAGGGGTTGGTGGTCAGGAGAACTTCCTCCTGATTTTGAATTCCTGTGTTGGCAATATAGTCAAATGGCATAGAAGAGTTATAACTGGTGCAGTATACGCTTGTCTTGTCCTCTTTAAGCAGAAAAACATCAGTGCTGTGGGGTTTGTGCATGAGGTTTTTCTGAAGGGATGAATCGGGAATAACATTTGCAGCGTGGTAAAGCCGCTGTCCTGGAGAGCAGAGCTATTCCCCCAAAAAGCAATGCTGCGTAGATTAATTTATGATCTGCTCTTGCTTCAAACAAGTCTAGAACTAGAGGAAAGAGCTCATTAGGGTTCACGCTTTTGGGAATTACTTGTCACACTCTAATTATGCAACTCTACTTTCCCCCACCATCTATGCCTCCTTCTTCAGTATCTCAGTGCCTCTTCCTTCAAAAGGTGCAAATAATTCTTGGTTCTGCTGTTCCCTTTCCCCCAGTGAGTATATTTATAATATGAGAGCCAGACTTGCTTGTAAAAAGGTGCAGAGGGAAAACTCCTCTGTACAAAGTGCTGCACCTCACCCTGGACCGGGGCGCGCTCTTCTCTCACCAAATGTCTCTGCATCAAACAGATGATCCAAAAGGAGAGCATGCAGCAGATCTTGAGGGATGACATAAACAGCAGATACCCTACATGTTCATTTCAATTCTAACTCTGCACTGGAAGTCCAACTTATTTTATGTGGTGACACTTTCCTTACCAGGTCAGTAGTTATGCCCCTTAGTACCTGGCTGTCTATTTCTAGGTCAGTAAAGAAAAACTGTTCAGGTGAATATTAATTGCTTCTCTTCAGCTTTACCAGAAGCTTTCCAACACTCTTCTCCCAGTGAAATTTAAGGTATAAAATCCCCTGTGGCAGGCCAGGGCTTTCTGTTGCTATCACAAGCATGCCCTAGAGCTGGTTTCACCCTGCAGCTCTGCCAATCTCCCCAGGCATGGGCAGGACCATGCCTGGGATGAAGCTGTCACTTTACTGGGCAGCCCATCCTCTTTCCAGAGGTAAGAAGTGGTTACCGGCATGTCAGGAGTCCTGGGAACAGGTTTCCTTCTCCCTAGCTCCATGCCACCAAGAGCACGCATGGTGACCCATCCTACCCCCACGTCTTTGAAGGTTTCAGTGAGTATGTTATTCACCTAATGCCATGCACATTTTCATAATAGGAAGCCTCCCTGGTCTGTGATACAGCACTGAATTACAAACCCTAAGCTGCTCTACTTGCACAGCTGAAGACACATTGGGGAAATCACATCTTTGAGCCAAAACCCACAACACATTTGCTGTCATGATGGCATATCAGTTTTTTAAAGTTAGTTATAACACAACAAGTCAGCCATCAGCAACAGCAGCCTGACAAAATACTGCAATTTACAGCTCCACTAGTTCAGGGGAACTATTATTTTTGTAAAGATCGACTGATGTTTTCTGAATTGTGCTAGAATATGAGGTTTTCTTTCCAAAAGCAGCATGGGATGGGGATAGGAGAGAGAAGGATTTCTTTTGAGCAACAGAGAGACTAGTATTTGGTAAGTCAAAAGATCATGTGTGTAACTTTTGATTTATTAAACTACTGTACCTGAATGACCTGGTTTAAGGGTAGGCTGTAGTTCTTCAGCCATTTTGGTTGCCAAGTTCACTTAGCTAGACAACAGCCGTGAAGTTGTCTCATCGCAAACACTCCTGTGTTTATTTCCATACTTAAGTGGACTGCTACATACAGCACAGAGATGGAAAAGAGCCTGCCATCTTCTGTTTAAAGGACAGATCTGTATGTAGTGCATAATAGTGCTGAAACCAGAGAAGATGGATGGAGACAGAAGTTTCCTGGCTTGTAATTCCCTGATATGTGCTGTTAGGGCTGAGCATTAAAACCCTTCCAGGCCACACCTGGAATGCTGTGCTCAGTTTTGGTCCCCGCTATACAAAAAAGATGTGGACAGGCTGGAGAGGGTCCAGAGAAGGGCCACAAAGATGATCAAAGGACTGGGAAGCCTGCCATATGAGGAAAGGCTGAGAGAACTGGGTTTGTTCAGCCTTGAGAAAAGAAGGCTTAGGGGAGACCTTATCACCATGTTCCAGTATTTAAAGGGTGGCTACAAAGAACATGGAGACTCCCTTTTTACAAGGAGTCACATGGAAAAGATGAGGGGTAATGGGTACAAGTTACTACTGGGGAGATTCCGATTGGACACATGAGGAAAATTTTTCACAATGAGAACAATCAGCCATTGGAATAATCTCCCCAGGGAAGTGGTGGATTCCCCAACATTGGACACTTTTAAGATTCGGCTGGACAGGGTGCTGGGCCATCTTGTCTGGACCGTGCTTTTGCCAGGAAAGGTTGGACCAGATGATCCTTGAGGTCCCTTCCAACCTGGTATTCTATGAGTCCTTCTTCACAAATACACTTCACTTCCAAGTCTAGTTTTTAGCTATCAGCTCATAGGAAGCTTTAGACAAGCCAGATACCACCTTTCCCTCCCCCAAGAAACTATATTTAAACCCTTCCCTTTCAAATGAAAAAACCAAGCTTCTGGCAACTGGAATCATGTCAGTATGGCCTTTCTAATATGAGAGACAAGGCCAAGAGCTTGGCATAGATAAATCTCTCCGGAACCTGAAGGTATATTTACAATGGATGAGCCATCACACCAAATTCCAGATCGCTTCCTTTTCAGCGAAGTAGCGCTGCAGCTGAAGCAGTCCATCTTAGCTATCCATGCTGCTGCAGCAGCTACTTCCCTCTGGTAAATCAGGTTACCTAATATGAACAGGGCATACCAATTTTATTTTGACAGATGAGTACCAGCTGTGTAAAAGACTTGACACTAAACATGCACCCAAACACTGAAGGATAGTATTTCCTAAGCACCTTTCAGGAACTGAATTTATATCAACGCTACAGCACCACAAGCAGTAAAAAGAGGATTTCTGAAACCAAGTGCTCAAGATTGAACTTCCAAAGCGGATGGGGTTGCAGGAAGGTGACCTGAATGACAAACATTTTCCCAGCGTACATCACAACCTCTTTATTGAGGAAAAATACACAAAAACCTGAAAACCTCCTGTTCGTGTTAATCAAACATTTTGGTTTGTGACTGATAAAATCCAGTGTCTGTAGGCAGAAACCCTGGTGTAGACTGTTGGTGACTCTGGATGACACTTGTCACTGCCCCAGCTTGCAATACCAACCAGCTTATAATGTCCGTCAATCACATGGATCAGCGGCCACCCAGCGTCTCCCTGAAAGAAGGAAAAGATGAAGGGGAGAGAAGGAGAAAGCAGGGAGTTATCTCCTGTCAGCAGTGCCAAAAGCATTCACATCCAGGAAGCTGGGGGAGGGCATGGCTTTGAGTCCTGGTTGTGTGCAGCACAGCATTCCCACCCCRTTGGTTACATACCATGTAAAAAGCTGCCCCCGCAGCTCTCCCGCAGATGTTGGTCGCTCCAATATTTTGTCCCCAGTAGTTCACACAGTCCTCGTGGGAGAGGAGAGAGATCTCTGCTTGTTGGAGCCTGGCAGCCTGTTCTTTCTCTGGGAAACGCAACAGAGTCAGGGAGGCTGCAGAGGTAGGAGTCACGGCCCTGTAACTCCTCCATTCAACGCACTTTTGGGGGCAGACCCCAGCCTGGGGATTACTTCCCTTTGCATGTATGTTATCCAATATTACACAAAACAGTATTTCATATGCTTCAGGAGAAGGAGTCTATCTCCAGACCGTTGTGTGGAGCCACCTTGGCTTTTGCAGTCAGTGCAGCTTGGAGCAGGGCCCTCTGAAGCTGGGAGGTGTGCAGCTGGCAGGGGGAACCAAGCCCATGAGCCAGGAGCAGTAACAGGGTGGCAGTCACCAGTGGAAACTGTGCATAATATATTAAGCCCTATAGTCCCCATACCTCTCCCTCATTTCTCGTAGGAGTCACCAAAAGACCAGAAGGGTTGGGGCAAGCCCCTAAGAGAGAGCAAAGCCAGCACACCACCAGGGATGAAAGCCTCTTGCAGGGCACAGATGAACACTCGCAAACCTTCTGGCAGCATCCCCAAGTCAGTCATCACCACACCAGCTTTCCCAGATTAACCCCCAGCCACCTAGTAGTGTGCTTCCTTGCCGCTATCTGTGCTAGACTTTGGCTAAGGGCCGGTCAGATGGGACTCAGACAAGCTCTGCGCCAGCTGCGTTCACCACACGTACCCCACGTCTCCTGGCAGAGGGGTCCGTGGCTATTTTGAATGAGGAGGTGGTGCAGCTCTCTTCAATTTGATGATGAGGGAGAGAAGTTTCTCCTCCCCAGCCACCGCGCTGTCCCAAGGAGAGATACCAGGAGGTATCTGACCACACTACTGGGCAGTGGGGGTGACACAGGCCAGAGGCCCCAGGCATTGAAACACCATGAGAGTGATCTCATCTCCCTCGAGTTCGTTCCCCTTCACTTAGCCTCCACCTTGGCTTTGCCTTTCCAGATGTGGCAGCTTTCCGACAGAAGAGGCAGCCCGGCTCCTATCTGGAAAGCATTTCACACACTACAGGCAACATCTGGGGGGCAGGGGTGGGGGAGGCCTTTCCTGGTGCTGCCCCCAATCTGAGCTGTCACTGCCCTCGATAGGTCATAGGTGCTCTTTCACGTCAGAGTAACCCGTACTTACTGCCAGCTCCCGTCTCTCCCCATCCCGCTCTTAAGCATCTTGTGGCGGTGCTTGCTTCCTCCCCCCTGCCTGGTGAGCAAGTTGTTGCCACAGAACCGCCTGTGTTGGAAAGCAAATTCCCATCGACACCAGGTACAGCTTCCCTGCTCTTACTTCTGTCAGCCCCCTTTTTTCTTGCCTCTTGACTCACTGCTTCATTTCCCCTCCTCCCAAATATCCCATAACCAGACTGCAAAACAGATGAGACAGAGCTTTAATAATGTATATGTTCCCTTGCTGTACTCAGTGGATGCCTGAGAGCGCTGTTTTAATGAGCCAAATCTGGCTTTCTCCTAATAACACTGTCTGAGGCCACAGCACAGTCAAACTGAACAGCTTTTGAAGGCTGTTTCTAAGAAGGTGAGAGAGGAGACCCTCCAAAGAGGCATGGATCCAGGGGGTTGAGGGAAGACACTTTCCTCAGGCCAGTTTACCCCAGGACCTCACTCCTTGAGTGCAGAAGCCTCCCATCATCAGTGCACATAGTTAGGCAGTTCTTGGAAGGACGGTGGCATTTTCTTTGTGGATGCTATTAACAGGACATGGCGAGATCCATATGCTTGTATAGCCTCCCTGTTCACGTGCCCTGTTCTTGTGCACTGGCTCTATTTAGATCACATTTTCCCACTGCTTAACATTTGTCTTCAGTTCTTCCTCTTTCCTTCCCCCAAGTCCTGCCCCAAGTTGCACATAACAAACTGGAAGGAGTAACTTCTCCCAGCTCTATCCAAGCTTTGCACTTTATCGTATAAAATCTAAATTATATACTGCAGCAAAATATTCCTCTAACAAGAATATTCTGTGGTTTAGACAAAGGGTACAGGCAACTTAAAAGCTTTTTCTTTAAATTTCAGCCCCTGCTATCTCAGACGGTACTTTGCTACCAGCATAGAGGTGCCTATCATATTAGTGCTGTGCATACCAATCTTTACGGAGAAAAAATAAGAGCAGCTCCCTTGGGACATGCACACTTATTTTTGGCTCATTAACTTTAATGGTCATAGTATGGYTGTGACAGGTTGGGAAGACAAGTAGAATAGGTGATCTTTGCTATTCTCTAGATCCTGTCTAGCCTACACTTATACCTTAAAGTCACAGGCAAGTCTGCTTGGAGGACCCTGATTCAAAGCCTGTTGACAACAGCAGAAGCATTCCTAACCCTTATGCTGTATTTTAACTGGATAATAGGAAGCAAGCCTCCCCAAAGGCCCACTGTTCATTTCACTCTTAGCATCCCTTGCTGTAAAAGATACACAAACATCCTCCCACCCCCCTCCCCACACACATACTAAATACTATGCCCCATGTCAGAGTCTTATTATAATCATTAACCCCAGCACAGCTGAATATGATGGGCTCCAAGCAGTGCACGGCTCAATGGGTTTCTGCAGCTCCGGGAGTGCCAGGTCATTTCTGAAAGGAAACCCACCAAAGCCATAGTGTGTGTGCACAGCTTTCACAAGCATGGGGTTGTCATCCTTTACATTTGGCAACAAGTATTTTTTCCCCAGAACTGTTCTGTCTGAGCTCTGGGCAAGGAAGAAGGAAAACAAATACATTTTTCAGTCTAAAAACCCCCATAGTTCAGACAATGGGAAGAGTCCAAAGGTCACTTGTAACATTTGCTGCCAAGCAACACTCATGCTTCAAGACTCATAACCTTACATCACAGGGACACTTTTGGGAATCCCAGCTGAGGTATCAGTGCTTTCTGTGCTGTGCTGACAGAGAACTTTGACTTGTACCTCCAAAGGTTTGCTGCTGTTAAAATTAACACAGGGAGTCCAGAGGCGAGTCAGTTGCTCACCTTCTCAGGAACCAGACCCCAACACCGATGGAGCTTACATCAAAGCTACAGATCTGGGCTGTATAACTAGTTTGATGAAACATTCGAGACCTATGCCACCATTATAGGTGTCTACACCTATACAACAGAGATGAAGGTTCAACAAAAGCATGTGGTACCTCAGCCTAATTGAGGCCAGTAAGTACGTAATGGGGGGCCAGAGACATAACACAGGCATCAGCAGTTTTGGGGGGGGGGGGGGGGGACAAGCTCTCCCAGGACTGTGTGCATACAGTAATTACCAGGTACACATCAAAGCCCATACTCCATCTCTACTGCCGCCATTGCCAGCAGCACAGAAAGCTACACAGGAAGGTTTATGCTGGTGGAGGGCAGCTCTGGATGTGTGTAGACATGTGGGAAACAGTAAGTCCACCTGTATTTGCCAGGACTGACAAGATGGCTTAGAAATTGTCCTGTCTGGAGGCTAGCAAGCCCTCAATGCTCTGGGGTGAGAGGACRTTGCCCACCTGAAGTTGCAGTGTGCAGCTGTCAGGACCTATTTTTCATCAGTTGGAAAGCCTCCACAGAAGTGTTGACCCTCACACTGCAGGCTGGCCAGCCAGGGCCAGGACACCAGGGTTGACTGGACACTTTCATCCATCCTGGGCTTCCTGCATAGGTCCACCAGCGATTCTGTACTTGTTGCAGGCCCCCACACAGGGAATGGATCCACCACTGGAAATCCGCATTTCTCTGGAATTATTTCTTCACTGTTACTGAGGATATTTTGGTTTGTTTGGGGTTTTGGTTTGGTTTTTGGTTTTTTTGGGGGGGTGGGGGTGGTGTTTGTTTGTTTTTTTGGTGGGTTTTTTTGTTGGTTTTGTGTTTTTTGTTTTTGTTTTTGTGGTTGTTTGTTTGTTTGTGTTAAAGAAAATTGGTCACAGCTGGGTGAACTAATATGTTCCAACACCAAACAAGCACCAGACTCGTTCCGGACAGCCACGTCCACCAAAGGTTCCACAATAGCCTGCTGGTGGGATTGAAGCATCTGTATTGGAAAGAGTTGGGAATGCTTTGCTCCTAATTTTCCCTTCAAAAGAAAAGAAGTTGTCCATACATGCTATACCAAAAAATAAAGACCTCAACTAACACCAGTTGAGGAGGGAGTTGAACCTTGATGTCCCAGACGTGTAGAGGCTGGCAGCATGTCCTGGGTAAGTAGCTCTCCACAGGTTTTTCAGGAAGTCACATTCTGTAGGTTAGAAGCATTTCCTGACCTCTTTTTTTAGTCAAAACTGATATTTATGAAGTGTTTCCATTACAGTAAGTCTCCATTTTCTAAAATTAGTTCACTAAAGTGTTCCCAACCCTCTCCAGTAACAGCAAATTAAACAGTGCATAAATAACCTGTATCCCACCACCACCAGCTTTCACTGATCACAAGAGGTGTTAGCGTGAGAAAGGAAAGAAACAAAACTAGAAGTGAACAGTATTTACTTTCCTCAGAAACTGGTGATACAGAGGATGAGTCCAGTGTGGGGAAAAAAGGTTTAACACAAACTAAGTCCATTAAAAGCTCATCATTGGTAGAGCTGGTTTGGAGAAACCTACTGAGATTTTTAAGGGCTGAGGTACAACACATCTCCTATTTCCCCTCTTTTGGTGGCACTCTGGATCACGCTATGGGAACTAACCTTTTTATAATAGGCTTCCTCTATCCCTTCTGTGTGCCCCAGGAAAAGGCACAACCCTCTAGTAAGAGCAGCCAGGCTCTTGAGCAAAAGTTAGCACAGATGGATTAAATTGTTTGGCATTCTGCTTCCTGTTTATAGTGTCAGGTTCCAGACAGTGGTTATTAATTAATCAGAGGTCAGTTACATGCTGAGACCAATCGTTCCTCCCAATAAGCATCTGTTTTAAACAAAAACCAAGCCAACCCAAAACCTAGTTTAAATAAACAGTCATTCCTCAGGGACGTTTCTGTATTTGGCTTGGTGACAGCAAGAACTGCAGAGATACGAGGACTACTACCTACCGTGAAGTGCCTGGGGTGAGCGCTGAATTAACTTGCTGCAGTTTCGGATATATCAGAGCATGGAAGAATATCTTGAAGTGATCTCAGACAATAGCTTTAGGGGAAGCACATTCAGCAAATAAACATTACGAATGTCCCTGCCTGTAACCTTCAATACTATTTTAACAACAGAATTGCTTTGTGGCATAGGCAGGGAAAGACCCAGAGCCTTAAAGTGAGCTGGAAGGCAGCAGCCAACGTGTGTTGGCTGCTGATACAACTCTTCAAGAAGGATTTTGAAGCCTCTGTATCCCACAGATTCATCAGTTTTGAAATGCAGGGTCAGGAAGCTGCTGCTGGAGAACATGCTAAAAGACATTTTCTGGCCACATAATTTTGCTGGTAGGGTGGAAGAAGAAAATACTGCAGTTGTAGTCATTGCCAAGTAGTTTGAGACACAGCCCCTACATTTATTTCCAGGGACAGACTTTTTAATCCAAGCTTTTTGATACTCAAAGGTATTAGTGGATGCCAGGATTTCTCTGAGGTCTTTCAGGAGGTACATCTCTACTGGCCTATGCAATATCATTCCCTACCCAGGCTGAAGAGGTGAAGCCTAGTGCAATGGCCAAATTGTTCTCATGCTTTATATGAGTGCATCTCTCATACTTTAGTGATATTACTTCAAATAACCAGTTCTCTAAATATCTACGTACATGGGAGGAGAAAGGGGGGGACACAGTGGGAGAATGAGGAAGGCATGAAGCCATTCCAGTGAACATTTCTGTACCCAAAGATSCTGATATCTGTATGGCACAAGGCAGCTTTGGTACTCACAGCAGCATCTGCTCAAACTATTTCAGACACAGAGTGAGACAAGCACCAAGATACAAAGGGTTAAGGAAAAAAGGTTATAAAGAAGAATTGATAGAAGTATCCTCTCAGATACAGCCATGATGCTGGAAGTCAAGAGTCCTGATGAGTCCAGGCCACTTCTACTGAAGAAGCCCTGGATGACAAGAGCTCTCAACAGCTCTCAGGAAGCCTGCTGCCACTTAGCCCTGCCATGCAGGCACTAATCAGTGTTGCCCTCCTCCCTGCCTCCCACACCCCACAACTGAAGGGAATTTGGTCACCTTCATTCAATAAAAGGGGTCAGAAAAGGAAGATAGTAAATGAACATGTAGTTCAACCCACCCAGAAGCCTTGGAGAGAGGCATGGTCCATCGTAAACACTCAAATGATCCCAGATGCAATCCCTTGCATCCTCAGTTACAAAATCTTTAAGTACAGCCTTTAGCTTATTTCCTGAAGTAGAATAAATTGTCCAAGTGCAGTTCAGCATGTCAGGGTAAATGCCAGGGTAATTGGGAGATGTTATTTCAGTGGTTCCAACTGGAATTAGATCAAAGCCTGGGCACTCTTAAAAGAAAACGAGAAAACAATCATATCACAAAGAAAATCCTGTTTCTGCATGAATTTCCTTAAGAGGGCCTATTAATATTGGAGAAAGAACAGACCTTGGTGTTGGGTTTTAAGTTCTGTTGGTTGAAGTGAACATTTGCATGGCTTCAAAGCTAAGTTCTACATGCCATTTACACAGAGAACAGTTCAACCAGGAAAAGGGTTATAGACTGGGGAAACTGCTTGAACTCTGAAGAGTGATCTAGAGGCCAGACACTGAGACCCTACATACAGGATCACTTGGAGTAACCTTTCCTAATGGGCCAAATTCAAACTTAAAAATTCATTAGCCGCTCCTAAAGTGTTTACATAGATGTTTATTTCACCTTGCATTTATAATTGCCACAAAGCTGACCAAAATGCACTTAGGCATGTTGATGTTTTAATTACATGTTTTTGTGGAATAGTCTGCATTGTTTTCAGGAATTCCATCAATAAAACTGGCTACCATCACACCCCAGTTTACTGGTGTGAAAGGAGAGCAGGGCTGACAGCATACTTCCTGGGGTGATGAGAGAGAGCGGACTGAGCCTGCTGGAAGCATGAAAGATGTGGAAGCTTGACGAGGCTTTTAAACTTCCACCTTCAGGGTCCCTCTGGCTGAACAGCTGGGAACATGCTTCAGGCAGGCTGGTAAACCTGGCTAAAGTTCAGGTCCTCATACAAAGTGCAGAGACAGGTTCAAGGATCTTGGATCCAACGTATTTGAGATTGTTAGAATTAGCTAAGGTTTGGGGTTTTTTTGGGGGGTTTTGTTTTGTTTTTTCCTTCAAGTAGCCATTCATTTCTCCCAGCATACACAGCAGCTCTGGCAGCAGGCATTGAAAGTGAATACAGCAAAACAGGGATGTGCTGAATTAAGAAAGTAAATTTAGTACTGACATGGTTAATGTTGCTGGTGACAGTCTCATACCCAAGTGTTCACACTTACCTGTGACAGAGGTTAACCCCCAAGCCACAAGTACAGAACGTGCATAAAAGGAGGTGGGGGCAGGTTTTGTTCTGTTTTTAAATAGGCTTTTTGCTCCTTCCCTCTCACCAGCTTTGTGGAAAGTTAAAACCAGTCTTACCTTTGTCAGCAGCCTTGGTGTTTCCACGTTCCAGACCTAAAAGGAAAGCACTGCCTTACCTGAAGCACACAAATGCAGAGGAGGTTACAGGGCTATTCTGGGGAGGGGAGCCTGAGCCAAGAGGAGTTTCGAGCCAGGCTGCAGGTGAATAGAAGAGGCACCTCCTGGTTTTCAGAGCTAGGGCTTGGAGTCCATCTTGGAAACGTGTGTGCGCACATGAAAAAGCAGACAGCTCTCTGTTGATGGTGCTGTAAGTCTGATGAATTTTAATATGAGAAATTGAATCGCTGCGATTTACTTCTGAAGCCCAACACACATGCCTGATACATGAACAAGCAGATATGCTCATTCACACAGTAGTGAGGAGCACAGGTAAGACAGGAGAAAGGGGGATGGGGGAAGGAGATTAGATGTGGCTCAAGTCACTAGAAATGCAAACCAGTTTGCTTCCGAGAAAACAGAAGTGTCAGACTGGAAGCATCTCTCCAGCTCCAAGTTTCTTGGATCTGAGGCATCAAAGTCCTAATTTGCTTAATGGTCCAGGGCAGTGCTATTCACAGAGAAAACTGTCTGCCCATGTCACCAGCTGTACCCTGGCCTGGGAAGCAAGAAAGCAAGGGAGGTTTCCTCTGGTCTTTAAGCTTAGAGCCCAATTAACCGCGTGGTGCTCTGGGCATGCAGCAGAGGTTCGGTTCGGGTGGGAGCAGTGGTAACAGCGGCACCCGACCACAGTATTGCCTATTAGGTGAAGAAGCAGAAGAGAGATTACAGAAGTAATAACAGGCAGACCGTGTGGACAGGGGATTCTGGTTTTGTAGAGCAGAATGGAAAGGGGCATATAGAGAGCAACAGCTAAGTTAGTTATCTCCTTTTTACAGGTTTATAGTGGGGAGCACAGGAGTTATATCACTACTTATGCATTTAATCATCAGCACTCAAGACCACTAATAGATCTCTTATTCTTAATGGCCATTTCTCTTCCGAACAGATAGATCTGAGACTGTTTAATACATCACTCAACATCTTCAGAAAACATCTAAACAGCATGGAAGCTTTTTTGTTCTTAAATAACACTTTTTTTTTTTTTTTTTAAATATAACAGCCATACTTTAGGCTCTACTTCTCCGCCCCCACCCCAAAATCTTAATAGACTTACCAGATAATATATCCTGAACAGAGTAAGTCAGGAAAAAGCCTTTCATGGCTGCCTCAGCCTTGGAAATGAAGGTCACCATCACCACTGAACCTCAAGATTTTACGGGACAGAGGGAAGATCACCACAGAAGTTGCCTGCAAAATAGGCCAGGATGGGACACGAGCCTTCCACTTTCCCCTTTTTCTCTTGAGGGCTGTAAGGCTAAGCCTTGCAAAATGCAGTGTCAGAAAATATTTCCCTTTCTAAAAGCCTCTTAATGATGGCATTCAGCTTTGAATTCATGCATTGGATGACAGACATGTCCAGAAGATAGCTTGCTATACTTGTAACCAGAATGGTAACTATTTGTCTGTTCTTCAAACAGAAAAATAGTTAGAGATGCCCATTATAACCACTACAAATCACTAGTGGCAAGTGTGCACTGCCTGGACTACTTTGGTCGGAAGAAATCCCTGCTCTGACAGGCAGCCCCCACCTCAGGCTCTTTTGTGCAAGACACTATGCAACACCCACAAGACTGTGGGACATCCATATTCCCTGGGGAATAAGTCACTCAGAGTAACTGAGACCTGGCACTGAAGAACCTTGTATCCATGAGTGCCTGAACAGTTTAAATTTCCAGTCTATGCTTCTTCCTCCTGATACAGAAGATACTTGCACAGCTTCATTTCCCCAGCAATATCCTACCTAACCAAGCCAATAGCTCCTTAGTCAGGGTGGGTAGGTACCTCCCCTGGTGTAGCAGGGCAGTAGGAAAAACTTCCCTTCCCTTGGGCCCATCACTTTGACCTGCTGCCTTTGGCACACAGCTTCAGACACACACAGCAAGTTGTCATGCTGCAAGTTCAAGCCTGGGAAAGAGCAACCCAGAGAGACTCACATTGTTCTGAGGCACAGCCATGCCATGATTAAGACCTTGCATCCAATACATTTGATTGCAACAGTATTTCTAGGCAGGGAAAGATACTGAGCTAGCTGAAGTAGCTCCAAGTATTATCAGAAAACCCTTCTGGAGCATGGAAGTCTGCCATGTAAAACTCCCTGTCTGCAAAAGAAGCTTAGTTCAGCTCCTCTGTTTCTCTCACCCCAGCACTAAGGTGAGCTCTCTCTCAACTATTAACTCTTTGGTTAGTCCAAATCCTTCATACACCACCAGTTGGCCATGACAATTAGACAGATTTCTTTCAGTCCAGAAGTCCAGGACTTCAAGCCGAACAATGGATTTTAATGGGGCTACAATTCTCCGGTGGCAGCTGCAGCACAAAGCAAAGAACAAAGTCACAATGCCAGCATATTTTACAATTGGCTCTTATTTCCTAGGGATAGCTATCAAAATGTGAGCAAAGGCAAAAGGGATTGTAATGCCCATTAAAAAGAGAAAAGGGAAAAAAAAAAAAAAAAAGATGGGATAGCAGTCCAAATCTATTTCGGTCATATGATTCATTACTTCTGAAGTTAAGCTTTCAAACAGTTTATAAGTCCATGCTATTGCCATGTGAATAGAGAGTTATCTCTTACCCTAACTAAGCACAATGAGAGATGAAGAAAAGGAAACAGATGAAAGTACCAAAAGATTTTTAGTGACATAGTTTGGCATTGCCATTGTTAATCCCTCAGTTACGCCACATTCAGGCCTCTGACATGCTTTATGATGAGAGCTTTGCCCAGAGGTGTCAGATTTGTCTGCTGTTTGCTGGAAAGAAGGTACTGGTACCCCCCAGCTTTCCTAACTCTTTGAGGAACTTGCCCAGTTTTCTAACATGCACTGAAATACCTATGGATTAATTAAAAACCACATCACAGATATTTGCAGATTTTCATGTGGGAGTTACAAAAGCCAGAAGAACTCGGGTGCTCACCTGGTGGCAATTTTGTATCTTATGGGGTATGCCGGTGACTAGATCATTCCTTCCCAATCTGTAAGGATGACATCCACATGTCATGACAACTCTGAGCTCATCTCCTTGGGATTTTTTGGGGCATTGCCAGGTTTTTGTCCTCGGAAGAATGAAAATGTAGAGCATTAAATTCAGCTTTAATATTAAGTTTTAAATGGACTATCACCCGGGACTAGGGCAATTCCTATATGACATGTCACACCCATGGAAAAGCATGGATCACGGGTGAGAGCCAATCTGAAAAGCAGAACCTTAAAATACTCATTTTAAAAGTTCATCTGGAGAAAGATGTGTTCAGTTAGAGGACAAATGAATTAGGAAAGCTACTACATTCCTACTCTACCAGGCCAGACCTTGTTCATCATAATCCTACAAAACTCAAACTCACTTTAGCCTTGTTTCAAGCTTCAGCATTTTGCCTATCAGTCAGTTTTATCTAGGCTAGAGCTTCGGAGAGCTCTGTTTTTTCATATGTTTGGAGAACACCTTTATGTAAATTCTCCAGAAAGCCCATAAAGCCATCTTGAAAACATTCTTGAAGCTCCGGTCAAGCAGGTCAGTTCATCTCTAGAGAGAAGTGGTTGTACAGCCTGACTGTACCTTGGACCCTGAGCATCAAGTGTTCAATGCTGAAAGCAGCAGGGACAATGAAGCAGAGCACCATCTTCACCACAGGTCCGGGCCTCTAGAGAACCACAGGAGACTGCACGGTACCGCATAGCACAGCTAGAAGCAAATCCAAGCACACCACCACCACCACTGTAAAAACACCATTTGAGAAATGTAGGCAAAAGTCATACAAGCTATTCTGTGGAAAGGCAGAAAAGTGAGGAACTACTCACATTTGAGAGATGTTCAATGCCAGTAACGTGGCTGCTAGGCAGTCACCTCCTGATGAGGCAGCGGGCAGCACCTCCAGTCCCTGTCCTGAAAAAAGTGCTGGCTAGCAAGGATTTGTTCAGTTCATTGCACAGTATCAGCTGCCCAAAGCCTACCTACGAGGCTAGGCATTTTGTTTACTTTAATYTGTCCTGAAAAATTGCTAGACTACTTAAGGGTTCATTCTTGGACTTAAATTGAAAACAGGATGGGACAGGGAATTTTTACCATTACTCCATCTCCACCAATAGATGGTTTCAGTTGTTAAGCATGCTAAATTGTTTTCAGATTACTTTGTTTCTCTGAATTTTCCAGCCTCTTTCTCCCCTGTCATACCATCATCCTAAAGTTCTAGCTCATGCTGACATTAAAGCCCAAGTCTATGTTTTAGGTTCCTCAGTACAAGTAATTCTGTTTAAAGACAGGCGCCCACTGATTTCTGTTGCTCACCAGCTCTAGAGAAGGAGGTGGGGGGGAAAGAAAACAGGCTGTTTCAATATGTTGGCATACAAATAGACATAGGAATCTAGTTTAATATACCCAACCTTGAAAAACTGCCAGCCATAACAAATGCTATTATATAGCAGCGAGTCTGTGTGCTGGAGGATGCTCCAGGGAGCTATCTATTAGACTCCTATTCAGGGAAAAGTTTGACTGATAGCCCCATTTCTGATAGTATTTTCCTCTGTCCTGCATATAAATAGTTATGATAGTTAAAATGTTATTCTCAGCTGTAATAGACATACTTTTAGAATTTTTTTGTGTGCTTTTATAAATAAGTTCTTGGAGGAAGATAGCTGTGGAGTGCTCTAAGAGGTCCTTAGCACATCCTCTGTCTTTCTCCTCTCCTGTCCTTTCACTCCCAACTCAGATTTAACTGACATGCTAAACTTTAGATTTGGTGGGTGGGGTTTTTTTTATTAATGAAAAAAAATATTCCTAGCATGTTCCATTACCCTAAAGGTCTTTGTCTGGAAGCATTACTACTGTATTTGGTAACAAAAGGGTGTTCTTGTTCAAGCATCAGGAAAAAACAGCTTATTTCCCTTATATGAGAGCTATGATGATCACGCACATAGCCCTCATCTACACCCAAGTAGAAGTTATATAGGGCCTCTACCCTAGAGCATTTGCCATCACCACTGGTGTGATGTAAGAGGATGAAGGTCTACACAGAATAGCTGTTATCCTAAAACTTTCTCCAGAGGCATCACTTAATTTTGAAAACATTTGGAGAACACATACACTAGAATTCACCCACAGGAGTCCCAAAGGCTGATGCTGGATTTCTCCACCATGCTTTGTCTACGAGGATGTCAGAGTGCATACCTACCCGGGAGAAATGCTTCTGTATAACTAGTTTATAAAACATCTGTAATCACAATAAGTTAAACCTACACAGAGGCAGAATAAAGGGGGGTGAGGGAGGGGAAGAAACAAACACATTGAAGAGCTGGGAGGGAATGCTGGGAGAAGGAACCTCTTCACAGGTCAGAGATCCTTCAGCACACCCAATAAAACCTCTGCAAAATCTATTCATGAGTTTTCCCCCCCCCCTCCCCATTTACATTTTGTGTCAACAAGTTCCAATTAATTCCTTTTGCTTTCAAGTTGCTGTCTGACACTTCCCTTTGATGTCCCTACTCCTTACCTTGCAAAAATTAGCGACTAAGCATTCCTTAGTCACCTTTCTGTGCCATTCATAGCAGTCTATAAAGCCATTGCATTTTGCCTCCATTATCTTTTCCAGCCTGTTAAGTCTGTTTAGTCTCTCCCTGCAGAGAGACAGACCGACCCCTGGATACCTGTCATGCTCTTCTGTACTTCTAGATCCTTTTCAGAATGACTATGTGCAGGAGGGGGAAGAATTAAATCAAACCCCCACACAGTATTAAAAAAATTGGTTCCTCAGGTTTGTACAGTAGAGCATGTTTTATTCTTTATCCCTTCAGATATCGACACCTTGTTTTGTATTTTTCATGGCTACAAATCTGCTCTAGTGACTCTACAATGCTTCAGTGATAGTAGATAAATTAAAGCCCATCACTTGTGTACATAAAGGTATGATGGTCCTCCCTTCTGTCCCAAGACTTCAATACAGTGAAGGTAGAGATTGATTTTCTTTGTATATAAAAATGTTTATATACTACACAGCTTGTACAGCAGACAAGAAAGTTGGCATTTGACTTGCCATTTCAAACAGATGTAGGAGTGTGCTACTGCCCTGCATCTTATCTCTTCCATTTTTTCCCCTACTCTGTGTACAGAGCCTTTAAAACAGGAAGCAAAAAGTGTTTCCTCCATGCATTTTGAAATGGCCCAACTCACTGGAATAACCTTGATGTGCTTCTGCTCCCTGCCACGCTGCACTTCAACTAGATTTTACTTAACTGCACAGCGTGCAGTACATGAGCAAACCACACATGTGGACATACAGGCCTCCAGAAATCTAAACTTTCCGGTAAAGAGCATTAAAGCTCTCACTTCCATTTTATTTTAGCTTTCTTTTAACTCTGTGGATTGTGTTCATCTAGACTAGTGTCTCAGTGACTGGATTGCACCTCAGCAGGGTCAGGGCAAGGAAGACCATAGCCCTCTGCACAGGAGATAATATATTTTCTGGTATAAAAAGCCACACTCCTGTGGCTAATGCATCAGTGTCATCCATTCCACCTCCAAGAGGCAAATAATACATACCAACATTGCATCTCACTTCATTGTCTCAAAGGGTATGGAGGAAGGGGGGTTGACTTTGAATAAGAAGCTGCCAATACAGGAGGTCACAAGTGACTTATATAGACAAGTGTCCATAAGGGTTTGCCCAAATACCACAGCTTATTTCTTAGTGTACTAAGAGGGCTGTTCTCCTACTGGGTCAATGCAGCACACTGACACAGGGATTAAGGTCTTCAGCCAAGTTTACAGCCTGRGTTCTGAAGCTTAACTTAAGGTTGCCACACGTCGGAGCTGTGCAGCTGGGGCTGGAAACCCTTTCTGAAGCTGGCCCAAGTAAAAGTGAGAAATTTCTAGGACTGAGTGTCCTCAGCTGGATCGTTTGTTGTTACCTAGCACTTTTCTTCCTTGCTGGCTCTCTTCATAAATCCCAAGAAACTCCTCTTGGCAGTTCAGTAACAATGTTATTGACAGATGCTTTACTATAACCTTTGCCATGCCCTTCAGAGACAGAGCATCCAAGAGCACTCTGCTTCCCACGTATCCTGACAAGGAAGGAGCAGAGATAAACCCCCGGGGCTCTAACCCCACTTCTGACCCACATTCTGTGGATAAGTCTGCACATCAGTGATAAAAGCATTAAAGACAGTAAGAGCTTTCTACAAAACCTGCCAGTTCTGCCCATGATTGAAGATAGTCTATAGTCTAGCAGGTCAATAAAGTTAGTGGGAAATGGTTTTCCAATATTTAGGGKTTTTTTTGTTGTTGTTGTTGTTTTTTTTCAAACCTGTTCCCCCTCCGCCTCAGTATTAGTGGACTTGCTGGAAGTCTGAATATCCTGATATCACTGGCAAGAGCACAGCTACTGCAGCCACTGGAAAGGCCAAAATGAATGGATCTGATAAAAAGCTTAACCCTACATGGGGCAGATTAAATATATATATWTWTWTTTTTTATTTTTTTTATTTTTTTTAAAAAAAACCCGTTCCCATCAGTTGGATCATTTCTTAGGCTCCAGCATGCAGGCTGGTACAAGCCTGCAGGCATTCTCAAAGTGTACGTGGTCACAAGGCAGTCCTGTCGCCTTAGCCTCAGAGACCCAGGCAGCAGACAAGTGAGGCAGCATAAAGGAGTGAGCTGCCAGGCCTCAGAGGAAAGCAGACTTGCTTGCAAGTTTGCTCTGAGCTGTGCTTTGAATCAATGCCTGGAAAACAGATAAACAGATACCAGATTGGTCAAGTACTTGGGCTAACAGGCCTACCAACCTCAAATACTTACTACTGAGGAAGAGATGTAATTTTTTTTTTTTTTAATTGACCTTATGACCAGCCCTTGACAAGAGTTATGAAATACTATGCTTTTGTCTATGCACTCTCTGGTTCTCCAGAAATGCAGGCGGAGAGCAGGCTTAGCCTGTAGCTGCATGCACACACAGTGCAGTCAGATTCAACACTTGTTAAATAAGAGACCAAATCAACAGGGAAATATTTGGAAGCATCTGAGTGGTTATAACAGAGCAGGAGGAGAGAAAACAAGATCACTAATGAGAACTGTATGTCCCTTTAGTACCAAGCATAATAGGGTTGTTTGCCTCCCAAGGCAGCAATTTTTAAAGTCATACCCTCTGTAGAGCAGCTTAAATTCTGTTTAAGTGTGCTTCCTCCCACACCAACGTTTATGAGCTTTCTGCTCAGATTGGATGCTGACACCATGCCGAGTCCCTACGTACCTGCACGGGATGCTCAGAGCGCAGAGCGGGGAGAGCTGAGCCCTTCCGCTGGGTAGAAATCCTTTAAATCCAGAAGAGAGATGAGGAACGTTTGCCTCCTGAGGAAGGTGCTGTGATGTGAACTGCACTGCACAGCAGTGCTTGTTAGAGAGCACACAGAGGGAAGCGTGACTCGGCTTAACCCACAGTGTAAGAGAGCTTGGCCAAGTTATGGGGATGGTACTCTTCCTCCAGGA
>JAYKAV010001664.1:884018-1014424 GCA_035582835.1 Phoebastria nigripes
CAACAACAACAACACAAACCACCAACAAAAAAAACCCCAAACAGTCTAGGTTGAAAAGGAATGAGTTAATCACACAGCTTTGCACAAGGGCGAGGCAAGGGCTCCCACACGTAGTCAGCACTGTTGGAGGACACAGGCCCTGTGCTTGCATCAGGGGACAGCAGGGAACAGCAGTGCAGGCGTGGGTACAGCAGTCTGGAAGGGGGTAAAGCCCAGCAGGCTGAGCCACAAGAGCTTGTCTCTAGGTTAATTTTAAAAATCGTTTTTGCATTCAGGGTGACACCCCAACTCAGGTCATTACAGCACCATGCGCTTGACATGACTTTGAGCTCATCCAGCGATGAGCGGCTCAGCTGAGACAAGCCCACTCCACTGCAGGCTTTTCCAGCCCCTGCTAACCAGCCCTGGAGCTGCTGTGATGATGATGCCCGCACAGTCACTGGCTGTGCTGCACTTTCCCGACGAGATAAAGCATCCCCACCTCCTGTTGCTTATCACTTCGGGGGACCTATTTTTATCTCAGTGGTGTGATGTCTTGGAGCACCAGCAAGGATGCCAATGGGAAGAGGAGGAAAGCACACACTGCATATGCCAGCACCCTGGCTACAGTACAAGCCTGCAAGCAGAGCTGGTAGCACATCCCCTCCTGAACAGATTGCTTTTTAAAGCCGTGAGAAACAGCATTCTCCAATTTGTTGCCAGAGCTAGTGTCACCCAGTAACTCAGGGGTACTTCAGCCTTTTCATCAGTCTTCCTCCAACACTGTCACAGTATCAGATGTGGAGAAACATTTAGATGCTTAATAGGCAGGAGGAGGCACATCAGTAGGACAGGGCTGTTTGCTGTGCTTTAAAAGCAGCAGCAAGCTGACAGAGCGCCTCACCCAAGACCATGGCTCTGGTTATGCTAAGTACATGCATAAGAGATTAAGTAACTGTCCCTGCCCTGAGAAACTCAGTCCAAAACATGGAAGATTAAAAAAAAAAAAACCCAATACCTCATTCCAAGGATGGTAAGGGAGAGATAGAGCAGGTTAAGCAACATACCCAAGTGCACAGGAAACCTGCAGCATCAGTGTTAATGGACCCCTGGCTCCTTCACGCGAGCCCACTGCTTCTAGCTACAACAGAGTCTTTCTTCCCTTGGCTCTGCTCACCAGCCTCCCTCCCTCCCCTCTCCCTGTGTGTACACACACACACTCTCTTCCCAAGACAAAATCCAGAGACCTGTGTCCACTTGCACCGAGATGTTAGGAGACTCAAACTTGCTACCAGGCTCTACCCGGAGCTGCTCCTGAACAGACCCAGTTCCACCACCTTCTGCAAACCAAGCGCTGCAGCCTCTGGCACGTGCACAGCTCCACACAGTTCCGCAGTCACCCTGCGTGCACACCTCTCCCGTTAGCTTTGTGGGCAGCTTTGCTGGCTGCTTCTCTGCTGAGGTCTCCAGTGCACTGCCATTTCTCTGCAGCACACTCTGTTCAGCATCTGAGGAGAGGCACAGCATGCTTAGAGACAGTTTAATACAAAACTCAGAAACAGTCAGCACAGCCAAGCGCTTCCCACAAAAGGCAGGCAATCATATGAAGGTCAGATAAAGGAGCCAATGGTCAGTATCTGGTTCAAAAAGCCCTCAGGGCTTTGAACCTTTTGTATGAAGCCATATGTAAAAGCTGTATACAATGCTACAGCCTCCACCTCTGGGAAAGATTTACAGCTACAGAGCCGAGCAATTCCCTGCATAAACTGCCTGACCCACAGTAAACCCGTGAAAGCCATGACAGCCTTCAGAGAGTCAGTGGTCAGCAGCCAGTTGTGTCAGATCCAAGGGTATGGAAGATCTCCAGCCAGCTCCCAGCTTATCTGTGGGGATGGTCTGGCTACCATACAAGTGATAACTTGTTTTGTTAACTGATTTTAGTTTAGAAGAAAGTTCTCCCTTAGTCAGCACCTGTACTAACATTTCTGTTAGGTCAGTGTGGGACTATGAATCTCCACTACTCCTCCACAAGGGAGAAAGACCGGCAGCTGCAGCACAAAGCAGGACAGTCCAAGGGCTCATCTGACCTGAGAGTGGAGCATTATCCACAACGTGCTCTTTTCTTTAATATTTACTTTAATTTCCTGCTCATAACTGCAGCACACTTTATTCAGGATACAGAAAAAAAATAAATTTATTCCTGTTAGCAGAGGTCCTCCATTTTCTGCTGGCAGCAATAGAATAAAATGTAGGATGGGCAGAAACATGAAAACTCTGTCTAGGATTAGGTCTTTTCTCTTTCTTAAGAAATGCTGTGGGACAATCACAATCTCCACTAAATGGAGAATTACACACTTGGCTGTACATGTGCACATGCAGGGAAGGAGGAGGGCTAAAGCTCTGGAAGACAAAGGTTTTGCATCAGCAGTTTCCCAGTGTAACTACATTGAGCCAAAGCGAAACATTCCTCTAGAATGACAAATCAGTTTATTTAACATGGAAAAAAAGACTTGAAGCTGTCTGGTGGCTCTYTGAAATCTCTCAAATCCCATCAGATTTAACAAGCTGAAGTGGTGGATTTCTTCATTTGCCAATGAAACTATAAAGCCAAATTCACCTTGACCTGAGGAGCCTCAGCAGGAAAGAAACTTCTGGGAAAGAAGGAGAGAGCGAGCTGGTGTAGGGAAGAAGTATGACAATGCTGGGTTCACCTGGAGCACCTCAATCAGGTTTGCTCCCTCATTTCTCTGCATGAGAGCGCCCCTAGTTTAAGAACAGGGGCCTCTTCCTTTTGTAAGATGCCATCACTTTCATACAATCAGTCCTTATTCACTAGCATATGCGACTCTTTCTCTAGCACTTCTCTGGCGAAATTTATCCTGCAGACTTCTGAATGTGGTGCTAATTATATCTAGATACACAGASAGACACACAGAAGCTCAGTTTACAACATTGTCCCAAACTATTCTGCCCATCAAAGTGTGGGGCTCGTAGGCATTTTTGCAAGCAGCCATTTTTTACTGAGAAAAGTATCTGTCCAAAGATTATATTCAATTTGAGAGCCAGAAGTATTAAATACAAGTCTTATGCTTCTGAAACTCCCATTCTAATTTCCAGTAAGCTTTGTTTAGGGGGAAAGCATGAGGAAGAGGAGGAAGTGGAGACTTTCTGCAGGAAATCACCTGGATTTTTTTTTTCTTCCTCTTAAGTTGCCTCAAAAACTCTACCAGACAAAACCTCAATGCACTTCRGATATTTTAATACAAAGGCCTTATATTTGAGACTCATCTCACTTAGATAAAGAAAACTCACCTTTCATCGGCAGTCTTATCCAGTCCAGGAAAATCTTTACCCTTGAATAGACCCCTGGTTTCTTTGGGCTGGCACAGCCAACAGCCCAGCTGACAATGCCATAAAGAGTAAATGGTTCATTTTCCTTGTTGCAAATCAAGGGGCCACCAGAACCACCCTAGGAACCAAAAGAGAGGGGACTCGCAGTTCTCTTGTTTGGCCTCTGCACTGCTGCAGCTAAGAAGAGAGCTGCTGCAGATCAGATTTGCCCAAGAAAAAGCCTCCGTGCAAGAACAGGGCATGCAGCTGCTAGTGCAACTCAGCCCTAGCCCGGAATGAAGAGACTGATTTAAAGGCTTGCTTATCAGCATGGAGTGAAGACTGAGCACAGGCTGCAGACTAAATATGATTGAGCAGTGCTCTTTAGTGTTACACATAATTTATTAGTCGGCCATAAGATTGCAGTATTAAGCAGAACCTGCATTTTAGCTTGACAGTGCCTCAGTCAGAATTACTTTGCCTTTTATTTACTCAGCTGTTCTTACCTGCTTGCCTCATGATTTCAAAGAGATTAGTTAGTTCTTGAATAGTGCTCTGAATACAAGAGTTTTATAAAACCAATAGAAGTCTTCATAGTTTATCTTGACAAGAGAGTGCTATGAAAGGGTTTCCAAGCAACCTACAATGGGAAGCGTTTCAGTGGGATAAGAGATGGGACTCAGGAAGTGCAAGGGAAGAAYATCCTCTCCTCCTCAGGTCTCATGAAAATTACAGTCCAGAGAAAGATTACTAAACTCTGTGGTCCCACTTCCAAGCAACACTGCACATTGCATGTATCTCCCATACAGATCAACTGTGTCTATTGCTCTTATAAGTACCGTCCACTCCAGGGACAGCAAGTTTTTGGAGCTTTTAACTGTCACTTGCTATACGCTGTTCTCCCCTCTGTCTTCCCCAGTCCCTTCCCCAAGATGGTCTACCAACATCCATATGCAGACACCTTCAAGAGCGCTCACCTTTAGTTTTACCTCACCTGACRGGAGTCCTGGCCTCCCACAGAAACAAAGCCAGCACAAAGCATCCTGGCTGTGATCCCTCCAGGGTGACTGAAGTAGTAGTTTCTCTCACAGATTTCATTCTCAAGTACAGGCACTTGTGTCTGCTGCAACCACCTAGCTTGGCTCCCATCTGCTTGGGARATAAATTTGAGGTTAGGTCTGGGCAGAAGAATAAAATATGAGATTGAAACGTATGCTCTGCTCATAATAGGCAAACATGCAAAATCAGAAGAGCCACCTTCTTTGATGATCCCCCATCCAGACACAGCACAGAGGGAAGACAAAGATAACGTCTCTGTGCTGTTGGGCAGACACACTGGCCTCAGCAGCGTTGTACTCCAGAGGGACATCTAGTTGCACCAGGGCAATGTCAGAGTCATAGCTCAGCACATTGAAGTGGGGATGCACTGTGATGGTTTTCACCTGTCTCACTTGTGACTGGGGCAGAGGGGTCAGGGCAGAGAAGGAACAAGCTGCCCTCTAAGTGCATCCTGAAAGCGTACTTGTAAAGGAAGAGGGCAAAAATCCCACAAGCAATGACCAAGCTCAAAATACGTCATGAAAAGAAACAAACAAGGTGCGAGAACTTTGAAGACAAATCCCCCACTTCTCCATTTTTCAGTTAAGAAGATTGCTGGAATGGATTATGTAGACCTCCTGAGCCTAGGGTGAAGGCTGACTGCTTCATTGTGCAAACACAAGCCACTAAGGTTTTGCAGAAGACTAGTGAGAGTCACTTGTGCTCCTTTTCCACATGTATTTCTTCCTCTTCCCCATTAGGAAGAAAGAGTCAGCAAGCTTTTTATAGACAGATATATTGCTCAGCACCAAGAGAGTAAGATGCTGAGGACACTCAGTCATCTCTGTTAGATTTTAAGACTTTTTACTGCTAGTAATAAGAACCAGATATAAAACATACTTCTATAAACTGCAGGTTAGCTGAACGAGACCAGAGTTACTGGATTTCCTTTCTCATTTTTCAACCTGTGCTACATATCAGTCATTTTGCCTTGCTGTCAGCACTGTTTTATCTGTGCATATAGGTCTGATTTGAGAAACATTGGAGGGGCAAATACACCCAAGTCAACATTTTTAACGGTATTGCTTAGTTTTTACCTGTTCTGTTGTCTCTCTCAGGGCTCTATCATGGTCTCCTACTGTCACAGTCCAGTGCAAGGGTTTATTTGATCTGTATAATGAAAGCAAACATATTGGAGCTACTTACAGTCGGCCATACAGCTTCCTTATTCAGCAGTCATATATCCCTTCTAGCTCTTCTCTAATTAGTCACTTATTCCCAGGACTGCTGAGCAAGAGCTTCTCACCACGACACATGTGTTCCATCAGTTCTGGCTTTGCTACAGCTCTGATAGCAGATAGTCCAATTAACTTTAATGGATCTCCTACAAGCAAGACCAAACTGTTGCCATCTCTAAAATCAGTGATCTTGGAGGAAGGGCAGAAGGAAGGTTTCGTAGAGGACATGAAAGTGTGAATATAATTTATAGCTCTCCAGCTGTTTGTGCCCCAGCCTGGAGGAGCAGGGGGAGTGCACAGCATGGGGAGAGGAGCAGAAGTGGCCCAGGGACGTGCTGGTCACGCTCACAGCTGCGCACAGTGGGCGGCTGTCAGCAGCTACATAGGGCTGATGACAGCCCCATCGCACTGGTAGTCTCCAAGGAGCTTCAGGGCAGTGTGCTATGGCCAACAGTGAGGACAGGCCTCCTCAGCCCCACTACCATGCTTGAACAGCCACTGGGGAGCAACTGGGGGAAGGCCACAGCTGTCTGCAAGAGAGCACTTCAGAGAGCAAACGAGGTTCAGGCACTGAAAGAGGGGCTCTCCCATCCTCTACCCTGTGTCCCCACTCCCAATAGGAAGTGCATGCAACCAGAATGGAGAGGATGTACCACACGTATGGAGAATGAGAGATGGGACACCTGTCTATCATTTTTCATCCATGCAAGAAGTGCATGAAAGGTGACCTGATGTTAGAAAGCATCTGCCTCACTGCATAATCCTCTTATATGTTAGAGGAAAGCTCCCCAGACCAGATCAACTGAGCAGAATTTAATTTCTTTACCTAAGGGGACATCCTTCAGAGGCAACATCCGTGTAGTAGTTAATCCTGAATCTTCTCTTCCTGCCTCCTCTGCAAGAGAGGAAATAAGAGTTAGCTCTAACTTGGGTCAATAGCTCCAGCTTGTCCCCTCAAAAAGAGTCCCGACTCTGGAAGGGAAAAGTTATTCATCCCCTCAAGCAGCAGCTGGCACACGTTCATGAAAGTAGAAAGCAACAATAGCAGACTAGGCCCCAGGATCAAGACTCTCCTCTATAATGAGCTTTTCAAGGGGAATATCAGACTGACAGAATTAACAAGGCTGCTTGTTTCAGGTAACAGAAGTTAGTCATCTCATTTCTCAGTGAGAAAAAAAAAAAACTTGATTCATCTTCCTTATTCGGGGAAGGGAACTCTGCCACAAGTAGCTATTCCGTTTTAAAGTTACCTTGACAGAATGCAGCAGGATTAGCCTAAAAAATAAGCTCAGGTGTCTAAGAATAGCTGCAGATGATGCAGACATTGTTAGACACAGCAAACATCTCTCTACTAACCTAAACGAACAAAAGTGAGCCGGGCTCTGAACCCTCTGAAGCTGTTCTCCCCATCATTTTCAAAATGTACCAGCATGGTATTCCCTGGACTCAGCACTGGTTTGGGAGTTGAGAATCCACAGGAATAAGCTGTGGGAATGAACAAGCAGCTGTATTTCTAAGATGAGAAATGTCATCCTGTAAGCACTTGTGGCTTTAGCTAATCTAGGTTTCTAAAAAAACCCAAAGCCCTAGAGTCCTAGTGACTTTCTGATTAAAACAAGAACTTTTGCAGAAGAGGCGCCTGCAAAGCAATGTTAATCAGTGCCACCAGTAAGCAACAGCAGCCAGAATTAATCTACTACATTCGTGCTACAGGTACACAAAAGTAATCCTGATTTTCTCATAGTAGAATTTACTTGTAATCTTCAACAGTGTGAATGCCCTTCATGGCACAAAAAAAGCCCACACTTGAGAATTGTATTTGCCACCRTTGAGGGGTACAAGCAAAGTCTCTCTTGAATGGTTTACATGTACAGGTTGAGGACCTAGAGAGCAGCTGCTAGACTCTTCTTCCTATTGAGAGCACTCAGTTTGYGTAACATCTGGAAGTCCCATAACTGCAGCTGGATAGGAAGTTTGCACTTTATTCCAGAGGAGCTTTCCTGTAAGAATCTGAATTTCTGATGGCAAAACTGTGCTGGAAAGCATTGAGTGAAGTGTTCTGGGATGCTGAAAGCTCTCCCCTGAAAGTTTCCAGATCCAAATTTGTCAGCCTTCTTCCCCCCACTTAAATACTCCTTTCCAATGGAAACCAGATTTCTCTTCAAGAGAACTGCAGTGTTAATACATATTCAGCATTTGGTAAACACATGCAACTAAATTACCACCACAAAATAGATGGGGAAAAAACAGAAGCAGTTTGCCAAAGATCACTTGTCAATGGCAAACCCAGGACAGGTCAAGCCTCTTACCCAGCTTATTTGGTGTAAAGAAAAGATCACCAGCCCCTCATCACTCTACTCTGTCCTTTGGTTGACATACAGGCCTGTAAAAAGGTAGCCAGAATTCAATTCAAATATCTTCACTTCTGAGCACCAGATTGCTTTTCTCCTTAAGAATAGACATCAAGCTCCGCTAAAGTGAGTGTGGTGCCTGGAAGCTGTTTTTTAAAAAAAAGATGGGGTGTTACAACATGGTTTCATTTCGTCCAAGTAGGATGAACATCTGCAAACATAGATGTTCAAAAAAAGGAAAGTTAAGAACATTTATTTCACTAAAGTTAAAGATTTTTATATTGATAAAACTGAAGCAGATTTGAAGTGAGGAATTAAAAAATATTTCCTTTTGAAAGTGTGAGAAAGCAATGCCTCAGGTTAGCAATTTTTCATTAATGAAATTCCAACAGAATTAGTTCAATTCATAAAGAATTCATATCCATTTCAGTGGAATTAGACATTCATTGACAACCGCTCTTTTGCTCTGTCTTGCTTTGAACATTTGTCTTCTTTAGTAACAATTAGATCAAAGTTGTTCTTGCTCTCTCCTTCGATAGAGAGATGCAGAGTGGAGGCCTGATCCAGCAGCACACACTTGTGTGCTCTGCAGCAGAATGTGAGCCATGGTCCTACATCCAGCCCCACAACACCAGCCGGCTCTCCATGAGGAAGCACGGCCTTGGACCAGGATGTGGGATCTCCTGTGCCAATGGCGCAGCTGGCCGCATCATGATGGGCAAGGCAGATGGGCAAGCCTCAAGGCTACTGCAGAAGCCCTCATATTGCCCTTTCAGTAGTATTGAGTACCACMTTACTAGAGAGAGAGTATTTTGGTGATAAAACATGCCTGTTTCCACAGGGCTTTCTAATTTAAAACTGAAACAATTAGTGCTCACCCAAGTGGTTTTCTTCTTCATCACCATAAACAGTAACTGCATCATAAATGCAGCCTGGGCTAAGTTCCACAGCAAAGTCTTCAAACTCCAACTTCAAAGAGGACAAGCATGAGGGAAATCATCAAGACTGAAACACTCTTCTTAACCACAGGCTGGAGAAAAGCTAGATTTCAGAGGAATTTGAGCATGGCATCCCTTGGCGAGTGTGTCACATTTTGCATCAAAACAGTCTGTTGGCAATCTTGGCCTGACTGCTCCCTCCTGTGCAGGGCTACGGACAGGTCTGCAGTGGATGAGGCTGGCCTGAGCTTTGCCTTAAGGGATTTCAACTGTCATCTTTACTGCAACACTCAATGCTTTGTACTTCTGAAGGGTCAGTGTCCCATATGGAGTGCCCTTCCAAGAGCTTTTCCTTCAAGCATAGAGAGTGGGCGATTTTTTGTTTGTTTTTAATCCGGACTGCAAGTTCTCACACCAACAGAGCAGCAGCAACCCAAGCAATAGGTCTGCRTACCCTCGAGCATCCCTAGGATTAACACTGTTTTTCCACCCCTTAGCCAAGGCAGCAGGGGACAAGAGWTGTTACTGCTTTGAACAATGTAAGATGGCAACGTGACTCATCATGGGCTGGGATGAGCTTGGTGGGATACTYGCTGCACATAAGCGGCAACAGGCAATAAAAATAGAGAGATGCTGGTAGTATGAGTGGGAACTATTGTCACACAACCCATGCACAGTGAGAAACAAACACCTTGGTACGGGGCTAAGGAGTAGCTTGGTGGTTTTGACACTGCCTTGAGGAAAAGGCTGACTATTTTTTGCAACATGATCTCTACCTTCCCTTTACCCCTAAATGGCTGTGCTGGACTTCAAGATAAAGCTGTCTTGAGATGAGATTGGTGCTTACAGACTTCAAGCACTTACAGTCACAGCCCCTCCATACATGAGTTCGGAGGTGATGTCTAATTGACAAAATATGCCCTGCAAAGAATCAGTGACCTGGAAACCTTACAATTTACAGTCTTGCGTGTCACAGATGCTTCTGGCAGGATTTTATTGAATCGCTCCCCTGAACAGTTCTTAGTGCAGAGGTTTACGTGCAGTTTCTCCTTTTATTACCTTTACGACATACTCTGCTGGAGCCTCAATGAGCCAGTGGCACTTTGTGTTCCTGGGATACAAGCCAGGGTAATTAGCAGTATCAATCTTCCCCTCTTCCACTAACATTGCGACACTCCCACAGCCCGAACCTGCAATACGCAGACGAGAAAGGAGACCATTTAACAGATGGGATTATACAGTACTTTTAATAAACCCAAATCAACAACTTTATTTTTAAGGAACTCAGGCACACTAAGGATAGTTGTTATTTTAAGGGGGGGGTCAGGAAGGAGGGGAAAGGAGCTTCTACAGCATAGGCGAGGTCATCTGCTTCAGAGTCCTTATGGACAGCCAGGAAGGTGAGCTTGAAGCCACGGCCAGTGTTGCTCCCGTCAGAAACAAATGTAACAGTGGTCTGGTCCGACCCTGCCAGCAGAGAGGCTGGGAACACATTCCCGCAGGCTTTACCTGAAGGAGACAAGGAGTTGGTGGTAAGGGTGGGCTGAACATATATTTATTCAGGCAAATCTCGCAGTGGTTCATTAGGCTAGATCCCATCGGAAAGGTCTCTTCTTACATTGAGTGGAGAGACTATTTGGCTTTCATTATCTATAAAATATTTAGAGGTGGTAGAGAAAAATTGAGAAGATGGGACTTCATCCAAAACAACCATATGAACAACCAAATATTCCTAGAGGATGAATTGCATGGGCTAAGGATTATTATTATCAACACATCGCCATTACTACTAAGTTAGAGTGGAGAGGCAGCCAGCATTTGCAGGAAATATTTATTCTCTATTAGTTCAGTATTAAGTGCACCTTACAGAGGGACAACAGGCCACGTTTCTTTTAGTCTCATCTGTACAGTTACCCAGTAATTTGCATGCTTGTTGCACCATATAACCAATTTTGAACCAAGGAAGAGCCAGTCTTTGAGCTGTGTCTCCAATGCTCATGATGCCAGCTGGCTCTGCTAACACATCGGAAACTCGTCTGGACATGCAGCAGCTATGCAAGGCTAAGCACTGGGTTTATTTTGATACCCAGGATCCATAAGAGTAAAATAGGTATATTGGAGACAAGGCAGAGRGGGCACAGAATTATGTACAGCTGAAAGACATTTTTGAGATGCCCACCACACTGCACTAGATGCCAGCACAAACACAAACATGTCCCTCAGTCCCACCTGCCCTGCTCCGTTTGTCTCTAGCTCTTTAGATTCATAGTGCAAAATACAAAAGGCTTCTCAAAAGCCAGCTAGATTTGCTGTTCTTCATGACAATGAATGACAAGAAATTATACCCAGTAACCCTCACTCCAAGGCACCCAGACTTACTGATCAGCTCTCTTCCATTCGAATAGAGGGACACACAGTCACGGTCACATCCAACTTGGTACTCTACATCTAATTTGGTGAACCGTATCAGGATGATTTTGTCCTCCGGCACTGTTATATTCCAGGTGCACAGGCTAGAATCAAGCAATAGTAAAGGCATGTGTCTGCACAGCTGAGCTTAGCCCTTGTCAGTCCCACCGTGGTCTGGGAGTCTCCAGCAACTGCTTTCCTGCAAGCACGCACCAGAAGCTGACAAATGATGTCGCCAGCTCCACTTAGTAAATTTTATCATCTTCCCCCTTGGCATAAGCCATCTGGGAAGAGAGTTACCAATAGCAGAGGACTGCTGTGAATATGCTCATCACTAGGTGGGGACTGACGCTTCCTTACAGCAGCGATTGCTTTCTGCTGTGCGACTGACACACCGCCAGCCCAGTCCATCTCATTCCCCTGCCTCCTGCAGGAGTTGAAAGCTTCTTTGTGTGAGCTGACATCAATATGGCCAGACCAAAGGGTAAAGGGTACAACAGATCTCTAGCCAGCCGCAGCCATTTCGTGAGCGTGGCTCGTACAGAATCTGTATTACAAATAGACTTTGTGTCTTCCTGCCTTCCCCCACAGCGTTATCCTGCCCAGCAAGCGTAGCTGGGGATTTTGCATTGTAGGGAACACAGAGCCACTGTCATCCGGATACTGCTGAGCGCGGTGCCTGGGCCAGCGGTGGTTGGGGCTTCCAAGCCCTGGGAAACACTTCAGCAGGTGCCCAAATGAAAATTCAGTGTTTGGCTACTACAGACAAACTACAGTTACCTGTTGTCAGGTGAGTCCAAAGCCTGGGAGTACCGAATGCGGCCACTTTCTCCAAAGAGCGGGACACCTTGGGAACTGCCCTCCACTGGCGCAGGGAGAGGGCTTGGCACAGCAGCTAGGGAGAGAAAAGGGTTGTATAGGGTATTGCACTACAGGCATCATCGGTCAAGGCACGGGCTATGGCACTGCAGTTGTTTCAAACACAAAGTGCTTGACATGCAGCTGAGAGAAGCCTCAGATGAGAGCACACAATTTCTTTCCCAAAGTCCTACTTAAAAATCCCCAAATTTTCAGGATTTGTCCCACTGACACAGCGGGCTCACATTCATTCAGCCTGCTAAGAGCTGTCATGGCTACTCCAAGCTCATTTTTAATGAAGCTCCACTTTTATGTTGGTTTTCCCTTCATCTTCTATGGGCATTTGGTCTGTGTGAATCCCGATAGCTCTGCTTTGCAGAGAGTAATGCACCCACTTTGTAGCCACGTGGCTTCTGCTCCTTGAGGCACCTTCTTAGCTGCCGACACTCCCCCTTTGAAAGCATAATCATTAAGGATCCCTAGCAAAGCTATAATAGGTTGGGTATTAGTTAATACCAACACCTAAACTTTGATGGCTATGACAGAAATAACACCATCTCTTTAATAACTTGTATTAGCCCTGTAGTCATCTGTACAGAAAAATACAATTGGCAAGCAGGGAGTCGCTAGACCTGTGCCTAGCTAAAAAAGGCACTTCTGATAAGTGCTGCAGTTTTAGTGGCTTAATACAGTGCCCCTCTTCCCATACGCATTCAAAGTTTATTTGATGAGGAGATAACCCCTGATCAATCCTGCATGCCATTTCAGGAGCACAACAGCAGTTCTGATCTCAAGCTGGCAAGCGCTCAAAGCAGGCTTTTATTAGAGCAGGGCTGGTATGCAGCACTCAAGGGATACCTCGCCGAGCTGGAAGGGCTGCATTCAGCCAGAAAGAGGGCAGTTTGAGTAGCCTTCTGCCTTTCCTTCAGAGGATGCGGGGGTCAGACCTGCTATTGTAACAGGGTTTCTGAAGGGGGACTTACCTGTCTGAAGCTTTGGTTTTGCCATCCCAAATTAAAAGATGATATACCTTGCTGCTGACGCAGCAGCTGGCAATTAAACAGAACTGCTGTGGGTGGAGGGGAGGGAGGTAGCAACAGCAGGGCAATTTGGGTCCTTACAGTGCTGAACAGACAGGAGGAAAAAACCTCCCAGTACTCATACCTACCTGGTGCCATGTGCTGGGCAATGAAGTCCACGAACACAGCCACCCGGGAGAAGATGCCTGGTGAGCCCCAGGCCATGGTGCTTCCCTTGAGGGTATCCCATCCTCTGGCACAATCGACCCTGCAGGACACCACACCGGCCAGAGTCCAGGTGCTGCAAGTCCTCAGACATGCAAGGGGCCTCCAGAGTTACCCTGACCACAGCCCATCAGGGAGGAAAGGTGCCATTTGTTCCTGTGCAGCAGCACCAACCTTTGATGGTGCTGCATGACAGACCAGCTTTACCGCAGAAGCCAACACAACCTTGCTTGCTTCTCCCCAGTCACGGGGGCCTGGCACCGTCCCTGCTCATTCAGCTGTGCTTGTTTAATCTGAAACACACCAATCTAAGCTCTGTTGTTTCACTCCCCTGATCTGACTTGCAGTTTGGCACCCTGCCCTTCCCTGTACGCAAACCCCTTTTTTCCATGAAAAATGTAAAAGTGAAAGCTGTTTCACTAACATCAGCTGCAGCACTGCTTTGAAAATATTCACACAAGGTATGACAGAGGGGAAGAAGCTTCCCAAGCTACTGTTTGGTTAAAAAAATATTAATGCAAGTACACCCCCAGGGGACCAGTGACAGCCTGGTCAGCAGCCTTCCCGAGGGCAGGGCAAGACCGGCCCCACTCGCACTGCTGGGACCAGCACGGGAGGGTTTGGCACGGAGCAAACTCCTCTATTGCAGCCCATTGCCCAGTGGGGCTGTCTGAGTGAAGGTATCGGAAGGCTTGAGCATGTGGAAGGGGACATTGAGGGAGAGGCGGGAACTGCCTTCTTTCCAGCCTCCTGGTAGCATTGCCTGTGCTGGGATCCCTTGCCCATTGCCTAAAGTCCCACCAGCGAAGGTCCCTCCTGGTTTCAGCAGAGGTGGTAGCACTTCTGTGCAGAGATGAAGGTCCTGCTGTTAGCAATGCCCAGGGCAGGTCTAGGCAAGGGAGCAGTCATGCTTCAGTCTCCTGCCCACATCCATACTCCCACCCACAAAAGATTCCTCCTGCCTTCATTATCCTGAAGCTCCTTGTAAAGCCCTTGCTCAGCAAAGTGCCAACAGCACTGTCAGTGCTGCTGCTGCTTCCCTTTCTCCCCAGGAGAGGAGAAAGTTTGTGGGTGGACAGGAGAAATTTTGTGGGTGGACAGGAGAAAGTTTGTGGGTGGACAGGAGAGGCCTGCTGCCCAGCAGAAGCCAGGGCAGACAAGCTGTTACCTTGCACGTGTCCCTCCCGCCGTCGGGAAAGCCAGCACGCAGCCCGGCACTGGCGGCTGGTTCATGCCCCTCAGCAGTGCGCTGCAGGTCTGGCTGTCAATGAGGGGCAGCTTCACCTCCCACAGGACGGGAGCCAGCACCCCTGCCGCTGTGAGAGCAACCAGGCCACATCCAGCATCTGCAAGACAGCTCTCCCCTTYGGCCAAATGATAGCCAACAGCCCCGTCTCCTGGGAGCCACATCCACCCTTTCCCCAACACCCTGGCATGAGAGGTTGGGGGGTCCCACACCATTTGCCTGCCTGCTTTTGAGGCAGTTTGGGATCACCAAGCATAGGAACCCAACTAGGAAGGTAATGCATTGGTTTGCCCCCAGCCAGGGCAGAGAGAAATGCCTCAAAACAGGGTCATAGCAAGTCATTCCTCTGCTGGTTGGACAACAGGCATTGTTTTCTTCTCCCAAGCTGGAGACTTTCAGGGGCCAGGACAAAGCCCCCAGCAAGCTGCTGGTGTGAGAGACCAGCCCTGGCTGGGAGACAGCGTGCTCTTTCATGGGAGGGCTGCTGGGGAGTGGGAGACAGGCAAGTATCCTCTGTCTCCTCTAATGTGGATGAGCCCCAAACCACTGGGGATGTAAAAATGAAAAACAACATTCACAGACATTCTGATCTCCTTTAAAATCTACCAAACTCAAGCAAGTGCAATTCCTTTGAGGGAACAGTTTTCTGATATTTAGAGGAGAGAGTATAAAAGAGTATATCTTTTTAAGTACAAGGGAACTATTCCCGCTTTTGTAACATCTTGTAAAGACAGCTCTGCTTGTGAGAGGCTCCGATACGCACACATGAATATGCACAGCAGCACTGCAAAGTGCAACCTTCCCTAATGTGCTCCAAGGTCCCACGCTGCAGGAAAATGCTGATCTGCACATCCCTACAGGGGCTGGTCCTCTGACAAGCAGAGGAGACCTGATGAGCAAAGGGGTACTTGAATTTTCCATCTGGCAGGAGTCACCTTCTCTTGCATTTCTGAAAGAAAGTGGCTCTTTTCCCTTATCCATTACCCATTATTCCTGCAACTGTGACCACAAGACCCTGCCATTTGACTCACCCTCAGACACCTTGCCCCAGCCACTAGCCACACARTGTCCCAGCCTGGAAGTCTTCATTCTTGTGGGGATGGCGGATGGGCTGAACCTCATCCCCTGCAGAGCAAAGGGTGCACAAATGAGCGCATGAACCCCATGCTTCCAGGAGCATGTCTGATTTACAGGTACARACAGCACCCTTCGAGTCACACTGTTTCATTTCTCCTCTTCCCAGAATACCACAGTCACATGTGGGTATCTATAAAGTAAGAATACTGAAGTTAGTCACATGTAATTGAATTTACACACAAGGCAAATTCAGAGAGATCAGGAAGATTGTTAGCTATCTTTGAATGTTAACTTAAGCAGAAGGATACTTGGGAAGGGGACAAAAGAAGAGGAGGAACAGCATGGCAGGGACCGCGAAAGGAAAGCAAGTTGGCTCTGTAGCAATTTCATACAGCATGGAAACTGGACAGTGCTTGGGAAACTCTTTACACCACTCTCCCCGAAGACCAGTGCTGATCAGATCAGAGGAGTTATGCAGGACATGAAAAACTCAGCTCAGTTCAATCCAGACTCTTATTYGTTAGTTTTTTCATGATATTGAGAGAAAAGTGGATCACAGTTCTCCTTGGCTGCCCTGACGGGACATTGGCAGTGCCCAGCCTGCAGAAGGGCTAAGCAGGGAGCCCTGTAGCTTCCTCAAGGGTTGTCCGTACRGCTCAGATGCTGTCAAGCCCAGTTCATGCCTAGAGACATATCTGTTTAGCCACAGAGTACAGGCACACAGGCAGCCCACAAGCAGCCTTCCTCAGGCTACCTGCCAGGATGTCTGAGCCCTGAAATGAACATTTCTTGGGTCTTATTTCCCTTATTCCTGCCATTATGGGCAAACCGTAAGGCTACCACCATCTGAGCCAGTGATTTGAGACATGACAGTAGGTGATTTTATGTTGGCTGATCTGCCATCTGATGGTCACAGGCAGTCATGGCCAGTTGGCTGTAACCCATTGAAGCTCTATGCAACTCAGGGAATTGCCTTTGAAAAGCCTTGGAAGTTAGAGACTTGTGCCACATCCCTGGCTCCGACACCCTAAAATCACCTCAAGAGGCTTTGCCTTTGGCTGCAGAAGTACTTGGAGCGAGCAGGTTTTAATCCAGCCTGCTTCTCAGTGGGCAGGACCCTTGCAGCCCACTGCTAGCTAATAGTCCAGGGCTACAGCCAAGAGGAAGCTGATGGCTTTCCAGCAGCTAGCCGAGAGCTAGCGTTGGCACAACGGGGCTGAAGGAAACCACACTGGTACAGCTTGTACAAGGGGAACACAAGGGCACACAGGAATCTGGTGCCCAAAGAAAGCATGGGCATAGCCAGAGCACAGACCCTGACCAAGGGATAAACTTCTGGGACAATTAATCAAAGCCTAGGACAAGAATTAACCCAATTGTCTTACTTTGATAAGAATTAAAGGCATAACTGAGGGGACATTTCTCTAGCATACAGAGCATGGGAAGGGAAGGAAGAGGGGTGTTTTTTCTGGACCAGCATATCAGATGAGGACTTTGCCCACATAAAGCACCCTCCCACAGCGGCTCATCCCCTTGGGCTCCCGCTTACCGTACTGGGCCGGGTGCTGCAGGTGCAGCACGGCCATGTCGCAATCCATGTAGCATAGCTGGTTGAACACGGGGTGGATGATGACACATGAGACAGGGATGCTCTGCTCCTGCCTGTCTGCCCGATGCTCCCCCACTGCCACCACCAGGCTCTTTAGGAGTTTCCTGGTGGGGAAAAAAACCAGTGCTAGGGTGAAGAAGGAAGAGGCTGCCGCCACAAAGCAAACCCTGACACTGTGTCTGCAACCCTGCAATGTGCTCCTGCCCTGGGAACTGGGGCTGGCCTTCGGTAACAGGACTTTCAGCTGGGCTGATTTCACATTAGCAGCAACGCAGAGGATTCTGTGACCTTCAGCTGGAAAAGCTGGACTTACTTTTAAATGGATAAATAGGTTTCTTGTTTCATCTGCTATCCATCAAGCCACTGTTCATACCTGGGCAGCACACAGGAGACCAGGGGAGGTGCCAGCAGCTTTCATTGCAGCCAGCTCAGTACAGTGAAAAGGATGGTTTATCTTTTGCCTTGGGACTCACAGAACCCCTGTGCCATTTTTTGGCCTTGAAACATCAAGCTCAGCCCTTGTTACCTGCAGTCTGGGATCCTAAAAGGCACGTGAGAAGCCTTAAAAGCAATGGGAACTGATTGCCAAGTCATTTTGGCCCCATAAATCCTCCTTTCTAAATTTGTTATCAGTGCATTTAGGAGATGAGCAGAGGCCTACATCTGAGAGCTTTATGATGATTTTAGGCAGCTACACGTAGTTTAAATTAACACTAGACGAGTGTATGCCCATTACAGTTTTTCTGCATATTTTATAAGCAATATAATGTCACAGTTAAACTTAAAGCAATCAGTTCCAGCAGAGTCAAAACACCATTCAGTATTTCTTCTAGCAATTAGGTAGATAGCTACACTACCAGAACAGAGTTACCCAATAAACGATGGGCAGTAGATCCCATCTTTAGCAAACCTGATCTTTAGCAAAGGAGTTTACTCTCCTCTAGGGACCCAGCAAGTGCTCTGGGGTGCAGGGTGGGACAGTTTTGCACTCAATGGGAGATGCAAACTGGGTTCATTGATCCGCCTGGTACCGGGCGCTGCGAGAGACACCCACAGGAGCCACACAACTCGTCTGYGTTTCGGCTGTCAGCGTTTCCCATTACCAACTCTCATAGCACAGGGCGCAACACAGCAGCGAGCTCATCTTGAGATCTTTGCAATTAGGGCTGATTAAAGGTCTGCCTGAACTATTAACCAAAACAGGACAAAACCCAGACCTGAAGCAACTGCCTTTTCTCTCCAGACTACGTTCACTTGAGAGTCCAAGAAACCCCAGTGCTCAGACAAGAGCTTTGAGGCCTATTTATCACCGATTTCTAGTAGTTGTATAGCTTTTTTTTTTTTTTTAAACTCCTGCCCTCAATCTCTACTCTAACCTCCATGGGATTGCACCCCTTCATGAAAGTCCGACTGCTGTGAATTACCACCATGCTATTTCACCCATGCAGCCTTCAGAGGTGGCAAGTCTGGGCAGCCTGGCTTGAGGGGGCTGGTAGGCACACACTTTATTACGGTTGCCTGCCCTGAAGCGTGGCCCCGACCATTTTGAGTCAAGGTATAGGGGGTTCAACCTGAGCCTTTGCTTCAATGCTTTCTAGCAAATTAAGATTTCCCCCCCAGGAAACGCTTCCTCTCATTTTCTAATCACTTCCAGCCATAAGTAACAGACCCACTAATGGCACAGCTCAGCTTTAATCCCAGGAGGCTGTTTACTGGAACTGGAAAGTTCCCATACTTCCCAGCAATGTCTGRCACCAGGATTGCCTGGCAATGCAAACGCTGCAGTAATGGGAACATAGGAACAGCATTGGCAGCGTAACAGTGGAGAGTAAAAGCACTGGCTAATTTTGCACAGAATAGAGAAACAAGGAGGTGCCTCATTATCAAGGTTAACCTTGCACATTGAAATTTTTATACCATAGCAACTTTCTCATTATCCAACATCAGTCCTCAAAAATGATGCTCAAGTTGAGCAAGAAAAAGACGTGAAGCTGACTGGTCTGCAATTACATTAAAATGGATTATAAAAGGGCTGGCAAAGGGGCCACTTATATCATTGTCTCTGCCCATTAAGAGGTCTTTAGCATGGCCTGTGAAGCTGGTCTTGCATTAAAAGTACAGAAGCCAATGTGACTGCTAGGAATAACGGGACAGTTGTGGGGCTTCTTTTACCAGGAAGCTGCAGTGCTTCTCCTTCTGCCTCAGAAATGCTTCTCTGGATGCTTGCTTAGGTGAGCAGGGTCTTTTAAAGACAAAGCCCTTTAAGATTAGCAATTTAGATGTTTAAGAACCATGGTAGCATGGAGATTTCCACACCCTGATCTCTGCCCCAGGGCTGCCCACGCCTCACAGAGCTCCTGGGTGCTGAACAGGACATATGAATTCAATTTGCAAACTCCCTGAGCCAGGGAGCCCTCTCCACAGGCTTTGGGGAGAAACGTACAGAGACCCAACAGGAGCAAGCAGGGTGCTGGGGGGTGCACGAGTTGCTCGAGGACCCATGGCTCTGGAGTGACCCATCCCCCAGATCTGACTGTTGCAGAGCACTGGCCCCACTCAGTCCCAGGGGGACCATTTCCCTCCCTAACTGGGGACCACACAGGATCCTGGGCTCAGGATCTCCCCGTGTCCTAAGGGGAACTTTTGCTGCAAGACATTCAAGAGCAAGTGAGGAGGTGAGGCTGACTTACTACTCCAGGTTGACCACGCAGTGAGCAGCAGTAATAACCACGTCGTCTTGGACCAGACTGCCACCACAGAAATGGAAATGGCCCAGTTTGAGGGACACCTTCAAAGAAAGGGTCAGGTACGTTTTGAGATGAGGTGACTCCTGTTTCCTCCCAAAATGTGAAATAATAAAGATCAGCCCAGAAAACAACTTTTTCCTCCCAGTATTAGTGTGTGGGACACCCAGCTGCCTGGAGCCCAGGGGAGTCATGACCAAGCCGTGGCTGACCCTTGGCAGCCACCTTCAGCCCCAGTGGCGCATGAGAGGAATGAGACCCTGGAGCATCCCAAAACAGAGGGGACCAGGCAGACATCTCACTTCCCTTTCTTACTGCTGGAAGAGCTTCCCCAGGGCTTGATGCTAGCCAGGGGTCCAGAGGATCCATCCCCCTGACCCCAGCACCCTACCCTCTCCCTACACCACCCCTTCCTGCACTTCATGCTACTATATGCATACATTTTCACGCTGCTGCATGTGCAGGGACTGGGTTTTGGAGGGAGGTGGCAAATACCGTTTTGCCACAGATGCCAGCGTTTGCTCTGGCAACATGCAAACAAGTAGTACTTTTCTAAGTAGAGCCATGCCCTGCTCAGTTACTTGTAAGGCATCATCCCACAATCATTGCTCAGTGCTTTTCCTTATGTGAATGCAAGCTRCTAGGCAAGGTGACTTTCCTCTGCAGGGGGGGACCAGGGACGCATCCTCCCTTCCCACCTCTGCAACCTCCCTGCAAGGAAATCCTCAGCTGGTGCATGCCACAAGAGCTCTGCAGCTGCATTACCTCCCACCAGCCAGAGATCTTGTCTTAACCATCAGATCAGCTCATTCCCTCCCACTTTGGGAGGGGGATCAGCCTGGGAAGCTGGGCAAGAGGGACTTTTAGASCAGCTTCCACTCCTGAGTGAGCAGCGTTCAGTGACTTGAGGATGAAAGAGAGATTTTGCTGCTGTCTTTCCTCCACCTTCCCCAGGAGGAAGGCAGCACACTGCAACACAGACCTGCCAGGGCTGCCCTCCAGGCACCAACTCTCTCCCTCCCACAATTTGAGAGAAGAATCCCAGCAGCAGAGCATCCTTTGCGCTCTTCAGGTCAATGGGAAGAAGTCCACACTTCAGGCCTACGTAGAAGACAAGTGTTTTGCAGTGAGACAACCTCCCACATGCTCAAATGTATCACCCCAGGCTCTTCTGGCAGGTAGGGAATTAATGGGACAAATCCCAGGTGTCCCAGCTTTCCTGACTCCAGCCCGAGCTCCAAGCTGAAGGCAATTATATGGAGATAAATGAAAACACACAGAAATTGCATTTCTTGATAAGAAGCTGATGTGTGCAAAGCTGAGGTCTCCTGTGAGGTATTTTCATGATGTGTGTGCAGAGTCATAAAAAAAGCAAGTTTAGATTTCATCCAGTAGCCTAATTATTCCTAATGAAATGCAACTGGGACTTACAAAATTAAGTAACAAGTGCAACAGGTTATAATGATGCCACCTGACTTTATTCAAAGCTTATGATTTCAAAGCTTCCATATCCAAGTGCCCTGTGGCACTTAACCTGAGCAAGTAAAGTCATCATGAAAGATCTTGTCTCTGAACAGAGCTGGCCCAGCACACAGTCTTGGCTTTGGTCTGAAACACATTGCAAGGAGACAGAGCTTTCTCACATTGCTTTTGGCACCGATTGTGCCTTAGAAACATGGACAATGAGCACGGGGAAAGTTTGACTTAGGGATGGCTGGGTCTGATTAAGTTTTAGATGCTTCATTGAACTGTGCAGTTTGAGATAAATTCACGGCAATCCCATTTATGTTTTCTAGGGAAAACCCCACCAGTCCTTGCCCGGCAGGAGTGATGCACGCAATGACAGGCCTGCCAGACCCCACGCCGGATGGAAGAGGAAGGGGTGTCCTGCTCCCCTGGATCAGCTCCAGAACATGATCATCACAGCTAAGATCACACAGGAGGAGCGATCTCAAATACTTGGGACACAAAGAAAAGGAACTGACTGCAACTTCTCATACCGGAGGTCTGCTTCTCCAGCCTGGGTGGTTGTGGGAGAGGGGTAGCATCAGGCTTCTGGCTCCTTTGCTGAGAAGAGGACAGCAGCTCTTCCTCCACTCCCTTCAGCTGGCCCCATGTCTGCACCAGCTAAGAATCACTCTGTTAATCACGCCTGTCCAATGCGTTTCTTATGCCAATAGGAGGGGTCCCGTGCCTCTCCCAAGCCAAGGCTGGGATAAGAGTTCAGATCCCAGCCAAGCAAACATAAGCAATATAACGCTCATGATTTAGGAGGTACTCGCACCATGTTTGCCCTGGCGAGAGCCTGGAATAACTCACCGGAGCCACCAGGAGTCTGAGTCTGGATCCAAAATGTTACCAACTATCACAGTGACACCCCTCCAGCCCTCTCTTTAACTTTGGGTCATATGCCCTCTGTATAGGCTTGAAGGCAATGCTACTTGCTTAACCTTCCCATCAGGTTGACAGGCATTCAAAAGCCCACCAGTCTCTCACACCACCTTATCGGAGTGCCAGTGAACCGAGGAGCCCACATCTTTCTCCTCTACCCGGACAGCCAACCACCCCAAGACCTCAGCAGCAGCAAGCGGGACTCACCCCACAAGGTTGTGGGGATCCTTGCACAACTCCTGCAGCACTCCTGGCTGTAGAGGGGCTAACTGAGCTCCTTGCTGCTCCGTTCAGCCCAGCCTCTCTCTCTCCCTTTTTTTATAGCATTTTATCATATTCCCAGGGCACTCTCTGGCCTCAAAGCATTTGACTACTGCAGAAAGCTCAGTCACAATATCAGGCACAATTTTCTAAGCCATTGACCTGGACCAAGCTCTCCCTAGACCTTGCTTCTGATTAGCTTTTCCAACAAGAGACTGTGGTGATTATTGCTATAGCAGCACATCTACTAGTGAAGTAGAAAATAAATAGACTTTATCAGGGAAGTAAATGATGGAGAAAACACCATTCCCTTAGGTGGGGAGAGAAATAACATTAGCAACAGCAGAAGGACCAGCATCATATTGGAGCAGGGTGGGAGGGATGGCAATTAGCTGGTTATCCCACCTCTTGCCCCAGCTGGGCAGATCTTTTAGCACTAGTTTCAYTACCAGGAGCAAGTCACTCTGAAGATCACCATTCTTCTGCCCAACTTGACTACCTTTGCAGCCTGCCCTGTGCTTATTTCCCTCTCTTACCTACAAGCATCCCTAGGAAAGAAATTTTTACATGGATGTGGGAGCAGGCCAGACAGGGAGTTACAAATACATTAGCCACTGCAGCAGGGTGTGCAAGAAGGATTTGAGAACGTGGTGCCATTCATTGCTCTCCTAGACACTTTTCTGACCTGAGTGCCCCAGGGTCACCAGTTAGCAAGCTCAGCAGGACCAAGCTATTTCTCTTTCTTGCACAGCCAAGGGACCACACCGCAGCTGAGCAGCCTGCACAGGGAACAGCTCACTTGCCACAGCAGCCAAGGAGAGGGCTGTGGTGAGCAGCACCTAGGTGGAGAGGGTAAGAAAGGCTTCCAGTCCCAGCAGAGCTGCAGCAAGGGCAGCCCAAAATCACTCACCAGGGGCAAGCACACCAAGCCCTGGCATGATTTGTGAAAACTGACTGGTTACATTCACTTGTTTGGTACCTTAAAAGAGCAGATAACACCAGTGCTCGCTGCTGTAGCCCCCACACTGGGGCACATCTCCCCACAGCCCCTGCCCCACAGCCCACACCCAGGACTCACCACACAGAGCAAGAAGGGACACCAGYGGCAAGAGGAGTCCTGCTCCCACCATGACCCAGGGAAAGCACCCAGTGCTGGATCCCAGGCTATGCTCTGCTGCACACAGGAGAAACAATCCTCCTCCCAGCTAACGAGCCTCTTTAATAGATGAGGGGCCAATCAGTTTTGGCAGGTGAGGCTGCAGGGCTGCAACTCAGGTGGGTTTGGAGGTTCTCCAGCCATGTCTCACGGGGGGTCACCGGCTCCCTGGGCTCTCCTGTTTGTAGTTTGCTGCCCGCTCCCCACGGGGACAGTGGCAGAATCTAATGTCCCCCCTCACCGTTGCCACCAGCCCTGAGCTGCCTCAGCCCTTGTGGTTTGAAACAAATCTCATTGCTTTTGCAGAGGAGGGTTAGCACAGGCAAAGGCAAGTCCAGCCAAGTTCCTCGCCCCGCGGTCTCTCCTCGCCCAAGCCGGGCAGGGGGAGCGCCTTTATAAGGCATGGCGGTGTGTTTCTTCTTCCTTCCCAGAAGACCCCAAGAAAGCTGTCTGAAACCTCCAGCGGCTTCTCGCCTGTGAAGCAATACATGGGGCTTATGGAGAGCCTTAAGTAGCTGCCGTAAGGATGAAAATGATTCGACCTTTTTTGCAGGGAGAGGTGTTATCCACAAACTGCAAGAGCAAGCTCCGTTAAGAAACCCTGCACTGTCGGGATCCAGGAGAACTTCAGGGTGTACGGGCTGACTTCAAAGTGAGCGTGCAATTCCCCTACATGCTACACAGGGTTTTGCACACACCAAGATGGCAAAAACCACTATGGCTTGTGTTCAGGGCTTTCGATTCCCAGTTTCAATGGAGGTGTTTATCACCATCAGATCCCCTGAGTAAACCCAAGCCCTGGGAGCACGCAGGAGCATCTGGGAATGTCTGCCAGGAAGAAGGGAATTAGAACAAAATGAGTTTCTTTTTTAATTTCTGTTCTGTTTTTCTCTTTGCACTCTGTAGACTTAAGTTTGTTTGACACATTCCCGACAGATGTATAAAGCCTGACATGAAGAGCTTCTGTCAGTATAACATGTCCAATCGTTAAGACCGTGTAAGCACCAGCCTCCATTGTTTCTCATGCTCAGGCTCCAAAAAATGCCTGCTCCAATATTTTTATATGGCCAGACTCAAGTACATGTGCTGCATAGTCGCCCCTGTGTGAGCAATCGCTGGGACTCCTTGGGCGGTAAAATGCAAGTCAAGTGGAGTAAGGAACTTTGGCCCTTCCACCTCCAGAAGAACTTGTTCATGGCTGGTCCTAAGGAACAGACTGACCCCATAGCCAAGAGAACAAAACCAGACACGGCACTTACTTTTCTTACTTTTTATATAAAATAGACATTTACATACATTTTCTTTTGCAAAGACTTGGAGCATAACTCCTTTATGTGAAATCTAGCCATAAATCCCACAGTGAAAAAAGCAAAGACTTTGCAAATTCCTGTACCACTGACATACATCCAGCTGCTGCTGAGTGTGAACTTATTTTTAAAAGATTTCTAATCCACGGGCTGTTTTCTTGGTTTTTTAAAAAAGATATGCACAACTGATTAAAAAAAAATTAGATACAGAAATAAGAACCATATGAACAACAGGCAATGCAAACAACTCCCGCATGAGAGGAACACGCAGCGTGACATCCACTTCAGGCAGAGATTTCTACAGTAATACAGTTGTAGAAGCCATAACTTTTACAGAGGATACCACTGGGGGTATTTTCCAGAAGAAGAAATTTTCAGCAAGTCAGTACAAACATGGCAATGAACTTTTGCACAAAGTTATCGAGATTACCTGAAGCAACTTTGCCACATTGAAACACTAGTGAATGCCAAGCGCTTTTTTTTTTTCTTTTTCTTTTTTTTTTTGCTGCTGCGTTTAAATGTACATGAAAGCAAAATGGTGCATTTTGAAATTGCTGCAAGAGACTGAAGGTTGGGGAAAAAAAACCTCTAAGGGCTAATTTTTTCCAAAGATTGTGCATAATTGCATATATGAAAGATAGAAATTGAGCACTTGGTTAACTTAATCACATACAGATTGAGGAGACTTAAGCATATACCAACTGTTTCACCAAGCTGGAGGACAAGTGGGGCAAAATATCATACAACTATATTCTAAATTGCCTTATTATTAAAATCAGAATGACAATTATCTTCTTTCACCAAATATTGTACACCATAGCTGGCCTGGTTTCTATAACTGTTGAGAAGCTTTCATAGTTTTTAGATCATTTTAGGGGTGTCCAGCCTCCCCTGCAAGTTAGGCTCTTTATTTTGCATTTTTTTGACTTAAGACTTCTTCCACCCATGTGCATGCATGCACACCCGCATCGTCCTTGTCGAGATCTCTGGAATGAAGGCCATTTGCACTGCTGCATTCACTTACCGTTTGGCCAAAACAAGTTGCCTGCACATTTGTAGGAAAATCTAGTCCAAGGAGTCAGAGAGAAAATGCCCCCCACTGCATCATTTATCCCAGGGGATGGAAACGGAATGGAAGCAAAGAATGCTGGACTTTAAATAAGCAATAAAATAAAACAAAATCCATCAGCTGAAAATATTATTCATGGGAAAAGGAAAAAGCAACACAATTATTATGTTTTTCATTTAGGATTAAAATGCACAGTGAGTACACAAGAGTCCTAACCAGCTTTCCATTAATTCTCCACTTTAACATTGGTGAGCACTGAGGTTTAGCCAATGCAACTTGCAGAGAGAGTGAACTCTCCCCCACCAGGTAGAGCTTCAGCCATTTATTAATTTCTAATCTCTGCTAACCATGCTGAGCACTGGAGTTGGCAGAAAACAATGTATTTATAACTCATTACTTTAGAAGCTGTGCAATGCTAGAGGAAGAGGACATTTCCTATGATTAATTAGGATAATATCCAGTTATCACAAGGTAAGTCACTCTATTTATCTTCCATAATAGCATTCCATTTTGGTGGAGGTAACCCATTTCATATCATACTCCATTCTTCTTCTTCGCCTGCAATAAACCTTTCATAAGATTAACGTCCTGAACAAACACAGCATTTCAGTATGGACGCCAACAAGACAGGGAGTCAGCTCAAAACTTCACAAGGGTTTAACTGCTTTGGTAGCTCGGGGTCTGAATCGTCCTCCAAATACGCTGCCAGTTTGCAAACTGTTGTCCTGCACAGATGGGGTATAAAGTGCTGGTTCAGGAAAGCAGGGTTCATGACTGAGCCCTCCTCTCTCCTTAACTACCATAAACCCAGCTCCAAAATGTGGAGAGTCGGCYTTCCAGCATATAAACATAATCCGGTTCAGCTGGGATTAAACTCCGTGGATATGTTACCTGCCTAATTCAGGCGAGTGAATGAACATACACCATGCCTTCCAACCAAACTGCCTCCCTCACCGGCAGGATGGTTTCATCTTTCTACATTATTCTGCAAGTAAGACAGTGTTGCAAAAATGGTAATCCTTCTCCAGGATCTGGGARGGGGGCACCCAAAGCTATATTATACTTTTACACATGCGTCGGTTTTAGGAGGTCAAGATGGCTTTGATCAGGTTCTAGGACAAGAACGAGACAATCATTTCTACCAGGTCTCTCAGGAAAGACAAACTAAGATTTAAGCTGAAGTTAAAAACACAAACCCAAGTCTTCCCCCTCACAAAGCATTGCTATAAAAAATACGTCTTCTATATTTGAAAAAATACGTTTCATTGGCCACAATTTAAAGCCACACTGCTGTGGGGTTTGTAGAATACATAGTATTTATTTAATATATCTTTATGAGGCAAAGTTTAGAGCTGATACATGTTTTTAAATAAGACGTATCTCCCCCCACCCCTATCCCCCACGCTTCGGCTAGCTGTCAGGGCACTCTGCAGATGCCTCCTCCGCAGGGGGCTTTGCATGGCACCGCTGTCGGGGGCTGCAGCTAATACCGCTCTGCCAGCCCCCAAACTGGCCGCCACGTGGCAGWACTGCAGGCAGCCCGCCAGCCTGGGCACACGGGGCTTTGGTGAAGCTGCCCCGAAGGCAGGGTCACACTGGGGAAAGGCAGAGAGCTTTATGGTCCAGGTACCTCTCAATACCCCAGTAATGAACCATCTACAACTTTGCAATGCACGGTGGGGAACCAACTGCTCTCAGAAACCATTTAAGCTTTGGTTTCCCCATCCCATGGGACTCTGCTGGCACAACCCCATCTCCTCCTCCTGGCAGTGCCAGGGCTGTGCAAAGCTGCTCCACGCATGGCATCCAGCGGAGCGCCTGCACTGGGGATCTGCAGAAACATCAGGTCAGCAAGTCCACGGCCATAAAAGTCGTGTGAAAAGACAAGGGTTGCTGACCCAGCCCCAGGACCTCAAACCTGCCCTCAGCCCCAGAAAGCAAAGTAGGCTGCTTGGGCTGGGGGGAGAAGGGAAAATTCACCAGCAAGAGACTTGCTTATTTTGGTCCCAACTGCTCCCTTGGGAAGCTGGTTCAAAGGGAGAGAGCCCAGAAACCTGTGTCACCACCTTCTCCCCCTGATGGTCTCTCCATCCCACCTCTGCCCAGCTGTAGGCACTGGCCGGTCTCCTTGGCCAGTGGGGACCAGTACCTCCAAAGTCCAGCCTCGTCTCGGTGGGCACACAGCCATGGCTCTTGCAGGTCCACAAGCCCTGGCAGGGCAGACATCTGCACCAGTCTGGACTCCCTCTGAGCTCCAAATGCAGTTGGAGTCATGTTAATAATTTGTCACTAATTTGACCACCAGTAGCGGCTAGACACCGAGCTTTTTCAATGAAGCCAGCGGAGCCGCCAGCGGAGCCACCAGCGCACGGCTGTCCCATCATGCTGAGCGAATTTGGAGCTTGCTGAGGTGCCATGGCCAGCGCCAACTAAACCCAGGCGCCACATGGGTCACTGCCACACAGGCTTTTCCTGACAGATGTCTATCAAGGCATCGCATACCTAATCTGAACTGTCCTTCACTAATAATGCCAAACCCTGGGCTGCTTGTCTGCAGGGACTGGCCACAATCAAGCTCAAATATAACAACTTTTATGGCAGTTTCCTGCTGCAAGAGGAACAAACTGATGACCTACCCTGATGTCCAAACCCAAAGGCAGTGGCACCACGCACTCACTAACACTCTCTGTGAACTGATACAAACCCTGGTGGAAGCAGCAGAAGTGCTGTTATTGCAGTGACAGTATGGTCCAATGTGCTCTGCAGCCATTTGCTTTAGAAACATCATTAGAGAGAGTTATTCAAGCACGCCTCGGTGGTATTGCATTTTTCTAACTTCAGACTATACAAGTCACAACGCCCAGCCATGTGGCCAGCTGCGAAGGATACTGCCCAATTCGTATAAAACAGAGAAAATATATTAATTATTTGATTATTATAAGTTAAATAAATAAAGCTTAAAAATAAAAGCCCCAATTCTGAAGAGAATTTGTCTTCCCACTTCAGTATTTAAAAATATAGATTTATGACTGATCAGCTATAGGTCATTTTCTGTATCTTTTAGGGGAGGGGGTGAGAACACTTTGACAAAGTGTTTTGTCAGTGTTACCACAATGATAAATGGGCTTTGTCCCTGCACACCCATAAAAAAGCCTCCTTAGTACCTATCCAGACTAGGAAATCTTCCGTAATCTCCCTGTGGCTTTACTTTATCTCCTCTATTGATCAGATCAGTTGTTTGGTTTTTTTACTGGGGACTGGACAGGAGGACAAGTAATCCTAGAGCTTCCCATTGCCTTTGGATGCTTCCATTTTTTTCAGAGTAATAATATTTGGCCTGGAGGGAGAGGGCAAAGGGTAAAGCCATACGATATTTGACAATACTAACATCATGAACCTGAATTACTACAAAATGACTATCTTATGAGTAAAACATTCAGGTGAGCTTTTCCCTCAAAGGATCATTTGTCCTACTTGTAGAATCATCCTTCTAGGGCGATATTCAGATACCGTTTTCCCTTTCTTTAAAATTTCAAGTCACATTTAGAGCTGTAAAAGTGGCCACCATTTCCTCAGCATTAACCCCTTGAAACCTTTTTATGTGACCATTATGACCATCTTTCCTGGCTCAGAAGGACCTGGCAGCACTTGCAATGAAGCCCATCAGTGGCACTTTACATGGACGAGGTGAGCCTGTGTTGAGTAACAGGAGGTGTTACTTCACCGCTGCTGCAATGGGTGAGTGCTTTGTCTCCATGGTTTACCCAGTGATAACCAAGATATTGAAGGTATGTGTCCCACCCACACTCCTGGTGTGATTAAAATGGGTTCAGCCTAAACATAAATCTTGATTAAAGGAAGATTTTCATTCATTCTCCAGCATGTCCCACAGGAGCTGAGTGTCTCCTGTAACTTTGGTCAAACATAAGCATGCATTCAAAATTTGCCTTCCATAATTCTGAGTCCTATCAAAGTTCCTTCAGCATCACTTTGAGCAATAGGCTTCCACCATACTCTTCTCCAAGGGGCATGAGTTTCTTTCCACTGGTGACTGAATGCTATGTTTGGTCTTTCTCCTGGACTTCCTGAAACCGTTTCTCCAAGCGATCCAGTTTGGCCAGATTCTCCTTCAGCAACTTGCTGTTTGGAACCAGCTGTAAGGCTTTCTCATAGTAGCCACGGGCAGTGACGTAGCTCCCCTACAAAGAAAATGAGTGACAGATCTCATTCGCATTCCCTGACATAGAAAGTTCATTCCTTGGGGATGGTAAAGACCGTAATACAAAGGAAAAAGAGTTTATAAAACTTGATATTGTTAGGTAACAGGAATACTTCTTCATTATGAAATGGATCACCAGGTACTGTTAGCCTAAATTTGATCAAACACACATGGCAAGAAGTAGATTTACATTTTTCCATTATGTTGTACCAGAAGAGTTAATTTTACTCAGCAATAGGATAGCTTGAGGATATCACACAGTGTGACTCCTTAAGACCCAAATCATAATGATATGCTAAAGTATTCAAAAAGAGAAGCAACCACAGGTCGGGCTGTCTATTTCCATAATTTCATGCCAGTATTCTGCATTAGACATCTTTATTAAATTAATTAGGTAGAGAGGAATCTTAAAAGTCAACTCATGGTGACATTTTTCTAAGGCAGGTCAACAATTAAAGCAGGAAAACTTTAGAGATGGGCAAGTTGTTCCCCTTGCAGCCTGTCCTCTTACAAATATGGGATTTACATTACTGGATGCACATTCCCAAGCAACCTGGTTGGGAAATTCCAGTTGGGGTGGACGGACTTTCCTCCTTTCTGGATAAAATACCTCAGGGACACTCACTGTTCACAAACATGCAGCTCTTGGCAGTCTGAAACAAAGTTAGCTTTCTGTCCTGAATAGTAGTCTCTGCAGTTGACAGCTTAAGGAAAAGCAAAATTTTCATACCTTGATGTGCTCAATGCCTCCCATATTCATCCAGGCCTGTGCTTGGTCTGGGTTGAGCTCCACAGCCCGTTTATAGCTCTACATAAATATGAAACATTTTTAGGTTAAGAGTCTGAGTCTTCAAACAAAAGCAGTGCTGGAGGGGAAAGAGAAACTAAGTTTCCTCTCCCTCTGAATCCATTTAAAATATAATTTCAAATTCTTCTCATAGACAATGCACAAGCTGAATTTCAGTTTCTTTACAGCAGAGGTGACATAACACACTGCTTCCCCGCTGAGCTCATCTCGCAGGTTTTCCCTGCCCATGGCGCCGCACGAGGAGCCACACCAACCCCTGCGACCCTCTCCGTGCCACCCTGCACCACGGGGGTCTCCTACACGTCAGGGTCATTTCCTCGGGCAGGTGCCTGCCACCCACAAGCCATGTGTGGGCTGTGATGCTTCTTATCTGCAAGGCTTTAATTTGGAGCTGGCAGCAGACTACGGTACAGCCACCTGCACGGAGGTTTCACAAGGACCTGAGGGCAGTGCTATCCCTCCCCACTGCTTCTGCCACTGTGCAGGGGAGAAGAAGCAACAAGGACCTTCTGGACTCTGTCAAACAGCACCGTTTTTATGGTGTCACAGCGGGAAAGGATTCAAACCAGGATTAGACATCTCTAGGGATATCGAGAGTATTCAGAACTGTCCCAATAACAATTTTCTGCGCTATTATTTAATGCTAACATAATTTCTGAGCTTTCAAGCCTCCGGCTCCAAAGGATAAGCCAATCTCTCAGCTGTTAGGTAATGAGGCAAGAAATAACAACAAGGTGGGCTCTCACAGGTTTCAGCTGAGCCACCTGGAGTTGGCCATTGCCAGTGAGAGGGGCTGGGGCTGGATGGACCAAGGGTCTGGTCAGTGTGACAAGGCCTAGGCTCCTCCATAGTCCCACCATGACTCTGTACTTAACCTCTCAGAGCAGAGAGCTGTATTTCCACACAGGAATTAGGAAGAAAGTTGCAACTAAGTCTGGCAAAGTTAGCTGCCCCACAGCTTTAGCTGTACCACTGGTGAACTGCTGAGCTCCCAAGGCCAACAGCCAGGGCGTGTGCACCCCAGAGTATTAAAGGCAATGAGCTAACTCTATCTTTTAACCTACAAAACTATCCGTAGGGCTTAGAGCAGTCATACCTCGAAAGCTTTGTCAAGGAGATTCTGTTCTCTTAGCTGGTTTCCTTTAGTGAAAAAGAGCTCTGATATGACTTTTGGATCCTTTGGTTTTAGCTGAAGAGCTTTTTCTATAGCTTCAAGTGCCTGTGAAAAAGCAAGAGGACATTGTGTTACTGTATTCTGCGCCTTTCCACTTCCCATGCTCTCCTCACCACTAGGGCCTCCCAGCATGAGAGTCATCTTCCTCCTTCCCTTGTTTGCCCCACACTGTTAACACATGTGGAAATGAGTTTTTTAGATGCCTGTGGCTGATGGGCAGTGGAGCTGACAGCAGCAGGAGCAGTAAGTGGTAAGAAAACCACACTGCTTAGCTTCAGTCCCAGCACCTAGATAAACAGAAGGTTTTGGTGAAAAAATAAATCTACTGGAYGTGCGCTAAGGCATGTGACATGTCTCTGGAGAGACAGAATGTAAAATTCAACCTGAGCTCTGTGTGTGAGCCCTTGGGACAAGGGTACACCGTGGCCACGGTACCTTGGCATAGAGCTCCTGCTTGCTGTAGATGGCAGACAGAAGGCGGTAGCACTCCAGACACTCCACATCCCCGCTGAGTATATGGTTTGTCATCTTTTCGGCTTCCTTTGTCCGCCCCATCATTGCTAAAACCTGAGCCTACGGAGACACATTATAAAGGGTTATGATCTTAAAAAGCTCAACCCTCCTTAATACATGATGCTGCACCCAGCAGCTGGTGCTCCACTTCCGTGGCCCTGCCCTGGCCGAGCTCACCCCACACTTACCAGCGCCAGTCGGATCTCTTTGTTTGAAGGCTGCAGTGATGCCGCTTCTCTGTAAACCTGCAACGCTTCTTCATACCGCCCCGTGTTGTAATACAGAGCCCCCAGCGGGGATAGGATTTCAGCCTTCCGGGATACATTCAGTGCCCTGGAATTTGGGAACAAGAGATGCTTCCAGGTGGTGTGGGGATCAAAGCAGAAGAGCAAGGTGTGGCTTGCGCTGGGATCGAGCAGCGAAGCTCTGCACTCTGCATGGCACGTTCAAACCACCCCAGGGAGCACAAATTTAAGGTCCCAGCGAGGTATGGGCGTGCCCACAGCAGCAATCCCTCTGGCCACCTGAGAAGGGGAGAGGGCCACCTCCAAAGTGCATGTGAGCATGCAGCAGGGGTGGGGATGGCTGACGGTGGCAGAACCTGGGGAGTGTGAGCACAAATCTGGATGCCAAAAAGGAGGCAAAAAAAACCCCAGTCCACCCTGCTGCATACTGGGAGTCAGACCCTGCCTACCGGCATACAGCTGGGAAGGGCTTGAATTCCTGATGGTGCCAAGGTTTTGGTGCTGGGCTATGCGGCAGTTATGGCTGTTACTGGTGCGGCACTCACAGACCAGCTTCGACCAGGGTGGKAGTCATGCTAACAACCCACTCATGCCACCGAGAAACCTCCGGCTTTATTGTTAGAGCATCCCCCAGCCAAAAGCAGCAGTGTGTCCATCCTGGGGACTTGGGAACAATCCAGGGAAGTCAACACTGCCTGAGTCTGTGCTGCCTCTCCAAGCACTCCCCAAAAATAGCCAAAAAAGCAACGGTAAATCTGGTTTCAAACGGATGGAGAAGGAAGGGAGGAAAACACAACTATGGACTGACATATTCACATATCAGAGGCCCTTTAGCAGAGACAAGCCATAGAGGGGGAGGAAGGAAACCTCTGTCTCCTATCCCAAAGTCTTACCGCTTGTACCATGCTTCGGCCTCTTTGTTCTGCCCCAGGGAGCGGTGAAGCCTGCCCAGGTTCACCATGGCCACGTGGTGAGTGGGGCTCAGGTGGATGGCCTGCCTGTAGTGGGACACGGCTCGCTCAGGAGCCCCTGGAGACGAGAACAACTGTTAAACTGGTGCCTCAGAAAAATCCTTTTGCAGTTCAGCACGCAGTAATGCTCTGGGTTTTCTTTCATCTATTGCTCTATGCGTGGGAACCATTTTGAGAAAGAAATCCTGCCTCAGCCTTTCAAGATTAAGTGTAATGAAAATTGCTGTCCAAACTAAGATTTAGGCTCCACTATTCAGAGACGATCCTGAGAAACAGATCTTCTAGGGGTGGGTTTTTGCAAGTCGAGGGTACAGTCACCAGAAGACTCCTGACTGAAAGCACCCTCCGATCATGCTGCGGGGGGACGCACCCCCCGTGCTAAGGACAGAGCCCACTCCAGAGAGGGGGCTGGGGCGCGTGTCCCACCTCCTGGGAGAGAATCCTTCCACCCTGGCCCACTGGAGAGAGAGGCAACAGAGAGACAGAGAACAAGCCACCCAGTATTCCCCACAACCCCACCAGAGCTGCAAATACTTTCAGCTCTTTCCAAACACAGACTAGTCCCTCCACCTCTGTTGCGTTGGCCCTGTTCAGTCTCTATGCATTGCTCAACTGGACTGGGAGTAGCTGCCAGTGACCAGCTAATTCCCATCTCGGGGCAATAAATCCCAGACCAGAGGTGACCAGCTGCCTATTTTGGAGCACGTAGGCACCATCTCTGTGTTGCAGAGGAGCCATTGGGTGGCACTGCTTCGCTGTGCGAAAATGTCTACCGGTGCAAGGTCCCATAGTCCATGACATCACCGAGCACCACAACAAAATACAACGCCTTGCAAAAAGAAAGGTGCCAGACCACTAGCCCAAATAGTGTATTTTTGTTTATCTAAATAATGGCTTTCCTCAAGAAGGATCTTGCAGTGCTTTCCTCAGGCAGGGCCTGCTGACTACCTACTAAATAAATTAATGGGGCACAGTATAAAGTTCCAGCATTTCAGCAATGCGAATATCATATTTTTAACCCCAGTGCTCATTTAATTGGTTTGCACGCTCTAGACCAGATAATCTCCTGATGAAAACCGATACTCACGGAGTTTTGTCCACCAACAAAGCTTTTGAGTATTGGCATTTTTTAAGTCAAATCACTTCACAATGTATTTAATTCCATTTCTAGCTGGAAAGCAGAACTTGAAAACAGCCTGCGCGTGTTGGGGCACTGAACATATACTGCCATGGGCATTTTATTTTCATAGCTTTTCAGATCTAGTTTGGTTTTCCTGAGACTATCTATGCTACATAAAAGTGACATTGACACTTCTCGGCATCTCCTTTACAGAAGAGAGAAGGGACATCTGTAGGGAGATTAAGAAGCACTTAAGATTCACCCAAGGCCAATGACATATCTTTCAGGGTAGGACTTTTTCAAAACATCCAGCGGCAGCCTCGATCTTCTCCCACCGCTGAGCAGGCCGGTGTTTTTGGAAAATCGTATCTACAAAACATCCTGGGAAGCAGCTGGGCATGCACCTCAGTCCGTAAGTCAGCCAGTGCCTCCCCTGCTCCACACACAGGGAGACACAATGAGTGTCTATGACCACTGCAGAGCTGTCTAGAGTTATGGCTCCCCAGAGCTGACACTTGCTGGAGGCTTGTTGCACAAAATCCTGCAAGTTAATTGGCGTGGTGCTTCACGGCCTCTCCCTGTGCCTGCCGGGGAAGAGCGCAGCCTGCGACAGGCTCACTACCAGCCACTTCCTCCACACCTCGTCATGTCTCCAGGAGGGTTATTTACACATCATGCCTGAAGTATCAAAAGTCAGTGGGTTTTTTTTCCTGTTGTTTGTGTGTAGGGAAGTGTAGGAGTAAACCAGGAAAAGTTAGTTTTGACTTTGACAGAATACACAAGTGCAAAAAATAGAAAGTGCACTGCACTGCATTTGAACCACAATTTATGGCAGGAATAGGGCAGTTTATCTGGGTTGGCAAGCCAAGATGAGTACAACGTCAGAGTGAAATTACTGAGGAATTTTTATTATTTGCAAGCTTGAATTTTGCCAGGGCACAAATTCAGAACCTCAACCTCTGTCGCTAATGCCACGATGCCTTTTTTGATTACGAATACTCATTTTGGCTTCGTATTTATTTCACACTGGTACTACAGAAGAGCAATGGCTGAGCTCAGAGGTAGGACAGCCAGCTGCAGACTGACGACACCATCATCCTTTCTTCCCAAGCACCACCGCAGCCGGGCTCAGCGTGAAAGGGGCAGAATGGGTAGCAACCACACACTTTAAGCCTGTAATATTTCATGACTGAGTCTCAGCTCTGTTCTGGAGGGACCGGAGTGAGACAGTAGTTTGGTTTCCACTAGCCGTTTGTCAAACTTGGCCTTGCTTATAAAGCTGTCATTAAAAGGTGGCATTACAGTGGCATTTTTTTTTGTTGTTATGTGCATGCCAGGAAGCGCCTGAGTCCAGGGAAGTTGGATGGGAACCAGGAGTCCAGAAAAGAAAGGCTTTGGATGTCACTACGGAGCTCCTGAGAAATCAATTCACCCCACAGTATCTTAGGTTTTGTTTTCACAGATGACGGTGGTTAAAGCCATGTTTGTTTTTATAGTGGTGGCACTCAACCTTTACAGTCAAAGAGCTGCTTTGTCACCAAGTAGAGCAGCAAGTGCTCTAAAGACCATAATGATCCACTTGCGTGCCTGGGATTTGGTTTGATGTGGCCATGCTTTCCCAGAGAAACTGCAGTATTGTCAGGGTGCTGCCCAGCTCAAACTGAAGAGGACAACTGCCTGTGCGAAGATGGTGAGAAACACTGAAGGAAACAGCTGGGCTGAATGCCACTGCCGCACAGTGCCTGCATTGATTACGAATTTCAGTACACTGTGCCATCTCAGCAGCGTGGGGATATTTATTTCCAAGCTACAGTGGAGGCACATCTATTGCTCTGGAAGCTTTTGACACCCTTTTAGATGTGTACTGCTGAATAAAACAAATCAAAGCAAATAAGGCAGAGAGGGAAAATCCCTTGCTCCTTCTCACTTACCGGTATCAACCAAGAAAACACCGTAGTTGTTATGCAGATCGGAGCTCTCTGGACAATTCTCTATGCCAGCCTTATAGACCTCCTCCGCTTCCTTAAGCCGTTCCTTAAAAGAGAAGGAGGTTTCTAAGCCATGGCAGAAGGGGTGTCAGCACCATTTGCCACATACCTGCATTTTGCGACAACTCCCTCGCTGCACAGGGAGCTCGGGGCGCCAGCCCACCCCACCTTCTAGAGGCCAAAATTTTACCCCATGGCATGGATGGGATATATCTGCCATCTGGTACCCCAGAGCAATTCAGACAGCTTTCCCCCATACATTTGCAATTGGAGGTACCTGTGAAACACAAATAACAGCTTGAAAAGGTGGCTCCTGTGCAACGTCAGCGAGCCCCAGCTGGGCACGCACCCAGCTGGGAAACACACAGCAACAGGAGTCGTGTTGGGTCTGTTGAGAAATATCTGTCATCTGGGAGCTGATATATTTTAATTTAACGAGTTTAACGAGCATCTCGCTGGCTAACTTTTCCCCTCTGGAGCTCTGCTGTTCGTTCCCTAAGCAGCAGGGAAAATACAAGGAATGAAAGCTTGGCGTGTGTGATGGCTGGGCAACGGGGAGCTTGTGCAGGGGGATGAGGGAAGCTGGAGGAGGATGGGGGCAATGAAAGAGTGGGGAAAATCTGACAGATTCAGATTAAAACCAGGTGTCGTCAATGCATGAGATGTAGCTCACTGGGATTGTTGGGACRTGCCACTGCGCTGATTCCCAGATGCGCTAAGCCCTTGCATTTTGCATAGATTTCAAGGAGGTTGGTTTGTGCTGAGCATTTCTGGAAAATATCTTTTCTTTGGGAACACCCTGCCTACAGAAAGTGTCCCGCTGGCTGGGCTCTGTCTAGCCTGAGCTACAGGCAGCCCGGTCCTGAAATGAAAATAAGGTATCTCGTTTGGATCAAATAGCAACTTAGTAAGGTTTCCATTTCCTTCCAGCCAGCCAGTGTGTGCCCACTGCCTGCATGCTTGCTAGCACGGGTTATCACTGTCTTCCTCCCCTCCTAACCTCAGAGCTTTGCTGTTGGGTTTATTTATGGAAGGAGCCTGKGAACAGCAGAGACAAGCATGGTGCAGAGGGGTGTCAGGCAAGCCTCCAGCACCAAAGACGCTTTTTTCAATTCTTCCCCTTCCATGGAGCAGCACGGCCCTATGGCGACGAACTCCACAGCCTCCTGACGATGCTCCCAAGCGAAATCAGCCATCCAGCTCTCCGCCGAGGAAAGCCTGGAGCCACCAAGGCAGACCTCCTCGGGAGCTGAATACACATTGAAATAAGATATTCCCAGCTATGGACTCGCCTCTCCTCAAGCCCTGCAAATCCCAGAGCCTATGGGGCTTTCTCTGGATTTAAAGGGTGTACCTGACAGCAGCTTTTGCTCTGTAGCTGCTTAAATGTGTGGACTCCTTTCTCACCTCCTATTTCAGAACTGGAGAGCTGGAATTAATCGCATTGAAAGAGTATGACTTGATGAAAGCACGCGGTTTGCCATGGTTAAGTGCTTTCACATTTACATGATAAAGGTCAGCTAGCAGAAAAGATAGTGTGTGATAACACACAGAAACACATTTCTAAAAAGTGCTTAAGTTTGGACATTTTGGATATATTTATGTGAATTTGACATCATTATCCTGGGGTCAGGAAAAATGTAGTGATCATCAGAATTAACTAAAATGAAGAGCAATTTTTTGAGAAAGCATCTGTGTCACCGAGACATTAACAAGCATATTTTCCAAAATTTCTGTACTAGTTTCTTTTCCTCTGATTTTAATTTTCAGCCAAGGAATGTGGCTTTCTGTGCACGTATGTCAGTTTTCTTCATTTTATTTACTGATCATAAACCCAATCTTTAAGGCAAAGAAGGGCTGTGTTAAACTGGATTAGCAGTGTCCCACGTCAAAACATTCACGCTCACCAATACTGAGCACTTTCAGCATTTTTATCATGGTTGCATTGCTTTTTTGGCACCTAACATCCTGACCCTGCATGCCTCAGGCTCAGCGCAGAGTCTGGGATGATTTCTCTAACGAAGTGTTTGCAGTAAACGCAGTCAGAAACTGGGAAGGGCGGGCCCCGCTTTTTGTGCCAGAGCTTTCTCCCTCACAGCCTCTCCTCTTCTTGGGAGAAATGCTGTAAGTTCATCAAGGCTTGATTCTCATTAACACTTAATAATGCCACTCCCAGACCTTCATGAAACATTCATCAAGCTCACAAAATTTAGACGATTGGCTTAAAAAATGTATGAGATTTTTATGATATTAAAAAATTATGCATGTGAGGATCTCTCAGCTGAACTCCAGGGTTTTTAAGTCTGGTTTTTTATGGCTCAGTTTTTCAGCCTGATTATGCCTGAGTAGGCTCTCCTTTGCAGCTAAGTGGGTTAAAAAGTTTCTTTTTCTTAGTGTAGGCTGATATTATTACACGCACACCCACAAAATCACTTGAATCCAGAAACTAGGGCCTGAAAAGGGGCATCAAGTAGCACGAGATGGCTGATGAAACTGCAAGAGCTGGGAAGAAGATGCTGTTCAAGTGCATCAGAGTAAATCCTGGGGAAGCAGTGGTACAGGAGTGGTGCGAAAACAGCAAACAAAAATGTTTGATTTCTCATATTAGCACCGCTGCAGTGATCATGGAAAACAACAATATATTGTGACTGAGTTATGATATCAAGCAGAAAGAGCAGTAAGAAGGGCAAGCATTTATAAAAGGCACAAGCAAGCCAAACTGTTTTATTCAATGTGGAGGGTTTTTTTTCCACGTCAGCTCTGGCTTCAGAGTCAACTATCAAGGAGAGAAAAGGGCAATTACATTGAATTACAGGCTAATTCCCTGGCACATGAGACATTCCTCTCAGTAGCATTTTTTACAGTTGTGGGAGGAAAGGACCCATAAGCCCCATTTCGCATTCATCATCTTTAAGATAGGGGGAACACGCTGTGCAGGACCGACCAAGGCAATCCTGGCACTATTTCACTGAGCCGCATCCACCCATTTCCCCCCTTCTTAGCCTTCGTGCAAAGCTGGAGGAGCCGCAGTTTGTCATGGCCACGGTCACCTCATGCAAGTTATTTTAATGTGCCACTTACGGCACTTCAGCCCCTTTCTACCACATCCCAGCAAGACGGAACCAGTTTGTGCTCCCTTCCCCAAAGCTCCAGGGCGATGCGGTCCATGCAGCCTACTGCATAGTGCCTGACATCACAGATACCCCTACAGCTGTGAAACAGACTCTGGGCCACAAGTAGGCAGAAAAACAGGTTTGTAACTTTTAGCCATTTTGGACACTATTGCTTGGACAAAGAGGAAAACCCAAAACTGAAAAATGGGGTCCCGCCAYTATCCTTTGGGCTGAAGATGCCAAAACTTCTGTTCGTACCCCTCCAGGAAGTACACAGCATTAGGGTGCAATTCTGCAGCCCACAGCCATGGGCAGCAGCATGTATTTGTAGAACAGCCCCTACTGCAATCGCTAGGATGGGTGTGCGAGGCAGGAGCTGCACAATCAGGTAGTCATCTGCTGTGGCTGAACACGAGAAGGTGTTAAAAGCCTGCAGGAAATCGCTATTTTCTGAGGAAATTGTACTAACTATCTTTTCTCCCTACCACTTACTCAAGTCACAAGAGGATGAACAATCTATATGTAAGAGCAGATGAATTATTGCTGGACTTACTAATGGCATTTCCTTTGGGCAGAAGGCCTTGGGACTCTATAATGGTTTTATTGCTCTATTGACCTTACAATCAATGGTTCTAATTAATAATTTCAATTAATATTAAAACCAGGTATTACTGCAGAGGTCTCATTTCCTATGCTTGCAGGAGACTCTTCACTGATGGGCTTATTCAAAACACAGTTCCCATTCAACGAGGCTCTTCTTTCAATTCATACACTATATTTCTAGGTCCCTGCAGCTGATATTGATAATATTCAAATATTTGAAAGTCACTTAAGAGGGAAAATAAAATAGCACATCTTTCAGTAATCCACATGTATCATAGGTGAGTTTTGCAGAGTGCCTACATCATTAAAGAAGCCTAAACCAGAACAAGACCTCTGCTTAATAGTTTTGCTGAAATTTATCCACTTCCCTTACAGAGAGAAGACTTCACTGACCAGATTAACGGAAAACAGTGAAAGATGATACTTTTTTGCTTTGTCTGTATTTGCATGTGGCAACCTTTTAAGAAAGCTTTAGCACCCTGTGGTATGGAACAGTTAGATCTGAAACTTGGGGGAGAAAAAAATCAGTTTTCAAAAGGCTTGTGGAGGTGTGCTGGAGCTGTGCAGTTACAAGGACCTTGTCACCCACCCCTGTTGCCCCAGACTGGAGCCACTGATTGTGGCCGCAGTCCGTGGGAGCAACACCCGAAGCACARCATCCCTCATCTGCTGCCGCAGGCGTGGAGAAAAGCAGGGCTTGATGGTCTCGACGTGGGCACCCACGCTTCATGGCTTCTTCTGAACTCAAGCATTTTGTGCCTCAATTTCCGTTTTCCTCTGTGGGGACAATATTTCACCTCACAGGGACCTTGTAGAAATAAATTACCTAACTACAAAGAGTAGGGAGAGCCCCGAGTAATGAGCGTGGGGAACAAGCCCGAGAGGAAATGAGTAATCCTGCCTCCAGAGCGCAGCCTGGGCCATGCACAGTAAATAAGGCCTGGGGGCACATATTGAACAATGAGGTTAAATAAAATATCGAACAGCTGCTCATTAAGAGCAACATAAAGCTAGTGAGCCTTCCCACCCCCTGTACATGATCATCTACCACTGTAATTAAGGGCCGTATTCCAATGTGTGCATGCAAGGGTCAGTATTCGGGCTGCAGAGGCCACCTGGTTTCTGACATTTCCTAGCTTTGGAGTGATTTATTATGAAATCTCAAGATTATCTACGTAGGTGTCTGTGTCTGAGGGGGAAGCACTCGCCTACTCTGCTGTCACAACATTCAAGGTGCGATGGATTAAGACTTCACCATAGACGCGGGGAGCTGCAGAGAGGGTATTTACTCACAATTTCAACAGTGATTTAATTCAGAGCCACATCGTGTGGGTGTAATTACTCACTGCGAATGAGTTCCCTCCTATGCTGAAAAAGTAATCTCTAAAGCAGCCCGAGAGCTCTCTGCAGACAGCCGCGGACCCACGCCTGCCAACACGTGTGTGCAAGGCGAGGGTGCTCCACTGGGATGCGCAGGAGGTGTTGCCGCTGCGGCAGCGGTGCATACACACGTGCAGAAGGCATGAGAGCTCGAGCGATGCCCGTTACCTGTTCGGCTAGCAGCGAGGCCAGGCTTGAGTAAGCATCTGCGAACTCTGGGCCGTACTTGATGGAGTCCCGCAGTAAGATTACAGCTTCCTCCTTCTTCCCTTGGGACCTGCAGGACAGGTAAGGAGGGGAAAAAAGAAAGAAACGTTCCTGTAAGCACATGTTTAGGTCATCCCACTGATTAACTACTTTAAAGAGACATGAAAGTCCCTGGCTTGACATTTTCAACAAAGACTAAATGATTCACTCGTGCCTCCTCTCCACAGTGTGCGTACCCAGCACCTCCTCGGCCCATCGCTGTTTCCCTATGTTATTCTCAGGCGTTGGGAGGACATAGGCTTTAATGAATCTGCCGTTTGGTCTGCTATTCTGGTGACTGTCATACTGAGCACTACGCAATGATCCCAGTGAAGACAAAACACCCCCAAAACACTGCATTCCTCAACCCCATACACTGAAGAGCAAAAACTATTTTATTTTGGCTACCCAGTAAGCAGTACAGGCCACATGCTCTGTCTGTTGAATCATAACCACTAGATTTTGTAAACTTCTCCAGTCTGACTGTACATCTCCTCTCAGTATTTCTCTTTATGGCAAATACATCAAATTCTGCTCCATTCATCCCATCAGGAGTTAAAGATACATAAAGGACAAGATAGCAAAAGTGTCCCCAGGCATGAAGTACTGCACAAGACCCTCCCAGCGATGTCCTTGGGAAGTCGCATGCCCTATGGGAAGGGATGCTGTCGGGGTAACACCAGGTTTGCAGTCAGCTTCTGGAGGTCTGGCCCCAGTCATGTCACTGAGTCTTCATTTGCTCTCACCAACCCTGCTCTCACATCAGTAGGTTGGAGACACCAAAACATTTGCATTTCCTTAAAAAACCCCCGCAGAGTCTTTGCATGTTCCTTGACAACGAGTGCTGTAATAGATCCACTTATGACTTAGTTAAATTAATACTTTGAAATTAAAATATTGCTAAGTTAAATCTGCCTGGGATCTCTAAATAATTCCTTAGCAAGTCGATCATTAGGCTAGAGGAGTCTGTTCTTCAGATCCTAAGGATTATGAACAGAGATAGTTGAGAGATGGCTATGCTGATGAGCTAGGTTTTTTCCCAGCATTGCTCTGCATTTATTGCCACGGAAAACGGAAAAGATTTCCGGAACAAAAGTCTAAGGATGTTTATTTATTTGAGCTACAATTTCTCCAGTATCGCTCTGTATTTCTTTCCTTGGAAAAATGAGAAGGTTTCCTGAACAAACATCTAAGGATGTTTAGCTGGACTGGAACAACATTTTCCTTGTGTTGGGTGTACAAAAAATAAGAACAGCAGGGCTTACAAAAAGAAACAAAGGGCTCTGGGACACAGAAAATATGTGAACACCTTGCCGCTTTGGCCTTGGATTTCATCTGAGTGACATGGTCAAGTAACCAGATCTTGTTTATAAGGTGCAAATTTCAGCTGATAATATATGTGGCTTTGCAGATTTTTTCCCTTTCTAGTTGTGTAACTGGAAGAATATTTTGCCTGTGCATTAAGCTAAGTAAAACCAGTTGTGCTAGTCTTTTTCTTCTTCCAGTGGTGTTCCATCTAAATTACACGAATGAAGCAAAAACAAATAAAGAACCACTTTTCTTCTACACTAATTAAAGACTAGCTAGCTTGTCAATTTATAAAACTTTTGGATCCCTTGGCTGGAGTTTCATGACACATTTTTATAAATCAAAAACAGATGACTGCTTTATAAAGGTATTGATGTTTGGCAAAAAAATGTAGGAAATGCCAGCTACAGAAATAAAAGGATTAAGTGATCCATTCAGCAGCAGTAAAAGTTCCCATTAACCACAAGCATGCACTCTGAACATGGGGCAGCCCTCTTAATTACTCTTTTTTACAAAATGGCCTTTTTTTTTTTGTTTGATCCAAGAACAATGTTTGTCTCCTGAAAGTGGGGGTAGAGAGGGAAAGATTATGGCATCTTTTTATGTGACAGGCTGAATTACATTTAAAAAAGCAGATCCAGTAGTTTCTCAAAGGGSTCAGGCCTGCAAGATACCAAGCGCTCTGGCCAAGCACTTAAACGCGTACTTAACTTTTATGTATGCAACTTGAAAATTAATTACTGGCTGAAGTGCTTTCCTGGATCAGGGCCAACGCTTTGCAGGATCGAGGCCCTTGCTTATATAAATCTCCTGCAATTTGGGAGAGCACAGAGCATTGGAAGAACAGTCTGATACACTAATTTACCATAAACTGGGGATCTGGAGCAGGAAAAGCTAGGTAATGTATACCTTCGCTATGACAGAGAGAGGAACAAATTCAACTGACATGAGGCGTCTATGATCACTTAATCCAATTTTTCCCCAAATTACCTTGCCTTACAATGCCCTCTCCTGACTCCCTCTTCCACTTGAGCTCCCAGCCTCCCTTCTACAATCAGCTTGCTCGAGCCGAGAGCAAGGAACAAGCTCTTTCCACCAGGAGCATCTCTTCCATATTTTTGTAAGTGCCCCGCAGTTGGAGAAGCATCAGCTTAAACCACCCCGCAGAAGTCTGGCGATGCACGGGGCTGTGTGTGGGCTGTTAGCACTGGAGCAAATTTCATTTGCAACAGAAAGAGTAACCTAGGAATTAGTGCTCTAGAGGGCTTTTTAACTTTCAAGATTTGTTTTATTTTGTGAAGTTAGTTTGACTGCATTGAAGCCAGAAACACAGAACTCGACAAGGGCTCCACAACTGTTCTGAACATCTCATCTTGGTTTCACACCATAGCCCAAGGGGAGCTTGCAGTGTCTAACTCTGCCTGTCTGAAAGGAAGCCTCTAAGCCTGTTTGACTCCCTGGTTTAAAACTGATCCAGATAATTTAGATGCATTCCTTTGCCATTCATCTATACTATGTGGATGACACCAAAGTGGGGGAGCAGGCAATGCACTGCAAGGCACGGCTGCTTTTCAGAGGGACCAGGTCTGACGGGAACCTCATGAAGTTCAACAAAAGCAAACACAAGTCCTGTGCCCGGAGCGGGATAACCCCGTGCAAAAGCAGAGGTTGGGGGACGACTGGGGTCCTGGTGGACAACAAGCTGACCATGGGCCAGCAATGTACCCTACATGGCAAAGAAGGCCAACAGTGTGTCCCGGGAAGTGATCCTTCACCTTTATATGATACTTGTGAGACCACATTTGGAGCAATGTCTGTCCAGAGTTGGGCTCCCCAGTGCAAGAAAGGCATGGACTTACTGGAGGAAGCCCAACAGAGGGCCACTAAAGAAGGTCAGGGCTAGAGCACCCATTGCATTGAGGAGAGGCTGAGTGAGCCGTGTCTGTGCAGCCCAGAGAAGAGAAGGCTCAGGGGTGACTTCAGTGCTGCCTGCAACTACCGGGTCGGAGGATACAGAGAAGCCAGAGCCAAACTCTTCTCAGAGGTGCATGGTGACAGGACAAGAGGCAACAGACGCAAATAGGAACATGGGAAATTCTGATCAGATATAAGGAGAAATATTTTTCACCACAAGGGTGGCCAAACACTGGAACAGGTTGCACGGAGAGGTTGTGGCATCTCTGTCCTCGGAGGTGTTCAAGACTCAGCTGGACACAGCCCTGAGCAACTGATCCAGACTTGCTCTGAACAGCAGGCTTGACCAAATGATCTCCAGAGGTCCGTTCCAACCTAAGTTATTTTTTTAATCTACTGTAAATTTGACGCTGCCAGAGTTTGTTTTTTTTTATAAACAGGCTACAATGTGTATGCGATACTGGCAGGTAACTACAGGACTTCATGCAATGCAGAGTATCCTAACCAGAGACAATCCAGAGAAGCCAGATGCAATATCACTGAACATTGTTTGCTTCTTTGAATGGAAGGGAGGGACGTTTCACTCTGAAAGATCTTAAATCTCAATACACGTAATAGCTATCTGATGTTTTTCAGCATCTTCAGACAGTTACACAAGCTTGTGTCAGCACACTCACATACATACATATCCAGAAGCCTGTATCGGAGAGGGCAGACAGTCCCCCTTCCGCTGAATAGATGGGTTTGCTAAACTTGGACTAAATCACAGCAACAAATGCAGAGGACACCTTGTGTGTTACTCTACGTTCAGAAGAGAATCAGTCCTTTGAATAAACTCAAGATTTCAGTGGACATTGTTTCTAGGCATTTCACCTTCCCCTTGAAAATGCAGCCATAACACTCTCAAAGCATGTAAGAGTTATGAGGCTTTTCCTCATAAGAAATAGTGTACTGAATATTGGAGTGCTTTAGGTATGGATAGATACAGTACCACAAATAAGAAGTTCTCTCCCATTCTTCCTGCAACTGAAAGCCAAGATAAATATTTACTTCAAATGTTTGTAATATTTTATTTCTTGTCTCTTTACAGAATATCCCACAGGCTACAAATTTGTGAGGTATTCTGAATGATATTTATCTCAGTTTTTCAAGCTGTATCTCAACAAAACTGAATCTATATAGAGGAGTTAAATATTGATGTAATGGGAAACTTCAAAACAAAACACAAGAAAGCAGCATCAGGCTGCTCTGTGTCACTGATCACGGACCACAAAAGCAGAGAAAGAGGTTTCTCACTTTTAGGTAGGCCATCTTTTGGGTCTATTTTAACTAAGAAATCTGTTGGCATTGTTTAATTATTTACTCTCCAATGTTTATATTAGGCAAGAAAATGATGACATACAACTTTATTTTAGGATATGTAAGCAAAACCAGAGGCTTATTCAGCCATTACCCTGCAATGCTTCCTGAGAACATTCATCTTCTGGCACATAGCTGTCTTCATTATGTGCAAACAGAAAATGGAAACATCCTTTTTCATCTAGGACTTCCGCAGAAAAAAACTTTAAAATTCCACCCTGTGGTCCTCAAAACAGATTTTTACTCAAGCTTAAAGCACAAGCAACGGATGCTTAAATAGAGAGCTTATTCACAGGGAATAATGAGAGGCAGATTCCCACATGGGAATAGCAAACCCATCCTTCCAAAATCCTGGAGTTCCCCTTTCTCAGCACTCCAGAAGAGGTGAAATCTAATATCCACCATCAGATTTCCACGCTACGAGCAGGGGTGGGTATAAGGAACTCAGCAGCATTCAACTGGGAATTCCCCATGCCAGACGGTTTCGTTACATGTCTCAGTACAAGTAGTGCTGTTACTGGACATGCCTTAAGTGTTGCAGATCTGGCTCTTCCTGAATTGCGCCATGCACTGAAGCCTCTGCAAAGAGGACAGAAAATGCTTTTATGGCTTAACCATTTATCCTCTCTCTGCCATATGTTTAAAAATCACAACACTCTTCATAATGTCTCATAGCACAGCCAGAAAGTAATATCTGCCTGTAACTTTCTGCAGATTTTTCATTTACTACCTAGATTATACTAGCATTTARTGTCTGCAGAATACTGGTTGCCCTATATACATATATATGAAAGGATAATTTGGAGAGCCAGGTAGAAAACATAAATAAAGACAAAGTTGTAGGAAGGGGGAGCTTGAAATCTCTGCCTCGTTCCCGTCTGGTCATCTCACAAGTCACCTCATGCTCCAGCACGGCTGATGATCTCTGCTAAGTTGATGGATGATCCAGGAAAGGTCCTGGCAAAGGGGTTTGGGCTAGTGTTTTAGGGGAGACAATTCATATAGGATTTGCCTGCGCAGCATCTGCTTTATGTATGTGCTAATCCCTCCACCATGAACTCTACCTATTTTTAGCAGGTTTTTTAAAGCTGAATAGGGAGATGAGGACACCCAGTTTCCATTATAATTAATACTATTGGTGTGTCCAGATGCACTAGGTCGTTTTGGAAGCCTAAAAAAAAGTCTAGAAAATGGGAGCAAATGGGTGTGGGAAAAGGGCAGGTGGAACCTGAGCACTTTGTTTTAACAAGTTTAGCACAAGCATCACACACCTTTAACATACTGCAATATATGGCACCACGGAAGGATGCAGAGCACGTACAGTCCAACAGGACACACAATATCTTAACTATCACATTAGGAAAAACATGACATATTGCATACAAAACAAACAGCAGTTCTAAGAGATTTGAACTGTCTCCTTTGTGCTTTGCCAGTGCAACAAATCCAGTTTCTACCCATCTGCTGGGTCATAAGAGCCCTTCAACAGGCCAGATTTAAGCGTTATTGACATGGGATGTCCTGGTGCTGCTTCTGGCTTACGTCCTTTTGTATTAATATTTTATATTTAAAAAAAAAAAATCACAGTGAATAATAACTAAGGCAAACATGATGGATTAAAAGGACAATATGTATTTTTAAACAGCATTGCCACCTAAGATTAATTTCAATCAACCAAATCTGATGAATAATACAAAGACCTTCCATTTCTCTTGTAATAAGACTGTCTTTACCATTTTCCTTTCTTGTGAATATTTCCAGTAAGCACTCACCTACTTTCTATTTAAGAATTACTCAGCTGCCATATTCTAACCCCAAACCATCAGGTTTACTTGTAATATTATTCTGATAACTTCTCCACTACCAAACGGACCAGGCAGAACTTCAGCAATCCACTTCATATCTGTCATATAAACTCACACACATCAGAACCAGAGAGATCAAGCATGTTTTGATGAGACAGTGCCACTTTATGACAAGCCCAACACTAAAGCCTGATCTGCTCTAAAAGATTTACCAGAGACCTATTACCAGTGAAATAAGTGCAGTTTATATCAGCAAAAATGTACTTTTACTGCTGTAGTTTATGCAGTTCTGTCAGCAAATAACATGCTATCCTCACAAAAACAAGGTTTTTGCTGGTGCGAAATAGTAATGCAGGAATGGAGATATTTTACTTTTTTTAATCGCACCCCTAGCAGATCTTATCATACTGGCAAAGCTTCTTGTGTAGATCTAAGTTCAGTATTTAGATAGGGTTAGTCAAATTAATTTGCATGATTATGATCGTCTGCTATTCTCCTTGCTAAAGGCTGACACTCTAAATAACGACGAGTGAAATTACGAGCTGATTAACTTGTTTTCTTGCTCAGCAGAGTAACCATACAGGGATGTAAACCAGCTTTCCCCTCAAATCCAGACCCACCCCCTCTGCAATGGGATGAACCTTCTGCTGCTCTGAGCATCTCACAGTGAGGTGCTTATGCCTAAACTATGCATCGACCTTCCATACAGCTAATGAGGAGAAGTGGGAATTTGCAGACAGGGATTTGCTGGATCTGTGTTATTTATTAGATCTGCATCAGATGCCTGCCTTTGAACGACATGGCTTGCTCCACTGGAAAGGCTTACACCTCTCCACTGAGATGGGAGTCTCAGGTGACTAGTTGGGTTTAGGCACCTCATTTTTTGATGCCTGATTTGGAACAAGTGAATTCCCTCCAGCTGAAACACAATTGTAAACAGCACCAGAAGTGATGTGGCAGACAGCATAAGGATATCCAAACTAAGCCTCACCTTTGTGCCGGCACTCTTGGCTGGCAATAAGAAATAATGCCATTCCTTCACCAGTTGGCAGAAAAAACTACTTTGGTGGTGTGTGTAGAGAGAACATGAATTTCCTTGGTGTCAGTTTTGCATTCAACTTACTTGAGCAGGTTGCCAAGATTGAAGAGAGCTCGATTGTGCTGAGGGTTTAACTGAAGGGCCCGTCTGTAGTAGTCCTTTGCCTCCACCACGTCTTTGGTCAATGTCCCCAAGTTGTTGAGAGCACTTGCGTGACGAGGGTACAGTCTAGGAAGAATGAAATATCAAGTTACAGACACTCATTAATTGACAAATAAAGCTGAGCTCACTAATGCTGCCACCACTGCTGTTTGGCACTCGGTAAAGCGAAGGATGTCAGCTAGGAAACACTGTTTTCCCTTCATTTGCTGCAGGTCCTGATGGGATCCTGAGGAACCTTTTCAACTCCCAAAGAGATTGCAAACCAGATCTTCTCCTACAGTTCCTGTATGCCTTCAGGGCAAAAGGGAACACTGAACAGCTTTGAAAGCCTATTTTACCCTCCAAGCAAAAGGCAAAGTGATGAAAGCAGCTCAAATGTCTTTATTCAAAATGTTTTTCAAACAAGCAAGAACTGCTTTGTCAAAAATATGTTTGCAATGGAAATATGTTTTGACATACACAGAAACCAACACAACGCTGTTTAAATTGATCTGGTTTGTTTTTTTTTTTAAATCAGTTTTCCACAATAAAAGTGATAATAAAGTGCAGAAGGAAACTTGAAATCAGCTGTTGAACAATGTTTTCAGGACCAAGCAAGATGATAAAAAAATCTGGAAACAGACTGCTTAACAGTATGAATTCCCTAAGCTTCTAGTGGTATTTTTTTACCACTTGGTTTGGTTCTCCTTTTAACTGATCTGTTGATCTTTACATCTACCTGTTTCAGTCATAACACTACATACTGGGCCTAGTGCATCTCTGTTAAAATTCTCCATGAATTAAGAAGCATGTCGTGGTCCATTCAGCTGCTTAAATTCTCAGACAAAGTTGTGCTCCTACATTAATATTTTGGTTTGTAGGTCTTTCACCAGAAAGCTCCAGAGGTGAAAGTGATCCAGGGCAAGATTTAGCACCCAGGACCCTTTGTGTCATAGATGGGTGAAAACTGAGGTTTATTATGATAAAGAAATAAATCTATGACAGTAGCCCACAGAGGTCCCAGGCAAGCTGGGAGACCAGCTGYGTGTGTATGTCTGATGCTCTGGTATGAAACGGTGCACAGGTGCTTGCCCACTGAACTCCTCGAGATGATCATTTCATTCGTGATAGGGAGGAAGCWGCTTAAGATGGTCAAGGCTTCAGTTTGAGAAGATCTAGCTGCAAATCCTGCTGCCACTACAGATTTTCTATTTCGGACCAGGACAAGTCATCTGACATTTCTTTGCCTTAGGTCCCTGTTCATGGTAAAGTGATGTGGATAATGACATTAAAAGTAGTTGGCTATGATAGCCCAGGGTACAGCATGAGGGGCATTTAAAGGAAGAAGAAGGGATTAAGACTCTGTAATACRGTCTGACTCTAAAGTTTGCAACTGTTTTTAATCTAAGACTTTCCATAGTGGGGTTTTTTTGCCTGGAGTTTTTCATTATGTCTGTTCAGCCCTGGGATTTTCTGTGCTTAAGTACCATGAATAATTTAGCATTTTATACACTGCTGCAACATTTGTATTCGTCACATTTTTGCTCCACYGCACATAAGTGATTCTGGCAGGGTCTTATTTGGGGGTGAAGCTGGGAATGCACGAGGGAACTCTGGGAGAAGTGRACATGCACTGGTAACAAACCCAGGATGCTTCCTACAACTAAGTAAGAGAAGAGCCCCAAAACCCTTCTTCCACCCAACAAGCCTAGCGGACAACGACTGTAAAGCCACATAGTCGAGGAGAGGGCGTTCTAGGATGCARCCACGTATATTTTTTAAAACTTTGCCTATTATACTGACAAAAGATAAATGTAGCGGCCACCATTCATAGTAACTAACGACTGTGGACTCCGTCAACATCCCTCACGTACAGATAAACATCCTGTCTCTCAGAGGTAACCACTTCTCCGGCTGCAAGCTCTCAGGTGCAGTTTATGTGTCTCAAGCGTCTGCATTGCCCAGTGTCCATTCACCCACGCTACCTGCACTCCCTGCTCAACTGATTTTTGAAGAGTTCCCTAATTGATATTGTCACAGAGGAGCAAAGAGTAGGAAATCCAAGGCTAGCCTGCAGTTGGCGCATAAACAGCATCACTTTCCATCACTGAAGCTACCCAGTGAGCCTGCGCGTTTCGGGATGTGAGAGGCTGCCTGCGCTTGGAGAAGCATCAGCAAAGGCTAAGATGGTGATGAGGGCATAGTGTTGAGTCTTGACCTTGGCCCTAAAATCCACTGATCATCAAGGCTAAGCCTTCCCAGCTGAAGCAGGCTGGGAGAAATGCTTTCCACAGCAACAGCAGGGGAGCAATGGAGAGGACCAAGCTTGCTTGCTCTTCAGCACTCAGGACGCAGCTCTGTGTGATACCTTGACCAGGATATTGAGCAAAGAACGTCCTATCTACCTTAAGGCAAATAACCGAGGGCTCAGCCTTGTTTCCCATTTCTTCCATGGGATTTTGACATTGTTTGAAAAAAAAAGGTTTGGGAGTTATATTTTTGAGGCTTTTTTCCCAGTTGGCTATGATAAAAGGCGTGCACTACTTCTGTCAGTACTCACACATAAAAACAGTTCTAATATCTGACATGAATTCGCTTGAGTTATGAGTGGGCAAAAGTATTTCAGACAATTCTTGGGAAAGTCAGAAACAGATTAACATTTCACAGCCCTAAACCTGATGGTTTTGCTCTCAAACTTTCAGAAATTGTGTTCTTGGCCTCTAGTGCTCCCACGACATTTTAGGCTCAGGAGATTTGCTTGCACCAATTTGGAGAGGAATGAAAACTCAAGATTAAAAAAGAGAACTGATTTCACCTTTAAATTGCACAGTTCTGACCAGCAGCTCCATAAACACACTTCTGAACTCAGCACTAAAACCTCTCAACAGCAAATCACAGGATGCAAGCACGTCTCCCATGTATCCTGGGCTCTATTTCTTGTGTTTTACATTTATTCATTACATTTCATTGCCCTTTCCAAGAAATGTAAGTGAAAAACCAGGACCTCAGCTAGCACAAATTGTCAGCTTAAACCTGCTTAGCATCTGGCCCGAAGAACTTCCACCATTTGTAATTTTACATATCTGAACAAACGTTAAGAGAAAAATCTGCGCACAGTGAGATAAGGCAGTGTTGTTGGGCTCTGCCATTAGGGTTCAGTTCTTTATGCTTTTATTTGGAATATTACTTCATTATGGCGGTAGAGCAAGATGCCACTCAACTGAGTTCGGCCCAGAGCATAACCAAGCCCTAAGAGAGCATCACCTCTAATAAAGTAACCAGAGCCAGAGCGTGAGCCCATGACCATCCATGCTGTTATACTGTTAACATGATCCCTAACCTTTTTACACCACCCTCAAATAGGTGGTTCCTATTCAAAGTTCCCAGGAGTGGTCCAGGGCTAAGCCCAGACCCGTGTCTGGTCCCAAAAGCCAGCTTGGGCTCAGCCACTGTCTCTCGGAGGATACAAGCACTTACTGAATGCTTGCAGGTCAATGTATGCCACTTGGCCTCAGGGTTAGAGAATGGGGCCCAGGCCCTTTTTTATTTATTAATATGGATGATGACTAAAGGACTAATGGCCTTACTCAAACTACCCTCTGTTGATGCACACCCACTGCTGTTAATAACAGCTTCCTGGGGACAAAACCAGAGTGGAACAAAGTCTCGTGGCTGGATTTACAGAGCATCATAAAACTTGACCACAGGTGACTAATTAAAGCAACATTTACTCAAGAACTCTCAAAATGTTTCTGCAAAACTTGCAGATGCACCATTTGCAAACTGGCTTGCTTTTTGCTGTATGTGATCTATTATTTTAATGCATGGTGGCACACATACATTTTTTTTCCATTTTTATGTTATTGGGAGGTTTGTGCTGTTTTTCAAGACTTTTCGAATTGGTCCCAATGATTCCCAATGTCTACCTTGTTTATTTTGACCGTAAGCTCTCTGACGCAAAGACTGTCTCTTCCCCACATGTATTTATTTCTTGGAAGGGTCAGAAACACATTACCAGGACAAGGAGGTCTCCAGTTAACCTGGAGTCTCTTCATGCCACAATAATGATAATACTCAGAAGCCAGACCTTCTTTTACAAATAGCCAGGACACTCTGAGATGCAAGGAATCAATTGTTGGAACATATATACCTTGTTTTGCAACTTCTCTTAAGAAACAAAGCTTTCTATCTGGACACACATGGAGCTGTAGTTTTTCCTTGCCACCACCATTGATAATGGTAACAGTCTGCAGGCAATATCCTTCTTGCTATGCATCTGATTAGGTAGAAATTCCTCTAGCCTTCACCTAATCAAATGCAAGTGCTGCATTATTTATGAAAGAAAGCTGAATTTCATTAAATTTATTCTACAAGAAGCAGTTCATGTAAAAAAAATCAATTTCTCCTTTCTTTTAGAAATCAGAATAATTTTCTTTTAAAACCTACGTTCACAGGTAATTATAATAGAAGTCTCGAAATGGCAAAATTACTTTAAAAAAAAGAAACCAACCCATAAAAGTATATTTTAAATCAGACTGGGATTTCATTTCTAAAGAGATGACAAGTGGGATGTTTCCTTGTTGCATAATGAATAATTCAAATGATTCCTCCAGTGCTGTATCTGCAATTGTCAGAATAAATTTAAGCAGCTTTCCCTTTAACTATTACAGGTATACACTGCACAAAAACTCCTGTTAGTAATTATCCCCACTTCTTTTAGGCTAGCAAAATTCCCTCTAATACCACTGAACAAAAGCCTTATTGACTTGCACAGTCAAGAGATTTCCAGTTTCACAAGAAGATACCAGGCATAAAACATATACAGTCATCAAAACGCTGATGACCATTTATTTTGCTTTTTATTTTAATGCTGTTATTACCTGAAACATTAGTTTTAAAAAAAAAAATTGAGGGGTTTTGTTTGGCAACATATCTGAACTACAAGACAATTTCCAGAAAAAAGAGAAAGGGAGGGAATTTGTTGTCATGGCTACAACCTATAATCCTCCAAGAATTTTAATTCTTTTAATTCAGATCAAGAGAGACCACTTAAACTACTGGCAAGCTCTGCTCGCAGTCCTGCCTTTAAACAGCCCTTAGTCTGGTGCCAGAGGTATTCAGGGGGCAAAAGGCATTAATGTGACAACTCCCCACTCGCTCTTAAGAGTGTTATATGGGTTTTGCACAGCCATCGCTGCGCGGGGGCAGAGAGCAACAGGGGATGGGGCCAGGCTAATGTGCAATTAGCCTGGGAAACTACCAGGAACAGCACGGAAAAGGCTGCAATGCTGGCTTTCAGGGGTCCAGGCAGCCCCCCGCAGCCACCGCATGATAAAAGGGGTTATTGAAAGCAGTCCAGAGCCACCTCTCAGAGCTGGGACAGCCCTGAGATGTCGCGCACCGGCGTGACTCTCCCTGATGCCCCAGCCCAGTGCCCAGCCCCTCACCACACTCCAAGCATCGATGATAAGCCTCTCAAAAGCGCGTTCCCAGTGACTTAAAACGTGAGTCCTTAAAGCCATTATAAAAGCTGTTAGCAACACTGGCCATGATAAACCTAATGGCCATGCCACGGCAGCAGCAGCAGAAAGGAAAAACCTGCCTGCATCATCTTGCACAATATTTGAAGGGGCTCCAAGCGTATTCATTTCTGCTAGAGAGAAAAATCAGCAACCGATTCAGCTGGGGAGATCTAGCGTGCCTGTTTTTTTGTTAATACATCTTTTGATTAAAGAATGCGTTTAAACTTAGCACTCACAGGGAACGCTCCACCTTTGAAGCAGCTGTGATTAATTACCACTGCCATGCCGCCGTGAGAAAACAGGTTGTGTTACCTCTCTCGTGGTAGGAGAAGAGGGGCTGAAGAGCCCTGGGACAGACCTCCTCTCACCGGTCCCCCACACCGCAGGACGCCTTCCTGCTACCCGCTCTCGGCTCTCCCGGTGCCTGCGCGACCCTACCGCAACGCTCAGCATCCACGAGGCTCACTTCAACCAGATTAAGCGCGCAGAGTCAGGCCTTAATTACCCAAGCCCAATTACTTGCTGGCAGCATAGCAACTTGTTTTTAAGGCATGTTTTGCCCCATTCCAACACATAACGTAATATTTTATTGGCATCATTTTGCCAACAAAAGTAAGAATGTTACGTGAATAATGTTTCACCTGTGCCAAATTTTTATACTGCCCGTTTTATATTTACTCCAGTATACTATTTCAAGCCAATTTTCCAATTTTAGTATTACATCATACTCATTTTCATGTATTTACGTAAGTTCTCAATAAGGCTCTATGTCAGGTTGAATTAAAACTTGACTTGATGTAATTCCGAGACCAGTCATCCTACAAGGAACAATCCTGCRCTGGCAACAACGCGGGCCATGGCCTCACGATAGCATGGCACCTTGTTCCAAGAGCTACTCTGCATGATGTGGAGATGTGTAGGTCACAGAACCAGATCCTATGTCTTTCTCAAAAAGACCTTCAATTTGCAGCATTTGAATTTCTTTTATAGAGGGAGACATGATCCTGCAATATTAAGCAGCAGCTGGTTTTCTCTTGAAGAGTTTTAGTAGTTGCATCAATATTTCCTTAAAGGTAACACCCTTCAGCTTGGCAGAAGGTTTGTGGCAGGCTGGGATTTTTTGTATTTTAAAAAAAACCAAACTGGAAATCCTGTTGAAAGTCAGGCAAGTGAGAGATCTAACACTTTTTAGGTTCCTTTGAAGGCCTCAGGCATAATCTTCTTCAGTGAAAGCATGACAAAGCAGCCAGACTCCTTGCTGTATGCAGCACGGCCCAGCGTTGGGTATTCCATCACACCCATTTCCACGTACTCAGCTATGAGGTGGTCTGGCTCAGTGCTTGATGCAACGCTAGGAAGAAGGCAGGGAGCGATCCCACCCCAGCATGGTGCCAGGGGTTCTCAGAGCATCTCCAAGTGGTTCTGCAGGTCCYGTTAGGGTCCTCGCTGGCGTTACACGGACCAGCTCAGGTCCTGATGGAGGTCCTGCTCAAGAAGTCAGAGGAGGGGGTGTCTGATCACCAGTGCCTACAGCTATTTCAGACACCCACCCAGGGTGTCCTCCCCCTGCTGCTGCTGAAGGGCAGGGGGTTCCCCCGCAGATGCCTTGGATACCCCAATCCACCTCAAATGTCTTCTACCTTCTAATGGGCAGAAGTCACCCACATTTCAGCACCGAGCACCTACAACATGGACACTGAGAGACAGTGCTCATCTCTGCCACAGTTTCCCACGTGGCCTAGGACAAGTTTGTCTCTCAGGGTCTCCATGCCCTGTCACTAAAGTGAAAATAATAAAACTTCCCTTTCCCAAACTGTCGCCTCTCTGCTCACAGAACAAGCCCTCTGAGGTGATGACAACCTCCAGCTACAGTCAGTGGTCAGCACAGTGGGATTTTGATCTCAGCTGGGATCTCCAGAGGCCAATTCAGTATAAATAGTAAGTGCTGAATCACAGCCAGGGATCGGTGGAAGGAAGAAAGGTCCTGGCTGTACGGCTTCTCCCCCGGCCCGCAGCCCAGCTGGCAGGAACATCAGCCCATGGGCACCCTGCCGCCAGCAAACTCTTTTACCAGGGTGAGCATCCAAGGCTGATGGGCAGAGCACAGGGGACAGCAGCCATGCTGTACCCTAATATCAAGGGAAACCTCTCCAGGACAGAAACGTGAAAAAAAGAGAAGGTGAACAGATTTAATCTGTAAATTGACAAAAGCCCTATGAATTCTTTGAGCCTGGCATCTATTAAGGAAAAAAAAACCAAACATATCCAGAAGCATACCATTTAAAAAACAAACCTGTAGCACATTAAACAATACTACAACTTATGAATTTTCATCACATTTTCAAACTTGGGCAGGGGTAGAAGCTTAAGAGTTAGAGTTGAGGAGAAAAAAAGGATTTTAACTCAAACAATGTCACAGCTAAATATAAATAAATAAAACCTTTCCCGCTAAACTCACATGTTCCCTGCAATGCTGAGGCACCATGAGGTTATCAAACTGGGCTGCCTGCTTATGCTCTCACATAAAGAATTTATGCAGGATCCATGTAAGTCCTGAAAATCCCAGAAACCACTCAAGCCCAACAAAGGACTAATAATTCATGACACGCCTGACTTACAGAGAGTGCGACCAGTGCAGGCGCCTCCGTAGAGCCCACAGAAACTAGAGGAACACCACAGCAAACAGGAGACCATCGGGTGAGTTCTTCAACCCCGCTACATGAGGGGGTGAAATAACATATATCTCGCCTAAGCAGATGGGGTGAAATCACGCCTGTCTTCTCCCAGGTTTCACCAGTGCCGGAGGAAGCTGTACAGCCCCATACTGCCACCCGTGATCACGGCTGTCTCCGAGATGTCTGGGGGTTGCCTCAGTCTTCAGTGTAAATCAGAGCAGCCCCATTCCAGCACCGCCCAAATTGCTCAAAGGGGCCATTCAAAAGTCTGGGGAAAAGCAGAGTGCCTCAACTACTCCTACCAAGCCTTCACAGAAAGTCTCAAGGTTATCCTTGGCAGACGTGCGCTAGGAACCAATTTTTCTGCTGACTCTTGGTAAGGACCAGCGAAGGCAAGTCTCTGATGATTTAGCACGACAATAATCAGTGCTACCTGGTCATTCTTTGAGCAAAGTTTTCATAAAGACAAGGACAGCAGGCTAGGGAAAAAGAAATGGCTTAAGAGCCAGAAATGGAGTAATTAACCATTGGATTTGAGGTTCTCATTAGCCGAAAGTGAAAAGTAGACTTGAACACCTGCAAAATACAGCCATAAGTTTCTCTCTGCATAGCCCACATAAAAATCAAAATATATGTCTTGTCCCAATAAGACAACAGCTTTGCAGCTTCATTAGGGAAGCATTTTCYATTCACCAGATTTTTAGCATCAGTCCCCGATATGTAAGTAGTCAGAGCAATGACACAGTGTCTGAGCAAGGCTATAGAGCAGTCATCCTCATAGCTGATGGGGGCTCTTCTCCAAGAAGATGCATTTGAAAAGCCAGCAAGTCCCTGAAGGACAGTGTAGAAGGACCTGCACCCATGACAGAAGCCACGGTCTAGGAAGGAACCCTGCCTGTAAATACCAGTATCCAGGGGTGAGTTATACATACATCTGTCTATCCCAGCAGGCACATCCAGCTTCCATCGCTGTCAATGCAGTTACACTGCACACATACTGCCTCTACATCAGGGCTCATGGTTGCACTTACACCAGTTTGGTTTTTGAGTAAATAAACGCCCGTGCCTTGGTTGATTGATATTTGATCACTAAAAAGCAGGAAAACTGAGCAGAGGTGGAGTACAGAACAGCCAGGGATTAGCACTTTATAGAGAACAGGTTCAAAAATAAATTACACTGGCTGAAGTAATTTGGCCATCATCCCATGCACTGTGTTGTAAAGGCCGTTAAGTCTCTGATTCAAATTATCAGGCAGCCTTTTCAGCCATATACGTACACAAAAGCACCAATTACCCCAAAAGCCTATTGTCAAAGTGCAATTCAGAAGAACACCGTGCAAAGATGTTTCTGACTGCTTGGATGCGATCTGCCTCAAGTCTGTAACATCCACTAACACAGGGTATTATGTGAAGTTGCTATGAAGATATTTCACCAAATGCCTAACCAGAGGGCTTGCTCCAAGGGCCTGACCTAAGTAACATTAAGTGTCAGAAGGGCACTCACGGTTTCGGGAGCAAATGCAGCCCTGGCAGTCACAGCAAAGCAGCGCTGCACATTTTTGACTCACTGTAAAAACAGGCTAACAAATGGTGCTGGTATTTTAATTCTTTCCAGAAATAAATCACAGATGGCATCCAAGGCCACCTGCAGTCCACGCTGAGAGGCATTTTCAAGGCGCACACACACACATAAAGGGCTGGATGAACACAATTTTTTTACTGCATGGAGAGTGCAATTTAACCGAATTTAAAGAACCCCAGATACTGTTGATTTAAGATATATAAAAACCCAGTAGGTAGGTGTGTGGGAAAGCTTAGCAAGAAACCTCAGTCTCCCTTACAGCATTAGGGCTTTATTTCTAAAGTGGAGTGAGGAGGAAGAGCAGCCTCGCTTGCTCCTTTTCTACCCATTCCAGTGATGTTATGCACCAATTTTATTTCCTCAGTGAGGGATATGGATATGGTACCCACAATGCTTCCTCCTCCTTCCTCCCCCATCTAGCCTGTGTTCAGGTACCAAGTATACATAAGCATGATCTCATGACACTTCTTGACGCCACAAACCAGTACTCCCAGTTTCCATGCTGCAAGCAACGCCCTATGCCGTATTATTTGCAAACTCTGCAAGAGCCAGACCACACGTGTCGCAGCACCAAGTGTTTTCATACTGGTTCATCTGCCTCCTGGCCCACTCTCTCCTCTCTCTCAAGGCTGAGCACCAGAGCAGCTCCCTGAGCCGCAAAGAAAGCCAGCCCCGAGGGTTCCTGCTTGCTGCCCAGAGGCTCCCTTCTCTGGAGGATGCCACAAGGGAGAATGGAGGCTTCTGCATGGCAGGCTGGTCCCCTTCCCACTCTGTTCGGTCAGCAGCGTTTGGCAGAGAAAGTCCAAGGGGAGCTTGTGGCTATGAACCTGTTGGACACGTACACACACACAGGCACACTGCAAACATATGTGCACTCTCACGTATGCACACTGGTGCATTTATGTGCATAAACTCACAGTATTACATATATGGTGGATACCCCTGCAGGACTCTATACTATCAGATATTCCACTGATGGTAAGAGTCAGTTCACACACCTGCCCATGCCTCCCTTGGGAAAGAGCAGCACGCCAGAGAGCAGCTCCGGGTTGCCCCAGGGTGCCTGATGCTTGCACGGCCAGCCTGAGTCTCTCTCTCTCTCTCTCTCTTCTGGCCTTACTGTCTGTTTTTCTTTCTTTCAAGCACTTTTCCTTTTTTAGTCCCCCAATCCCAGTTCATTTCTGTGACTTTCATCTGGCAAAAATCAGTTATGAAGAAATAATGCTGTTCTGATTCGACCATTTTGTATCATTTGATGGTCATAGTGTCTGCCTTCACACAAAGATAACTCTCCCCTACTATTAACTTAAACACAAAACTCTGCTGACATTTTTTAACTAAGGGCAAAGCTGTATGTTTTTATGCCCAAAAGTGCAAACATGAAATTTTAGATGTTGACCTTTTGCTGGACACAGAAATGTAGCTTGAATAGCACAGAATTATTATTAGCACATTTATTCACGCAACTCCAGAGAGAAACGCAGCAACCTCTTTCAGCCCCACCTGCTGTTGCTCACATCGATCTGCCATCCATGGGAAGTACGGCCCTGGCAACAAACATGCAGATAGAGAGGGTAAGACAGAGCTGCTTTGGGAATTAAAATTTTGAATGAGTGCAATTGTAGCAGGGAAGGTGAATTCCTCCCCCCCCCGCCCTCCATTGTTAAAAGGGTTATTAAAGACATAACGAATGTTCATCAAATGGGTTTTAAGGCTCTGCTGTTTTTCTCTCTCTGCATGTCAGCTCATGTGCGTTCCTGAGGAGCGATAAAACAGTCTCAACAGCAACGTCAAGCAAACAAGGCTGGGGAGAAGCAGGACAAAAGCTTGGTAACTATCAACAACAGCAAAAATGTCTTCATTAGCACATTGGAGTTGTTGTTCTTATTTGCGTGAGGTTGCACAACCTCATATTCTCACTCACAAACAAGAGAGTGGCGAGACAAGTTTTATTTCTGATAAGACCAGCACTGTTCGATCTCCAGCAGCAGGGGGTCTCCGAAATTCCTAGCAACAGCCACAAATCTGCAGCAGACGCAGCAGCAAGAATGTTAAGGCCAGCTTTCATAGTAGCCATGGTCAACTCACATCTCAGACAGAGTATTTCTGGCCTTTACTTTTTGTAGGAAAAAAACCAAACAAGTATCTCCTGGGGTCACTACCATATGTCAGGCAAACCAGCGAAGCAGTCTAATCCAGCAGTGTGTTTTTCTTGTTTTACTGAAGGTAAGCTGAAAGGGTTATAACCCACTGCTACAATTGCAGAACGCCAGCTGTTCGTCAGGTCTGCTTTACGGGTAACTCATCTTGCATCTCCGAAGGGCTCTGCTTCCATTCCTCTTTAGGAACCCAACGTACAGGAGGAGCTTTTCCTACGTACACAGAACTTTTTTCTTTTCATTTTCTCCCTCTCCAATTCAAATGTTGTTCTCCATTTTTGCGTTTCATTTCAGTTTTCATTTCCCCCGCTCTTGGACGGCATGATTAGATTACACTAATTACCTAAGCCTAAGTCAGGGCATTGTGCCACTGGCCCCTGGGCTGGGGTGAGGAATGAGTGTTTTGACGGGCCACCTGCAATGACATCAACAGGTGGCTGACAGGATCAATTGCCAAGTTTGCCTTGGAAACCTGCCCTGCAGTTTCACTGTCAGAGAAAACACATTCCTCTCCTCCACCATTTATCTGCCCTGAAGTTAACAGAGATACACCAACACGTGCCAGCAGAGGATCCTGCCTGCCTTTGAAAATAGGAATGGGAGCAAGCAATTAAAGCACCGGGGATCAACTTTCCCGGGATTTAGTCTCAATTGCTACTATTTCACTACGTAACCTGTGTGCACTTCAAAATCCTTTCCCACAGCTATAGCTACAACATCACCTGCCTACTTCACAGGAGCAATGGGTTGCTTCACTAAATAGCTACATGGCAACCGACGCTTCTGGCAGAGAAGCAGTGCATGGAAACGCATCGTTACGTTGGTGGAATGGCAATTGCGAGCGGTTCAAGCAGCTGAGTGCGGACTGACAAGATCAGTTTTGTTTAGCAAACAGTTACACTCATTCACCGGAGATCAAGCAGACCTACACTGTAATTTGGCACAAGCTTTAGAAGCGAGCTGGAATGATGGATGAGCCATCACCCACGTGCCTCAGATGGAGCCGGTACAGGGCGATGCTGCTCTCTCTCTTCTACCTCCCAGGAGCTCCCAGGTGGCAGTGGCAGCAGCTCATGTCCTTATTGACTCCATTTCCTTATTCATTCCCTTATTGATCTGCTCACCACGCACTAGGCAGATAGGATATTTTTATCTCCCATACTTCTGACAGTGCTGCCACTGGATTGCAAAGCCTCTTGAGTAGCTTGCGTTTTCTGTAATCTGGGGAGTGTGGATCCACCCGGACTCACCCGGAGAGCAGACACGTGGTGAGGGGTACCTGGGGGAAATCAGGGAAGCTTGTTGTGTTACCACCTGAGCTGCTGGTCTGCTTGCTCCCTGATGAGGAAATTCACGGAGTGAGCGGTGCTTCAGCCTCCCAGCTGTTCTTCCATTTTCAGGTCAGGCCAGTGGCCAAAAATACCCTGAACCATTAAAATCTGGTCAGGATATTACAGCTACTACTTCCTCCTCTCTAATTGTAGAGTAATTGGTCTACAATCAGAGCAGCGATTGCAAAGCTGGAGCCTGTGAGGATGGGTAAATAGCTTGGACGTGAAATCTGTTCTTATCTGCAATACCCATCTAGGGTCTTGCACTATAGCCACCATCATGTTGCCTGTCCCACATCCACCACCTTCTCCACTGCTTCAACGCAGACGTTGTGTAGGCACCTAGTGGAGGCTGCAAGGCCTACGCACAACCCTCAGGCATTTCAGAAGGGGTATGTCTGAGGGGAAAACATGGAACGTAATTCTCAACAGGAGAACACACTACACTTTCTAACTTACACGATTTTATTGCTTATTATACAGGCCCCAAATAATTTCCCTGTGACAGAGGTGGGAAAAAGGTGTAAAAATAAGGAAAGCGTAAGTGCAGAGAGACGAGGTGGTGGGACCAAGTAATGCAGCTTCCCAGTGATGCAGCCAGCAAGAGTCTCCCAACTCCTGGTGTCTGCACTGCCGGGTCAGATAGCAAACACACAAGGTGGGGACAGGGGCTCGCTTTTCTGAAGTGCCAACTAATCCTGAAATTACTGAAGCAACTGGACCACTAGCACCAGTGCCACTGAGACACCGAGCACCTAGAGAAGAGCACAGCTGGTTCTGTGTGGCTCCAAGCCCCGACAAGGCTTCGGATGCTCTATAAACAATACGATCAGCACAAACTGTGCTATCTAATAAAGTTGAGGAAATGTTTGCAATCAGTTCTCAAAACAGACTCTTTCATAATTGAAATACTGCAGAGCAGAAGACAGCATTATAATTATAATAAACGGGTGCTGCTGAGTTAGAGAAGAGCAATATCTTTTGTCAGCAAATCCCATTTACACAAGCAGAGGCAATGTTGGTAGGAGCAGTTATGTCGCTCTCTGCACTAGCACGTTCACTGCAGGGCTTGGATAATTTTTGTAAGTCCCTCTTTTATTTTTAACTTGCAATGGGCTTTTCTGGTGAGTTGGAGAAAGTTCAGAGACTAGCCACAGGAACGACTGGAGGACTGCAAAAACTTGCATAACACTGAAAACACCAGCAGCTACATCAGTGGGTTGTATCAAGTAGCAGGTTAAGGGAGGAGTTGATCACTCTATGGAAAACAGACTTTTGGTAATGGGATCTTCGGTGTGGCATTCAAACGTGTCAACAAATCCAATGACTGGAAGCTGATGTTAAACAAATCAGACTAAAAATAAAGGAGGACATTTTCAACAGCCAAGGTAATTAACCTTCAGTACGATTTATTGATGGTTGTGCTGGATTTTCCATTCCTGGAAACATTAAAAAATAGCATGGAGGTTTTTCTAAATTACTTCCTAAGTGCCCAGGCAGGGTAAAACAGAACAGGATGCTGCTCAAAAAAGCTAAAAATCACCTTCACTCAGGTTCAGGCCCTCCTCRGTGACAATGAATTCCTGTCCTCCCAGCTTTACCTGGGTGGGTTAGGAGCCCTTGGAGGGCCATTGGTATAATGCTGTCAGCTGGCCAGAAGACAAAACATAGATGTAATTTCTGGAGTTTCCTGCCACACCACGTGTCAGGAAAGGACATTTCTTGCACCTCCTGACATGCCCTATGGAGCTGAGCTCTGCCCTTGCTGTCCATCAGAGCCACTCCTCAACCTTGTCTGTCCTTCCCACATATGCTTTTATTCCCGAAGACATTATCTGCACCCGCCATGTTTGCTTTCCCTTGACATCCCCACTGCCTCTTCCCTGCACTCATTCCCCTGAGGGGCTTGCCCCTTCTCCCAGGCCCCCAGGACCAGAGGGGAGAGGTTTTGGGAACTGGGGTGACCTGCTTGCTGCACTGAGCACTGCCCGGGCAGCAGGGAGCAGCCAAGGCCCTGGCTGAGCTGCACTAACAGCACTGGCAGGAGCGGCGAGCGGAGGGATGCTGTGAGAGATGCTGCTCGCAAGGTGTGACCCCATCCGCACATGGTTGGGAGGGTCCTTCAGAGATACCACAGGAGATGTCCCATATTACAGCCCAACCCTGGGCCTAGATTTACCGTGCATCTATGGGCAAGGCAATTCACTCTCCTACTTCAGCTTCCCCCTGTTCAGAACCACAGTAATGATATTCACCCTGTTACTGCACAGGAGCATTTTCAGGATCAATTAGTTTAGTGTTCATGCAAAGCTCTGTGGACAGAAGCCTCAATACAAGTAGTAAGTACTATTATTATTACTGCACTTCAGATAGCTACAGCACTGGCATTTTCCAGGCATGCACCATTAACAATTTACTAAGATAAATGGCCCAGGAATCTGAAAATGCATTTATGACAACTACCTCCTGCTTACCAGCATACATTCAGCCGAGTAAATGACACCTCATTGCTCAACGTGTAGCTATGGTAACATTTCTATCTCATATATTGAAGTGTGTGCACGCGCACATGCACACACACACACATACACACACACATGGAGCTGGAGGGAAGCCAGGCTACCTCATTTAATGACACSCAAACACCGAGCCAGGGAACTTTCCCAGCCTCCAAAAGCCAAGCTGCCCCCAGGAGCCAGGGGTGAAGAGCAGGCAATTTGCCCCATGCCCGGCGGGGAAGGGCTGGGCTAATGGGAGGCTGCACCGCACAGCTGAAGCCCCGCCGGGCCCTCAAGGGACTTACTTGAGAGCAGTTTTGTAGTGGTAGATCGCCTCAACATTACGGCCCTGGTCTTTCAGAAAATTGGCGTAGTTGTAGTGCACCTTGGCGTTGTGGGGCAGGGTCTTCACTCCTGAGCTGCGAAGAGGAACAGAAGCAGGATGGTGTTAGCGGCCAGGTTACCCCACCTTCCCCGAGGTCTACCTTCTTCTCACGGTCCCTTCTTCTGAAAAGTTTTCTTGGATTTTGAGCGCCTTGTCACCTCCTGTGCACTCGTGCCAACACAACTCATGTCACAACCCCAAGCCTGCCCCACGCACTGGCACACCACGTGCCCCAGGTGGACATAAATACATGGCAGCAATTCAACTCATCCTGGCCGCTCTCACCGCAGGCACCYCTAGCACCAACACTGCAACACTCCCTGTGGCCAGATGCTGTCGTAATTCAACATCTGAATTATTAAATTGGAACACCCTAAAAAGGCTAATATTTAGAGGGGAAAGTATGTAGTACTTTCTATAATATAGCCGTAACAGGCTCCCTGCTTAAACTTGCGTGTCACAAAGCACCTTATGAAAATCTTGATTTAAATCTGTCAGCTGGAGGTACCAGAAATAAGGTACCTTTTCCATGCGCATCAGCCACTAGAGGGGACGCATCGCATACTCTGAGTACCCAGCCAGCACGTATGCTCCGCTTAGCGCTGAGCAGAGTATGGCCAGGAGGTGAGGGCTAATGGGACTCTCACCCTTAGCTGGCAAGTTGTACGCTCTCACGTTATAACATATGACTGCGGGCATGTGGCTGCACAGCCACCCCATCCCTCCCCTTCATCTCCCCTGCCACGCAGAGTGGACTCAACATTTGGAATTAATAAYGAGGGCACAAAGACAAAAGGAGAAGAGCAAGCATATGTTTATTTACTAATTGAGAGCATAGAAAGCAAGGTACACCTTGCACAGCTAGAGGAAATGCCATTTCAAGGTTAGAGAGAGAAAGAAATCATAGGAGCACGTACGCCATGGAAACATTTCCCCTGCAAGAATCCAGAGAAGTCAGTACTCTGTTTAACGGGGGAATCCTTTCCAGCACATAAATAGGGGCTCTCTAAGGTAATGGGAAATAAGGATGGATGAATCTGTTCATGCAAAAGCAGACAAAGCGCTGTTTCTTGCTCACAAGCAGTTCCCTGCCAGCTGCTGTCTTTTTTCCCCCCATCATCTCTGACCCTCCTACCTCAGGTAGGAAAAGCAGGGATTAGAATTTCCCAAGTCTTGTTGCTTTGCCTTGTCTGTCTCTCCTGTTTAACTTTGGTGGGCATGGAAGTTGATCATGACAAGACGGGGTCGCACACAGCCCCCACAGTGGGGTGCACACCCTCTCCCGTGGGGAGAACGCACCCACAGCTGCAGAAACCCTTTGTCAGGGATTTTCATTGTAAAACAGCACTGGAGAATCATAGTGGCAAATACGATATCTTTTTGGTTACCTGCAGCCAGTGGTATCAAGCATCACTAATGCCTACTTGTGAGAGCTTCCAAAGCTTCACCCATGGCTGCTTCACAGAGTTCAGCACAACACAGCCACGGTTTGCCTACTGAAATTAAAAATACACCTTGCATTTGGCTTCCTAATCATCAGGTATTTCCAAATTACTTACTGGGAGCACTACAGGAGTAAGACATTTTGTGACTAATCGCTGAATTAAATCAGTTAATTGATGCTATTCTTAAGAGAATGATTTTCTATATTAGTTTTCACAAAGATATACTGCACCAGCAGCAAGTAAAGTGTGACTGCTATGGCTGTGTTAATAGCTCCCAAGGCCAAGGGAAATTAACTACACACTTACAACCTCTGGGCATTACTGGAATATTAATTCTTATACAGAAAAGGTTTCATTACATCAGCGCCAGTGTTACAGGCAGAGACATGGACAGGCACTCAAAACTGCTGCTGTCTCAGAGCTATGTGCAATGAGTTGCTGGCTCTGCTACAGCCCCTGCTGAAACGGAGCAAACTGAGTTAATGGTGAGGAGTGCATTACGTATGCACAAGTACCTCAGTTCTAATGAGATACGGTTTTAACAGTAAGATGCAGATAAAATATTTTAATTCTGGACTGTTTCCCTTTAAGTAGAATTTATTATTAATCCTGCTGGTCCCATTTGTTAAAACATCACTAATAAAGCTTCTTTCATCTGCGTGCTTCTGCTGGGGTGGGGATGACACAGGGAAGACAGAAATCGGTTTGGGTTCTTACGATGTGCTCTTCTGCATCACACCACTTGCACTCCCTGACCTATTTATTCTCCTGGCATGGGTGGGGAGAGGGGTGTTCCATTTTGCAAATGCACATAGCAATGACTGAGGCTGCTTGGTGTCTCTGCATGGTGGGAGGTAGTAGCAAACGCAGCGCTGGACGCGGAGGAGATTTTTTAGGAGAGTTTAGATAAACACTCCTGCTAATTGATTCTTGACCAGCCGAGAATGCTGTTTGCTCTTTGACAGAGGAAACTATAACGTCCATAATGAAAGCCAAGCAGGAAAGGGTGGAGTATAAATAACAAAGCAGAACACAATGTTTTTCCATTTCTGCTTCCCACAAGCCCCCAGTCTCTCACAATTTCAATCTAATTTTCCAACGTGCTTTTCCAAACTCTCCTATTTCCCTCTTCCCCAGCCCAGCACACACGTGCCCTTCTGAAAACCTATAGCACCGATCTGGCTCCAGCCGGAGATCGGACGTCGCTTCTCCAGAGGATTTCCTTCCCTTTTGACTTCTACGACAGCAGTAAGCGACATAAATGGAAAATGAACAATAGGTAAACCCTTTTACGTAACACTTCCTCTCCATGGAAGGGCAAAAGCCTATTAGCCGTAAATCAGAGAAATCAAATACCACTGGTATTTTCCAACCTCAAACACCAGCATTACCCAAATCCCACTTCAGTTGGGAAAAGTCTCCTGTGATCCCCTCTGTTGTTTTCCTAAGTGCATGTTCTGCTCTGCAAAGTGACTGGGTGCAGGCAGAGGCTTCATTGATTTTCTGTGATTTCCGTATGAAAAGTGCTCAGTTTACAAGGAAATGAGGCCACTCCTGCCTCAGCAGGAGCCCTGGGAGACCGACGGGGTCTCCTCTGCTTTGGGAATCATTATCATCAATAAAGGTTCTCTACAGCAAATTATTCTCTGGATGACACAAACAACCGCTTTCCTTGTCCTTGTACCCTTGTTATTGATTTCACAGATATCAACGTTGGGCCGTATTAAGCTATTCTATAGAAGATGCACAAAATGCAATAGGACTTGCTCTCCTCAGCTGAGCTAGCTTTCAGAATTAACAAAAGCACGCAGCAGTAAATGCCACCTTTGGGGCTGGGTTGGTTTTTGCAAATTACTGAAGTCAGCAGACCTGGCTTGGGAGGGAAAACTGCTGACAAAGAAAGTGCCACTTTTATACAGTTCCTTTGCTGGTTACAACTGCGTTCCCAGGCACCGTCACAAACATGGGCAGTGCATGCAGCTGCTTTCCAGGAGCAACAGGAAACGTGGCAGCTTGACAAACCTTGAAAAGGTTGGTACAGCAGATGCAGAGGTTAGCCCACAGCCCTCACCTCTCTCTCCCTGGCTTCAGACATTAACACTGACTGTGGTCGGAGCCTGACCTCCTGGCCTGTGCATTCATTCTGTAGGGTAGTTCCTTAAATATTTAACAAATAAGCATTCCCTGCCCACCTGCCAATACAGTAAGACAAACTGCTTGGGGCTTCTAGAGATCTGTTGGAATAATATGCCTCAAATATCTAGATTTCTATATATTTGGCCACTTCTTATACTTGTGGCTCATTTGCTTCTCATTTAGTCCTTGCACATATGCTTGTACACCTATGTGGAGATGCATCATTTCCTCAGACAGCAGCATCCTCCTCCACACTGCTCCTTTCAGCCAGAACCCGGCAGGATTTCTGCATCCAGAAAACTAGGCCTCTGGGCTGGAGACTGAGAGTCAGGATGGCCCAGACATGGCAACAGTGCTGCTGCACAATGTCAAAGCAGGGTAAGCCTTGAGAATGGGACAAAACAGGGTACAAGCACAAAACTGGTAACATGCCGAGTATCCAAACATCTCCTGGACCAGCACAGAGAATGCATGTATAGTAGAACAGATCTCAGCCAAAGGCCAGGGAATCGAGACAGATCGACCCTGAAGAAACACATCCAAGCAAATGGAGGAATGGAAAGTAGAGGTGGGGGGCGGGGGGGGGGAAGAGGAGGGAAAAAGCAGTAATTAATTAAAGCAGCAACTGGAGAAAGAAGAATGAAGAACTAGGAATGTGAGTAAAGATTCTCTCAGCACATACTTCTTAAAAAAAAATAATTCAACAGACAAAGAGACTACCAAGTAGGTTGATTTATGTCTCCTTTCCCACATCTATAGATTTGCTCTGTTTCCTTATTATTTTCCCTCATACTTCTTTGCTGTTCCTTATCTCCTCCTCCTGCTCTGTCCTTTCTAATTTACTGCTGTTGCACATGCCTCCATCCACTTCTCCCTCCTCTCCTCATCAGCCTATATATAGCCTCCTCCTTCTGCCCCAAAGAGATCTCCCACTCTGGGATGACATTATCTTCTTGCTATACTATTCTTCTTTTGCATTTCCTTCCCATCAACAAGAAGAGTCCTACCATATTACAGACTCACGATAGATCTATAACACCTATCAAAGATGATCTTAAAAGGACAACAAAAAGGCCAATATGGTTAAATAGCATAGTAAAGAAGGCTGTGAGAAATGAAAAACACCCTTTAAAAAGTGAACGTCACAGCTACAGAAGGAAAAAGGAAAAGAGTATAAACTTCAGCAAGTTAAACATAAACCATAATTAGGCATACCAAAAGAGATTTAAGGAAAAACTTGCTAAAGCCATCAAAGCTAATAATGGAATACATCAGATACAGGAATCCTGCCAAAGATCCCTGAAGGCAAATAGATGATGGAGGTCTAAAAGTAGCGCTTGAAGAAGAAAAGGCCACAGCAGAAAAGCTAAATGGATTATCTGCACCAGTGCTTACTACAGGGGAACTGAAGGACGTTGCCACATGGGAGCCTTTCCTTACAGGGGCAAGTCCGAAGCACTATCACAAACAAAAGTGGCAGTAAAAGAGGCTTTAAAACAAATCAACACCAAGAACAGTTATAAATCCATTGGGCCTGGTAGTATGCATCCAAAGGAAAACAAACGTGAAGCTGCTATTAGCTGCGGTATGTAACCTACCATTTAAATGAGGCTCGGCACTAGAGGAATGGGAGGTGATGAATATGACGTCATTTGGCTCCAGCAGAGGCATCTGGGGGGCAACAGACCAGCAACTCTGATTTCCACTCCAGGGAATTTGGGGAAAACCATAATAAAGACTAGTTCTAGCAAACTTCTGGATAACTACAATCCAACAGAGAAGAATTAACCTTGTATTTTGCAGAAAGAAGTTAGGTGGACAGAACCTGTTGTTCTTTGATGGACTCAACAGGTACGTGGTACTGAAACTATGGAAAGGTTTTGTGAAAATCCCAATATAGCCCTGTCAGTCAGAATCACATACATCAATGTTGTGCACTTGAATGTTCAAAAAGGCTTTTGATAAAATCCCTCACTAAAGACTTCCAATTTCTTAAAGGCATCATGGAGTAAGAGGGAAAGTCCTCTTGTGAATCAATACCTAGTTGAAAGACAGCAAGCAAAGAGCACAAGTAGGTGAACAGTTTGGAGAAGACTGCAAGCAGGGTTCCCAAGAGACATGCACTGGCATCCAAGTTGCTTCACGTGTTCACAAAGGATCTGGAAAAGGGAGCAAACAGGGAGGCAACACGTTTGCTGATGACACTGATGTGAATCACACTGCAGGAATTAAAGCTAACCACAAAATGTTGCAGAAGGATCTCACAGTATTGAAGGCTGGGCAAGAAGATGGATGAAATGCAATTCTGTACAGGTGCAACTATCAGAGAGCGTGTACACACACGCTCTAAATCTGCATAAATCTGCACAAATCTGCACACAGATTGATGTCTATAAATCAGACACTTCCACTCACAATAGATATCTTGGAGTTTGTGTGGACAGTGCTGTGAAAATATCACCCAGTGCTTAGGAGAGGTCACAAAAGGCAAGTGGAAGATCAGGAACTAGTAGGAGAAGAGAACAAAAAATAGAAAGCAGTCCTACGTTACTGTGCTGCACATAATCTCTTGAAAGGTGATTCTGGTCTCCTTCTCAAAAGGACAGATTAGAGTTTGAAAGCATCCAGTGAAGACTGACAAGCAGGATCAGAAATGCAGAACAGGTTCCATGTGAGGAGAGTTCAAAACCAGCAGACTCCAGCGTGAAAAAGAGACAGCCTTGGGTGAGGGCATGGGGGTAAAGGCATGGAAGGCAGAGGACAAGTGACGAGCTGATGGTTACTCACTACTCATTCAGCACACCAAACAAGATGATCAGGCAAAAGGCTCACAGCACACAGAAGGGAAATCTTAGTGTGCACACTGTGTAATTTAACGACAGAGCCCAGCGCTCAGGATGCTGTAGAAGCCAAAACTATAAATAGATTCGAAAAAGCAGTCAGAGACATTAATGGAAGAAAAGTCCATCAGTGGCTGTTAAAAGCAAAAAAAGCAAGTAACTCCTGACTCAGGAAGTCTTTAAACTGCAGATTACTGCAAGCTGGGAAAGGACTGGAGAGAAGCATCACTGTTGCTGGCCCTGTTCTTACATTGCTTTTCTAGGCATCTGCTGCTGATTTCTTGCAGGGGCAGGCCATGATACGAGGTGACCCAGCAGGAGCACACTTACGTTCTTGCCTTCTCCTCAAAAGCCCAAGGCAGATCTCTCTCCTGGAATTGTCCCCAAAAGACCTGAGCTGAAGAGCGAGCCAGCTTGACCCAAGCCACCAATGCCTGCATAATAACGTGGGCAACACCAAATCCCTACCTTGAGGCAAGGTGTATTAGCTCCAGCTCAGTGCTGCACTGAAGCAGTGGCATGGTTTCTGAATTTGAGCTGGTTTGTAGACGGCCACCCTGCTTTGAAAGGAGGTAGGATGGACAGAAGTCCATTTGCGTCCAACTAAGCAGACATAACCTTAGCCTCCTCTTCTGCGACAGACCCCCTGGCACCCCATATCATCCCAAGAGTGCTCCTTAGTGGGAGGAGTTGTCCTCCTGTCATCCGCTCCAGTTCAACTTCATCGTTCTTCAACACGGGTGACCACAACTGTATGCAACGTGATACCAGATGATCCCTGCAACTCGGCATATGGAATTGCCATCTTCCCACCCCACTTTCAACAAGAGAGTCATCCAACTTGGAAAGGCGTCTGGCTTTCCTCCGAGCGGCCACTGTTAGCCAGAAGGGTTTGGACTGGAGGTGCGCTTCACGGGATCGCTGCGCGAGCCCAGACCAGTCACCATGGCTGCTGTTGTTTGAACAGCAAACAGCGTTTCAGGTAGATGGGCAATGAATCATGTCGGAGCGAAGAAACCCCTATTCCAGATTTTTTTGAAAAAAAATCCCACTAGCAGAGCTCCAACCACTTCAACAGTGCTTCCTGAAGACTAAAGGGTACGCATAAAAAATAATTTCATACTCTTTAGTACTGCATAAATTAAACTTTGCTCTGGCCAGTAAGTTAGAAAATAAAGCTAAGCAACCCATGTGCAGATCACCTGCGTTTCTGCAATTACTTCACAATTAGACAACTGCTGAAAGCAGCTGGAGGCAAATGCAATACATTTGCTAGCAAAACACAAAATGAAACAGTCTGTTTCAGTGCAAAAAAAAAAAAAAAAAGAGGTTGTAAAGAGAGCTGTTTGGCAAAGAGTAATCAAATAAAATGAAATATGGTACATTAAGTTTGGCACTTCATGGCATTTCATTTTTGTCATTAAGAACATCGCTAAAGAAAATTCAATATATTCAATAGCGTTACTATGGTGTTCTGGAGGGTTGCAACGAACTTTTGCTATGTCTTTAAAAAGGAAAGTGTTACATTATTGGTAAATCTACAGAACTGAAGTTATTTAAAAACAGTGTCTCTTAAAAATGCGATTGCCAGAACCAAAGCATATAAAGTGCTGACACCAGTTTTTGCACAGTTGCCAGAAAACAGAAAGTAGGTGTTATTTTATAATAATCAAAATGTTAATCACAGCAATGCATCAATAGCAGGACTTATGCTAAAGAAAACTATTCCATGTAACAAACTTATTTTAAACAATACAAAAATGCCAGTATTCTCCCGTGATCACTCATACCTGAAAAGGGATTCTCGTGACAGCCAGATTTCATTCTGTTTCACGGTCTTCCAAGAGAAGAGCAGCAGCAGTAAAGCAAAGAGGGTCAGAACAGTAATCCTCCACTTATTTAACCACGTAGACAGCTTTTTTAGACCGTGGACAAAAAGGATGCAGTACCCCATACTGGGAAAAAAAAAAAAAAAAAAAAAAAAACAAACCAAAAAAGAAAAAAAACCAACACCCAAAACCCCCATGAAACAGAAAAGACGTTTTATTATAATTCTTGGGAAAAAAAAAAAAAAAAAAAAAAAAGGAAAAGGAAAAGGTACCAAAAGTTATATTCCAGCACTCTGGTTTATATGCAAGACCATTCAGTATTGCATTTATTACACAATTACAGGGGTTTTTGGACTAATTATATTTTCCGGGCTAACAAACTCCAATTCAACAGTGGTTTTCCTCAATTCACTACACAATTTCCAAATTAATCTAAATGATAGACCCGGATGCCAGAAGTACAGTAGCATACATAATACCACCCAGCATAATGGTAGCTTACACCAGCCCGCAGAAGGCAGCTGCTTTTCTGAACAGCAAGCTAAGAAAGCATCATGTAATAACAGTAATACTGAGCACTACTGGAGCAGCGTGGAAATGAAAAGCATTTTAACACAGGGAAGTCTCTAAACAACCCCAGTAGCAGCCGCTATTAACTCCAGTTTAAAAATTGCGAAGCTGAGGCGGGAGAGCGAGTGTTGTAGCCAACACCGCAGCAGGAGCGGGTGGCAGAGGCCACGTCAAAAGGCAGAAGTCCCTGCCTGGGTCTTGCACATCTACACCAGGGCCAGCCCGTCCCTTCCAGCTCCCGGTCCAGAACAGCTGAGATGTGTTAGCAGAGCTTCCCTGTTGCCCTTCCATGAAACCACACACGGTCTTCTCCAGCGCCCAGCCTCCTGGCACTTTCATGGCTCTCCGCGCATAACTACTGAGGCATTTTCTGTGAAGTGAACAGTATTTTGAACTGGTGTCTTATTCCTGTATAACTTTAAACCAATTCAGTAATTATTTACCTTAATTCAAGTGTTACGTTAATTCTTCCAATGATGCCCCTCTGAGTTGGAAATGGAGTGCTTTCGGTTGCTGTACTTAGTATGCCGCTAATTCTGCTTGGCATTTTTAGAAAGGAATTTCAACTCCTATTGCCTGAGGAATTTCATTAGCTTATCTATAACTCTCCTATGCAGTTACTTAGCACCTGATTTAGTTTTAGACTTAAAAGCTATCTTAGTCCAGGCAGCTCCCCCTGAAGAAAAAAGGGAGCAGAAGGATCTGGAATAACACTTGGGGACCACCAATACACGGGGACAAAAGAGCAGCCCTCTCGAGACACTGGCACACCTTGAACCCCAGCTAAACCCCACACTTGAACGTGGCAGGCTGCAGGCAGAGAGCTCATCACCCCTGCCCGCGCTCCAGCTGGAGATCTACAGGCTTTCCTGGCCTGTACCGAGACGTCTAAGCAACTTCCCCATGAGACTGCTACAAGGTAAGAAAAACTAAGAACACAATTCCGTCAGAGATAGCCTTGCAAGCAAGCATGCGATATGGCAAAAGTCAATCTAGAAATCAGAAAAAGAAAAACATCCCATCTTCGAGGAGCTGTGAGCGTGCTTCTCGGCAGTTTCTCTGCCCTCTTGGAGGGCTGGGCACATTGCTACTGCCTCGGCTTCCTAAGAATGGAGAGGGACAATAATTCTTGCTTTTACTGAGGAGTAAAGTGCCTCTGTTGTATGTACTGATCGGCACCAGGCTTTGGTGCTGTCTCTGGCACAGTACAGGTGCCGTATAGGACACTGAGAGAGGTATAGACATAGAGGCAAATCCAGAGATAACATCAGATCTGGCGATCATTCAAAACTTCTTCATTGTTGTTTTAGAGTTCTCCCATTTTTCAGAAGTGGGTACCAATATTTTTTTTTTCACTTAACTATGCTTGCATTTTGCTGCAGCACACTTCTTATGGCACTCGCACAGTTTTTTTCCATGAATTCTTTTGCACACGTATGTTTATTGCACCTACATTAACTGCAAGCAGACATTTAGAGCTACAAACTGAGATGCTGGTGCCAAACAATCAAGCCTTTATAGCTATTGAACCCTACTTTAAAACCTCTGAAAAACTAATCTTGGTAATAAGCCCTCCCCTTCCAATAAGAAATGCCTCAAAAACCTGCAGACGGTTCTCACTCTGTTATTTTGCCTTTCAGCAATTTCATCCTTCCCTTGGAATTAATTATCTGACATAAACATTATTTAATTGCTTTAGCACAAGGCCGTTTTCAAAGGAATTTCCCTACACCTTCACATTTTCAAGAACAGGCCTTTTCTAAGAGAATCGTGAATGCGTCCAGAAAACAAAAAATGCAAACGTCAATGTCTTGGTATTTATTTCAAACCCTGCCCCAGCTGTTGGAATTTCTGCCTTAGCAGCAGCACTCAGCCTGTTTGTCCGGGGCACAGCCAGCACCGCATTACAGCTCACACAGCCACTGGAAAGGTGTTGCTTCCCGGGGTTATTCTCAAACATCTGGAATGCATCACCACAATAGTTACAGGGAGACGCTGGGTGCTACAGAGGAGTAAGGGTTCATCTCAGACTGCAGCTCCCATCCCAGCTGCACTGGCAATGACACAGTACGAGCACATAGCAGTGCCTAGCTCCACATGGCACTTTCCATCAGGGGCTCCCAAAGCACTTTGTAAGGGAGGTCCCCTGCAATTTTCCTCTGACAGAGCAAGAACCTGAAACATGGCAATAAAGTGATTTACTCTGCTGACAGGGGACTGGCAGACAAGACACCAAAGCTGCAGACCAGGGATCTACCCACAAGACAGGGGAGTACACAATGGAAACCAAGGTATCTTGCCGAAAAGCCCACACACAGGACTCCCTGAGAGATAAACAGGTAAGTAACCCAAAGGCTCTACCTCCACACTCAGCAAGGCAGCAAGATTACAGGATTCAGCAGTAAGTACAAATACAGAGAGGAAGGGGTTCCCAAATGGCTGCTGGAAGGGGATCGCATAGCTAATGTACCAGAATCCCAAACCACAAAGCTGCTAAGGGTAAGGTTAAAGGAGTGATGCTGAAGAGGGCAGGGTTGAAGCATGATTTATACTTTAATAAGATAGAGATAATTGTGACAACATTAGGACTGAGTTGTAGTTGTGCCACAATTATAGCCTAACTAGCCTACAGTCAATGTACCTGCACTATAAAGTGCATGGGAACCCAAAAGAAAGGAAAAGAAGGAAAAGGATCAGAAAGCATGAAGTAGGTGAATACTTTTATTTTCAGAACCTGGTAAATCTGGCTTAAAAATTCAGACAATTTCCTGCCACAGATCATCAAGGAAAGGGTGGGGAGGACACCGCATTATCTTGTCAGGGACCTTTCAGTGCAGATGTCAGGTGGAGCCACATCTTTTTGCATGGCTTTTTTTATGACATGGTCATTTCAAGCCCATCCCCTGGCTGAGGGCGGATGTTACATTCCTGGCTGCAGGTCTTCTGCAGGCCAAGGACTCCCAGAAGCACAGAAAGCACTCACGTGCCCTTTGCCACCAGGAAACCATGTGCATTTGTGATTTCATGCCACAAATTGTTTGCAAAACAACAACTCCCTGCAACATCCCCAAAGCTATTATACTTAGTAATTTTTGTATATCTCTCTACATTTCTACCGTAAGGCCAAATAATTATGGTGAAATCAGGGCAAATCCAGATCGCTCCTCTAGATCCCGTGGTGAGCTCTAAACAAAACAAAAAAGTGTCCACACCAATGTATTAAGCATCTGTCAAAAAACCATAATTATATTACTATTGTTTCCTAGTCCCAAAAAGGCCTAATCCCTCATATCCTACAACATACTTGTTTCACACTAGACTCAACAGTCACGGTACAGAAATTAGCTTTAGTACAGAGACCATGAAGATTTGAACCAGTAAAGCACCAGGCTTGCTAAGATGGAGTTGCTGCAGCAGCAACATGCCCTGACAGTTGCTTGACCTGGAGAGCCCCCCGCAGTGCTTCACCCATGGGATGCAAGTTCATTCCATTTACCTTCTTCCCAACCTCATGAGGCTTCAGACAAGCTGTCTGAAGCTGTGCTGAATTTTAGCGAGTCGGCAGCAGCCCCTGCAGCAGTGCCGTGGTGGGAAGAGCCCACACAGGTGAGACTGCACTTATCCAATTAAAGTAACTTGCCTGGTGACTCTAAGACACTTCCTTTGTGGTTAACTCTGCCATGACCCTGCCATCACCTATAAACACAGAGAACATTTCAAATACATTAGCTTTTCTTCTCAGAGTGACGGGGGACTCAACTCCGTATCAGACGTTAGCGCTGGCTCACCAGGAAATCAAATTTTACTCACACACATTTACAGAAAAAAATGAAAACGTCTTAAAAGGACCTTTCATCAAAGACCTATTTGCCACTTGAAAAACTTACTCTTTAAGTACTACATTTCAGACATCTCCATAGCTATCTGCATATGTATCGAGGCTGCAGGGTTGTGGGTTTGGGGTTTGTTTGGGTTTTTTGTTAACTCTAGCACTTCCTAGGGAGGGGAAGGGAGGGGACCACTTCTCCTAAAGGGCTTTTCTTTTGGCATTGTCATCCCCTGTCATGCAAGCACTTTTCTGAAATACTTTGTAGTGAAAACAAAACAATGGGAAACAAGCAAAATCCCCAACCCACTATTATTTTTTTAAGTCCATTTTCCACTGGATTACTGTAAAACTGCTAAGGTTTTTTTTTTCTTCTGTAGGACAAGCAACAGCCTGCTACAGCAACTGTTCCCACTGTGAAAAGTCCATGCCAGCTTGGTCCCCAGGGTCAGATACGAAGCAGGACCTGAGGAACAGGCTGACCGGTTAACACGGTAATAGTTTTTCTGTGGGCTCACAATGAGCACACTTATTACGGGAGAACCTGTGGCTTCAGAAATTCAATGATGCTGCAGGAGAGGTCAGCAAATGGACCAACAGGCCAATGTTTTCATGATTCCTCACATTTCAGACTCCTGTGGTACTGAAGTGGTACTTTAGGCACGTCCTGAATTGCAGTGAGGGCAGGGCTGCACCCAGCAAGCAAACCCTCTGTGCCATTGCCATGTGTTTCTGGCAGATCGCACACAGGGAGCTGTGCAATGACAGATTTTCGTCTGTAATTTCCGTGGTTTGTTAGCATCGTTCCACCTGCAAGGAAGTGAAGTGAGAGGAGGCACAAGCAGATGGGAATGAGGTGGCACACAGACTCTGTTTCCCACGGTGCGCTACATGTATTGCCCGATTAAAATAAGAGACAAAACAGCAGATATTTAATATTTGCAAACACTTCTTGGGTAATTAGATCACAAATTCAACCTTTTCTTTGGCCATTATGGCTCCTTTCCCAAGGTGAGGCTGTTACTGACAATGCTTACACACAGCTCCTCTCTCCCTCTGTGGATCAGGTTTCTCACTTTTTAGTAAAAGTCAGGAACGGCTTCGCTGCATTTGATTCTTGGCAATGGCATCTAATCAAAGACACGTGTGGTTAGTACCTCAGCCCAGGATTATCAGGATGTTCTGCTACAGCAACCTGCCTGCATCGGAAACCATCTTACCTCCTCCAGAAACTGCTTGGAGACCTACTGCTGCAGAAAGCTCCTGAAAACCGAGGCACGTTCTAGTCACGCATCTTACTGTATTTTCCTAGCTGCAACTCTGCACAGCACAGGTTTCCACTCCACGGAGAAGCATGTGGGCAGAGCAGGCTGAGCGCTGCAGTTCAGAGGCACYGTGCAAGAGGGAACCTGCCCGGACACCAGCACTGCAGCCCCAGCCTTCTAACTCACTCAGGTAGGGCTGTAAGCTCAGGAGCTAAAAAGGGTGGGAGAAACTATGCAGAAAAGATGCCTTCCTCACACTTTTTAATGGTTATTTGGGGATGTCAAATCTTGTGAAGTAGTTGGTTTTTTTTTTTTTAAACTGATTTAATCTCAACTACATGCATGTAAACTTGGAGTAAATCCACTGATTTCATCAAAGCAGTTACTCCAGATTTCAGAGCTCAGCCTAGATAAGAATCCAGATGCATACATACATACATATCAGTTAGGAAAAGAGTTGCCTATAAGCGGCCTGTCAAAGCATGGAAGAAATACTGCCCTGTTCAGGGGCTGCTAATGCAACAAAAGGGATTATCTCAAAACTATACTGAGACCAGAAAATGCACTTGGCTTTGACATTTCACCCCGGAGGCTCTTTCTGGACTGCAAACCTCCTTCTTGATTTCCAGCACTTATTTAAGATGACTCCCTTTGCCTCCATAAAAACTAACCCTCACTTTCAAGCTGCTCTGCAGCAAGTTTAACCCTTGCATGCATGACTTAGAAACTAAGTGCATACTCTGCTGCTGCTGCTGCCCTTCAGAGAGCGGGGAGCGCAGCCTTGAGAAAGACGGTGTCTGCTGCCAGGTCCAAATGCTGAACACAAACATTTGATTCTCTTGGTTTTATAGTTCCCCACAAGCTTCCTAGCCCCAGTCCCACACATATGTTACCTGGCACAACACGCTTTTCGTGCTCCCAGTCCAAGCTGCTCCAGCTCTGCAGCCTGAGCTGAGGAAACACACTGAGAGGAAGAGCCAAAGTCAGCTGAAATGCAGCTTGTAGGCAGGGCTGTTACTGCAGGGGAAAAAGGCAGTTCATCCCTGTTAAACTCATCGGCTCTGCTCACACTTCTCTAATGGGGAGTAATTGATTGCAAAAAGCGCGTTTGGCATGCCATGTGGGCTGCTCCTGCCTCACTACGCAGTAGTCAGATGCGGAAGGGAGCGCTGGCAAAAACAAGCATGGCCAGGGTGGCTCTTTCTGCCCCAAAAAGTACTCTCAGGCACAGAGCTCCAGTGATGAGCAGTGCTGGCAGGGTAGCAAAGATGCTGTTTTATGAAAACTGTCAAGTTTTCCAAGACTGGAGCTGTTTCGGGCCAGGATAAAATCTGGACTTTTAAAAAATGTTTTTATCTGGAAAAATAGTGTATTTGTATGTGCGTGTTAGTTTGCACCCAGGTCACCCAGAACAGCCAGAAACTCAGAAGTCAGGGCACTCCCTATGACCTGGATCACCTGGATTCAAACCACTACGCCAGGTTAGGCTGAGAGCTGGGGATGCAGTAAGTGAGTGCACTTGTAGTGCTCTGAGTTTGGGATCCCCAAACTTCTCCAGCCATCAAAGCCCAAGTGCTGATCTGGAATAACCACACTTCACTGGTCCAAATATATTCCAGAAATTTTGAGAAGTTTACTTTGTACTGCCAAGCTTACTGCTGGATTAAGATTTTCTCTCGCAGCTAGTACAAGGCTAGCCTAAATTCAGCAAGTTACAGGCTGGCTAATCTGACAGGAGTGCAAGCATGGGCATAGATCAGGTCTGGATCAAACTGCCACCACCGAGTGATCCAGCAGGGTGTAGATCTAGCACTAACGATCCTGGAAAAATGCTGGACCTTGATGTCCCAACTCTCAGATGAGCATCCCCCTCAAAGAGGCAATTCTGGGCCACATCCATCCAACTGTCCATTTCTGTTGTCCATGTCCTTTTGACCGTAAACTCCATCTTGGGTTGGAGAAGTCTTTTGTTTCCAACCTTTTTATCTAAAGTTTCACTGTAGTCTGCACACTGACTACAAAAAGTTGGCAAAAAGTTTTGGGTTAACTAACATGTCGTATTTTCCATGGGAAAATGTTGTATCAAAACTTTCTCAACCAGTCGGGACTACGAAGAGAAGTCCCAGCTGGGACAGAGTTAATTTTCTTTATAGTGCTGTGTTTTGGGTTTGGTATGAGAAGAATGTTGATGGCGCATTGATGTTTTAGTTGTTGCTAAGTGGTGTTTACACTAGTCAAGGACTCTTCAGCTTCCCATGCTCTGCCGGGTGCACGGGAAGCTGGGAGGGAGCATAGCCGGGACAGCTAGCCCAGCTGGCCAATGGGGTATTCCATACCATATGACATCATGCTCAGTATATAATCTAGGCGTGGTCCGGGAAGGGGGGGGATCATGGGGTGTCAGTCGGCGGGTGGTGAGCAGTTGCATTGTGCATCGCCTGCTTTGTATATTCTGTTATTGTTGTCATTATTATTACTACTGTTCTACTTTGTTCTATTTCAATTATTAAACCGTTTTTATCTCAACCCACAAGTTTTCCCACTTTTACCCTCCAGATTCTTTCCCCCATCCTACCGGGGGGGGGGGGAGGGGTGTGAGCGAGCAGCTGTGTGGTGTTTAGTTGCTGGCTAGGGTTAAACCTCGACAATTTCCACGGGCAAGGAGGATGCAGGATGCGTCTCAGTCACACATGGACAGCCAGCAGCATTCACTATGCATCTCTGCTTCTTCACTGGTACTGAGTTTTGGGGACAAAGGGAAAAGCATTGTTTAAATTGCCTATCTCCCACTAATGATGACAAGGAATTAATATCTTTTTTTTTCTTGGTTACTAGAGGTTTTAAAAGACTTCAGGACCACCATCAAGGTATAATATTTAGCATACAAAATAAATCCCATTGGAGAAAAACAAGCCTCACAGCTCAGAAATATCAGTGAGACAACCAAGTAACTGGCAGCGTACTTCATTTACTACTGAGTCTGCTGAATAAATTGTCAAATTTTCACCAGAATTAAGAGACCTCTTCCTGGAATAAGGTCTGCAAGTTATAATACAAAGACATCAAGAACCATAAACACTGGCAGAATACATCTAATTTGGAAAGGTACCTTATGAGTTAGTGTTAGACTTTGTCCTTGGCTCTAAATTAAAAGCTATGCAGGCCTATAGTAAAGACACTTAGACATGATCGGCTAAGTCATCAAATTGATTTACCTCCACTAGCAATGTGGTCCTCTAGTCAGAACATGATGTAATTAGAGAAAATGCAGGAACTCTTATTTTCCTTATTAGAGAGAAAATACGGACTAGAAATGAATGATTTCGCTAACCTTTGAATGGCTATTTAACATTTGGATACATTTCCCTTCCCTTCCTTCCAATAAGTTACACGATAAACAAATTCACTTCATTAGAGTGTTTGAGTCCAAGATTTCACTTTCAACAGATTCCTATCTGAAATATTTACAGGTAATACAGAAACTTTTCAGGCTTTTGATTACTATATGCATTGTGGAAAGAAAACATTTTATAAATGAAAAATCTGATATAATTCCATGGGGATTCTACAGAAATTTCCCTAAATCTTATATACTTTGCTGGGGAAGGGTCTGTATGCTACAGTTTTAATTAAAATACTGTAATAGCTTCTGGAATTCTATAGTAGGTACATAATTTCCCATTCAGTTCCATTGTAAGTCTCCAAAAACTTCATATAAGAAACTATTGTCTATTAAATTTCACGAGGCATCTTCTTAAGGGCACCACATTCCCTTGTAAATAAGAATTCCTCTTTTAACCAACATGACCAAGTAGATTATTTCCACAAGATGACATTAACTTAATTTATTACTATTTTTTAAAAGCAATCTCCTTACATATCTGTACTATTTTCAAGAGCAGAATAAATGCATTTGAAAGTTTTCCTTTAACCTAATATATCACAACGAAACCAAAAATCTTTCCAATATAGCCATTACTGCTCATACTCCACACAAATTTAGCTTTTTCCTGAATCGATTGTACATGGCCAAAACGCAACATTTCTCAAAAGCATGTTTTAAATTTAGTTAAAATAACGCAAGACTGCAGTCTAGACCAAACGCGCCATGAGCTAATCTTTTTCAGCTTTGCAGAATCATTTCAGCTTTTATTCCTACGTATTTACTGCCTTTTGCCAAAATATATGGCACTAGCATCTCAGCATTTCTTGCCTGCGTTAACAGAGGACGGCTGCTTTGACTTCTTCTTAAAGTGTTTAATAGGGGTGGGCAAGCCTTCAAAAGCTAGGAGCTTAAGTTTGGATACGCATCTGAAAGGTAGCTGCTTGCAGCGTTTAGCCTTTCTACAAGCAGTTAATTCTCATTAATTAATGAGAACTCTCCCTGCCCCCTTCTGAAGGGCAGAGTGAAGTTACTATCCCTGTTTAGTAGATGGGGAAGCAGAACCGGAGCCGCTTGCCTCAGCTGAGGTCCCAACCTCCTCACCTCCAGCCACGAGCCATTTTGCGGACCGCTGCTCGAATCGACGCCCTGGAGCAGGAACAGGCACCCCTCATGGTAAAGAGGGACCAGACTGGGGCTGGGGTCTTGCCCACTGCCATCAGATAATGCCCTCCCAGTCCCCTCAGGTCTGCGGCTGAATTACAGGGAATATAATCCAGTTTGCTCCTTTTGAACTTCAGCTGCTCCACGGCCCTCACAAGAACAGCAGCAATAAGAGTAAGGCATTGAAATCATGGGKTTTTTTAAGTAAATGGAACAGGTGTAACTTGGATTCCATATCTGAATCCCAAATGAATTGTGGATTTAACTTGAAAGCAGGCAAAAAGCTTAATTATGTTGCTGAATTGAGATTGGGGAGCAGATAAACTGGCTCCATGGAGTCAATGGGACTTCCACTGCTGATTTCGCTGAGGTCAGGGTTTGACTCCAATTGAAAACAGAAGCTTCTTCTGTAAATCAGATGATCCCTTATGGGATCTGATCTAATACTGAAGGAATTCTGAATAGGTAAACAGGAATTCAGCTCCTAGTAACTTGTAGCTTCAAATAACGTTAAAGAAAGGGGTGGCAAAGGAAACTGAAAATATACCACCACCACCCCATTACTCAACTGGTCTTTAAGAAAATGAAGATAATGTGGAGAGCATAACATGCTCCTAGAAAAGAGAAGCACCAGTAAGTCCCATCCTCAAGTGGCTTACTTGTAAGCAAAGGGGACTTCTGCTCAGGGATATTCAGGTTCATAAAAATTACAGATGATTCCACTACCTACCACGTTCTTTTTTTTTTTTTCCAATTACAAGTTAATAACGTATGGGATTACACTAATTGGAATTAATGCATTAGCACAAAGAATCAAAAACATGCTCTATGCAAAGGYAAAAATTCATATGGTCCCTGCTTTGCTATGGCACAGGGAAAGCTTTAACATGACGTGTTAAGTTCCTGAAAAATACAAGTGCACTTTTTTTCTGGATGCTGGCTTTCTTGCAGATTTTGAGAGATGCTGAAGCAAATGCCATCCTGTATATAGCAGCGATCTCATCTTCTAATATTGACAATTAGGGTTGCAACATCAACTCTTGATATAGTGAGGAGCTGGTGAAAAAAATGACAGCAACCCGTAATTGCCTGTGCTGGGAAAGAGTAACTGTGCACTCTGCAACCCACTCATTGCAATATCCACCACGAATGAGTTGCCATAAAAATGGTGCAGGTACCACTGGATTGCCTGTTGCTTTCAGCAAATTGGAAATAAGCCATGTAGCAATGTTTTGATTGATTTGTTGGTTCACATGAGGTTGTGAAAACAGGTTAAGTTGTCCAGCTGCGATACAGCAGCCCAGCCAGGAGCCACTGCTATCAGGGTAGCAATGAAAGATGAGGAAAACGTAGAAATTGCTCTGGTAGGAAAGGTCCGATCCCATGAGGTAAGAGCAACCCCAGCTCTGCTGGTACGTCAGTAGGGCAGGCAGCTCCTGGATGGCCCAAGAGTTTGCATTGCCTCTCCAGTTTCTGCATGGTGAAGGGCAACACAGAGGAAGAGCTAGTGCTCCTGTTTAAGTACAGACAAATTGCTCACGGCCCAGAATAACTGGATGCACATAGTCGTTCTGGATTTTCAAACAATTAGGCTGGCTGTGGTGTTCTGAGCAGCATTAGCAGATATGCAGTAAGCATAATTACATCTACATTTTGATGAGGGGAAAAACCTGCAGTGGCTTAAGTCTTTCACTGATCCAGCTGTTTATTGTGATGCCTCTTTGGAAAACTGTGGCCTATAGAGTTGTATCTTGTCCACCACTCCCAAGATACGTATTTCACACCCCTAGCCCTCCTGAAAACAAGTTTTCCCCTCTTCAGGATAAGAAAACAACAAAATTAAAATTAAAAGTTGAAAGACTTGTTTTCCTATGAAATTTTTCAGACTAAAGTAATACTATTATTAAAAACTCCTGATTTAAACAAATAAGTGCTTGTAACCCTCAAATGAAAACTAAATACAAGAAATATTTTCTCCAAATATTTCTGTTTTGCTAAAGCCAATTAAAGAAAACATTCAACCATTTTGACTTAGCTTATATCCCTCTCCCCCGAGGCACGGCTGCAGACAGAAGAGGAATTGTTCCAAATACCCATCAATCCCCAGAAGGCAAGGCCCAGCTGTATAATTAGACATCGAGCAAAAGGCTTATTCCTTGTTCCTTTCTATTTACAACATCTTTTACATAAATCCTTGGGTCCTTACTTAACTTTTATTGAGAAGAAAATGCTTGACATTTTGCCCAGGTAACTACTGAGCAACACTGAATTAGGACTTCAGGCTGTGACACACATACACAACTGTCACATCCATAAATGTTAATAAAAGGCTATTACTTGAAACAGAGATAGAAAAGCACCTTCCAGCATAAGCCCAAAAACATAGATCACCAAGTTCTCTCCACCTGATTGAGGACTTTTGTCTAACTAAAGCTGAACGACCACCTCTGACTTGCTAACTGAGTTTTAGAGAAGGAATGGCAAAGGATAGGAAAAGCCCTTTTCAAGATGTAACATGAGAAAACTGCTAAAGGCTGTTCTAAATAAAGAACGGGAGCCCTTCCCAAAGCCATCATTATTAAACTGCCACGCTCCCAAGGGGGAAGAAAAAAAAAAAAAAAAAAAAAAAACAAAACAAAAAAAAACCAAAAACCACACATTATTTTTGTTCTGCCATAGTCATGAATGTTTGCAGAAGTCCCCCTCACCACTCATGTCATTTTGCACCCGGAGGATGTAAGAGAGCTCATTTCTTGGTAACTCAGAGCCAAGAGCTCAACTCTATCCAGATCCTTTGGCTGGAAACTGCCCACCTGTCCAACAAACTGCCAGGGTTTGCCTTCCCTTTTCATGCCAGCTGCCTGCCAGCCTGGGGTAAGAGCAAAAACCAAATATTGCAAAGAAGGACATGAGTGATCTGAGCAAAGTATGAGATCCAGGGACTCCAGCACAGACTTACTCTGGAGAAATCATTTAATCCTTCTGCCTCAGTTTTCTTGCCTGAAAAAAAGCAGCAACTATCAATTACCTACTTTGTAGGTCATATATTTGCAAAGCCCTCAGGGAGATGAAAAGCATTATATAAACTATATGCACACATGTTAACGCTGATTAATTTTCTCTGCGCAAACATATCCTTTTTTCTTCTTCATTGCACCCTCCTCTCATTATATCAGCAGTCTCATCTGGAGGAGGACGAGGAACTGCTGACRGCTGAAGTATTTTCCGCAGTTGTTCTTTTGAGATTCAGAAATGCAACCACTCCACACAGCCCTGTGTTCAGCTGACTGTTTCCTTAATAGCTTTGCGCTTTCATGTGTTTCCTCATTTTCTGTTACATGAATTTAAAGCAATCTGATTTCCAAGTTAATTTGAAATGATGCAAGATCCATTAGTTGAGGGTATCGTTTGCAAAATAACTCCGAGGGACAACTTTCACTCACTATACTTCCAGGTATACTCTCAGCAAACAAAAGCAGGGCTAGTGATATGAATAAAGTCAGCAGGATTTGACCCAAAAAGTAAATCAGTATATAGCAGAGCACAGAGATATAGTCTAACTGCATAAGCAGCTTGTAATAAGTGAAACAGCTCCTACACAGCCTAAGTTTTACACCAATGAGCAGCCCTTTTGTGTTAGTGCTTATACAAATGACCGTCAGAATATGCATACGGCTTTGCAAAACACAACCTATAAGCGTTTTTCTTAGGATTTTTGGATCCACATTTTCCGAGGAAAACAATTTAAACACTTTGTGGAATAAAACTAGTGTTTCAGTTATCACAAAGTAATCCAGAGTGAAATTGAGGACTCGTGCTTTGTTGACAGCTCCACAACGGCAGTTCCCATTAGAGATAACAGATCCTGACCCTCTGCACCCGAGAGTAGAATTGGGCTTTCTGACTTGCAGCATCCAAGAATGATCATTTATGCTCATGGCTGGAACAAACTGCACTGGGACAGACTGCCCAGAGAGGTTGTGGAGTCTCCTCCTTGGAGATATTCAAAAGCCATCTGGACATGGTCCTAGGCAACCAGCTCTAGGTGGCCCTGCTTGAGCAAGGGTTTTAGACCAGATGACCTCCAGAGGTCCCTTTCAACCTCAACCATTCTGTGATTCTGTGAAATGGGCAATCGTCTGGTGCATCTTGGATCAATGTCCTTTGCCACTGCAGCCTCTGGTCTGGATACTGTGGAGATGTCAGAAGTAACACCTCAAAGTTGTCCTTGAGTAAATGAAATCGGAATCACCCAGACTGCTGAAGTGATAAGTGTTAGAGGCTGGAAGCTGAGGGAGATCCCAGGGTAGAGGCTGAGGAGATGGAGGAGTGGCTGGATTTTCCTCATCCTCTTCAACAACTGCAAATCCTCCACTCCTAGATGCGTATGCAGTCAATAGCATACACGCTGGAGGTCATGCACATATTCCACAACTGAAGCCAGCAGCCTTTTAAGACAGCAACACTGTTACCTTTGTTTTTACTGACCACCTAATGAAGTGGGAAAGCTGAGCATTACCACAATAAAAATATGACAGGTTAACTTTTCAGATACTGTCCTCAAGGTAAAGACATTGGACAATATAGATTGATAATGCTACCAAGAGAAAAAGTCTTGGAAGAGAAACCTCAAGAAACAACACCTCATCACTGTATTGAGCTGTTTCAAGCACACCAAAAAAACCTGCGTTAAAGAAAAGAGAAAGGATTTTGGGTAGCTTTGCTCCTGCCAAGCAATCTGCTCTCAACCGACTATAAAATCTCTCATGCTATCAAGCCAAAACTCAAAGGCAGAGAACACACTGACTAGGAACATAATGTTTGAAGTATTGTAAAAGGGAAGAAGTAATTGTGCCTGCTTTTAGAAAATGGGATGGTGGTCTCATTAGAAAGGAATTCAATTGCAATAGTTACCTCGGCATGTAAAGGACTCGCTCTGCCACCACAAATCCCACCCTGAAGAAGAGGTTGCTGGCTGGGATGAATGGGAAAACCAGGAACAACAAGCCAACCAAAACTTCTTTGTGTTCCAGTTTCTGCAATAACACAAAATTAAACAAATATCAACTAAAAAAATCCAACTTAATTCAACACTAACTTTCCCCTTTCCTTTTGAGATCCTTATTCATAAAAAAAGCAACTTAGATTAACATTTGATATGTTTTGCGTTTAAAAGAAATTAGTCCAAGACACTGTCCTTCCACATTTATGTACTGTTTGTGTTTCTGACATGCCCAGAAAGTGCACAAACACTAACCACAGTGTGTATTATTACCCTTGGTATCTTTTCCAAGGTCAGATCTATTGTATGCAGCTCTCTTGAGATGGCATAGATAGTACTTAAAATGTACCCCATATTGGTAATACAGTGTGAATGTATATATTAGCACGTCTACCACAGTGTGGCTGTATGTAAATACACAAATGCATACAACACACACACAGACTGCTGTGTTCAATCCTAAGTGTTTATAACTGAGAAAAAGCTGTTCATCAATCAGTCACATTTTGTGTAAAGAAAACTATCCCCAAATGGCACATTAATGCAGTCATTTTATCCCTTTTGAGACAATATCTAAACTTGAAATGATACTTTTGCACACGAGGTCTCCATACTCGTACAGAGTTGGAAATTTGAGACATGCTATATATTAAAATTAACATCTTTGACTTGAGCTCAGTTAACACCCTTCACTTGAGTTCACTTCAGCGATGGCTCACTCTCTGAGGAGAAATAGAATTGTCACATGCAGTTCAAACCAACTGTGATCTGCACGGCCGACACAAGCGTCTCGGGACGCCGTGATCAGCAGCAGCCGCCGTTCCTGCCACAGAGAGACCCAAGCCTCCTCGGGCAAGTGAGTTTCAGATTTAGCTCCACCCCAAGAGGGTGAATCAGCTCATGCCTTCTGTTGATGATCTCAAAGGATGACATCAGGTTAACAGAAGTGTAGCATTAGGTCTGCTAAATCACCCAGGCAGACATCTGTGCTTTCCTGCCCTGCGATACTGCTGCCTCTGCAGCGCCCTTCTGCAGCCATTGGGAGAAGCTTTGTCACACTTAGAAACAGATGCCATCGGAATCACTTAATGGTTGTAGCACTTCCTAATTGTTGTGGCAATTTCTCAACTTCGGAGAGCAAATTGTCTTCCCTTTACTGGAGGGATCTAAATTTAGAAATGTTGAACAAGATTTTTGAGTAGAGGAACAGAGCTTGATCAATGATGCAGGGCCAAGCAGTACAACCTGTCTTGCTTTTGCACAGCTACAGACTGCGACACCAGCTACTGCTGGCCTAACCAGTGGTTGAAATGCAGAAGTCCCAGTATTAAAATGTAGTCATCCTATTGTGTGAGAAAGACAATGAACATTTTCTGTGGGTACCAAATACAAGGGTACGTGTTAGGAGGCTCTGATGTCACTTTAGAGAAGCTGAACCACAGCATCACAAAAAAGTGCACTGGCTTCCCCTGGCTCAAAGAGGAAACACAAGGCAGAGAGGGGAGCAGAATTTACATCTCCAGAGTTCTCTATCAATATCTGCTTTAAACAGTTACCTGCTTCTATTACCTACTTTTTCAGTGTGTTGAATGACAATTGCTAGTGCCTTCTTGCAGTCACAACAGCACCTAAAATACGTTATTCCCATAGCTGAAGCTGACACCAATCCATAAAGCTGATGAGCAGCGGTGCCTGGTAATGGTCATTTTGGCTTGTAATTACAATAGAAAATTGAATAGGAAAAAAAATGGATTAAAAATGATTTCTCAACTCTGAATGCAAATTATCAGTCCTAGCTTAACTCCAACTTCCCTCCCACCCAGCTCGGGACATATACTCCATTTCTCTCCTGCCATTTGACACTCTCTTCCCTTCCCACCTTGTCTGGCCTAATTATGGTGCCCATTTGCTGCCACTGCTCTACCCCAGGGGCTTGACAACAAAGACCCGGAGGCACAAGGAGACATGTTGGGCCAAAGGGAGTGCACTACTAATGCATAAAATGTTCTCTGTCCCCAAGATACACTCTTGCTTTCAAATGAACCAGCTATCAAATATTTCTCCAGTTGTTGTTTGTTAAACCAGTAATTGGGAAAGCAACCTCTAGTTAACATCTCTAGGAAGGACACGGTGTTATTCAAGGCTGCAGAACTGCAGATAAGCAAAGGAAACTGAATGCTGAAGACAGACAAATAAAGCCTGTACATCAAATGGGAAGAGGAAAATGTGGGCCTTAGTTCAGCTGAAGGAGAAAATGGTATTGTGTGCCCTTTCTCCCTCCACAACAAGTCACAGCTCTAGACTAATGCCATTGAGGGCTGCCAGCTCAGTCCCTTGAGCAGGGCTCAGAGATGGAAGCCCAGCACTCCCAAACCAGCCTCATGGGGCAGCAGAGCCCTCCGTGGTGCCACTTATTTCTAAAACAAGAAACATCTGGCAGCCGGCAGTGCCTTTTTTAAAGCATTTGGTTCAGGCAGAGGCTTTTGTGAAGAGCTGGTCCTTGAAGGCCAGGCTTCAGCTGATTTTGTGTTACACGCAGTCCTGCCTGCGAGCCGGCAGGTCGAACTGCTGAGCTCGTGCTGCGGTCACTCCAGAGCTCAGTTTGGGCTTCTCTCCTCTACCCAGCCATTAACTTTTCCAAAATTTGCATGGGCACTTTGTGTATTTGACACCTTGGCCCTGCTGCTGGGTCCTGCCTGGGAGGAGAGGCTGGGGAGAGCCCCTGGGCAGGAARAGCAGGTGGGTTGCTGGTCATCTGAAACTCCTCTGTGGCCATTAATGAGACAGTCTAGATGTGGCCTCTGGTGCAAGCAATTCCTAAATCACTGGCTGCCCGTAGTTGGGAATTTATACTGGAGGAAAAAGGTTACCCTATTCATAGCCAGATTTTATTTCTCACTTCCCTAAATAGTTTCTACTGACCGATTCGATACTGAGCAGAACCAGCCTTTGCCCTGACCCGAGAGCTGCACGTTCTTCTATCCCCGTCTTGCGAGGGCTGGAGGCACAGCAGAGCTATCTGTCCCTGCCTTCCCAGCAAGGGCTAACATCAGCTCACCTAGGCAGCTCAGAGAAAACAGAAAAAAAGGACAGAAATGCAACCATGATGTGCTGAAAGGATTGTGTGTACCACAGGTGATAACGTTAGACAGCTAAAAGCTATCAGCACAAGTCTCATAGGACACCATATTCTCCTTTATCTTTTTCCCCTATCAAAACTTACTTAGCAGATTCACCTTTTATTCCCTCTTCCCCTGGAGGAGATGATAGATTTATAAATGAGTAGACAAGCAGGACAGAATGGCACAAGAACATCAGGGACTGGTACTGTAGGGCTGCAGGAACAGAGGGCAGCAGGATCTTCCATCCAACACAAGCCATAGGACATGCCCTGAACGTGTTTTTTTAAATAAAAAACCAACCTGTAGCTTGTTACATTTTTCAGGAGGAGGGGAAAAAAAAAAAAAAAAGAAATATTGGGACCATTTATTTGGTTTAACTACTCTGGTCATATGAGTCCACTTAAGAGAAGGCTGAGCTAAAAGTGGCAGAACCAGCATCTTCCAGGTGCCCGGAGCAGTAGTAAAAGCTTTTAAAGAGTAGTTGGCAATTTTGTTTGTCTTCCTTTTTGCTTAAAACAAAAAAGGTAGGACTAGAAATTATAGATCACTTCATTCCTTTTACAGAGAGACATCTCCTTTCCTCTTAAAGATAGTGCTTTATTTTGGAATATAAAACTTATCTTCGTATCTGTCACAGAGGTCACGGGGCGGGGTGGGGGGGAGGGAAGGGGAGCACCTTTGAATTAATCTTAGGATGATTCCTTTTGTTAAAGACAAGCTGACTTCAAATCAAAATAGCATTCCTTATAACAGATAATTTGATGGGGGTTTTCAAATTCACATCTACCTCTAATTACAATTAGGCCTTCATTATATTGTAAAAAAAAACAAAACAAAACAAAAAACCAGAAAGACAAAACAAAACCCAAACCACAAAACCCCAACAAAACAAACCAAAAACCAATAAAGAATTTTTTTAACCTACTACTTTTCATAGACTTATCAAAGAACTAAAGAACACCACTTCTCCCAAAGGCAAGGCAAAAAATTGTCATACTATCTCAAACAAAATAGCAAAGAATCACTCCAAGGCCAAAGACCATCAACACAGCAATAAATCTCAAAAATTGTTTCCTTGGCAATTTGGGGGAAAAGGAAGAAAGTCTTGAGTTTACAACTGAAAGAGATTTTCCCGTATTACATATAAGACATATTCCTGAGCCACAAATAAATATTTGCAGACTACTGTTAAATCACAAGTCTTCTACAAGCCGGAGCCCATAAAGTACAACCGCAGGAGGTACACAAATTACTTCGACATACCTGTCATAAACTATGGACTTGCATAAGCCCACTGTAAATTCCCTATCTTTCCCATTGAGAAAGCATCGTCTGAGGTGCCAGATCCATTAAGTCTCACACTGTGATGGCAGGACTTAGGTTCACATCCCCTGGCACCTCCAAGGGCAGAGGCGCTGGAAAGCGGAGCTGTGAGGACAATCTTCCTCCCAGCTGGACAAAGTGGCATCTCAGGGAAGACAGCAGCTGGGCAAACAAGTCCAAGCAAATTCCATTCTGTTTTACCTTGGAATGTTTCCAAAGGTGTTTATACATGTTTGCCTGTTTGATGGGAAGGTGGCAATCAAATGGGCTTAATTTCTTCCTCTAACAGTTTATTCTGAGAATGAGGCAAGTGTCACCTCTCCACCATTTCGAACCAAGAGCTCCATGGAGTAAAGACTTCCTTCCTACCAGAAGCATAAATCACCCTCTGCCAGTGAGCTCTGGATGGTCCACTGCAGCCAGTGAGATGTTATACTTGGAACATCTGACTGCAAGCGCAGAAAAGCTGGTATCCAGGAAAGTTGGTAGTGCATGGCTGTATAGAAGCAATGAATGCTATTACACATTTTCAAATGCTTGCAGGCCTAGGAGGTAAGTGCATTATCCCTCAAAAGAGACACAGAGATTCAAAGAAGCTACATGACTGTCTGTAGACCACAGACAGAAGATTACACTTCTTCAGTTTATTCCTAACGCCCATTTGTGCAAGCCCTTAGTGCAGACTGCACACAAACTTAGTTTGTGTATTCCTGTTGCATCAGTCACTTGTGAAGCCACAAGCAGCTCGGCAACATGACTCCTCACCGGCCTGCAGCAAACCACTGGCAGCGTCTCACCTGACAAGAGGTCAGGATCTGCAAACATCTACTCTTGCACTTCCAACCTATAGGGTATTAAAGATAAAAGGGATGGTATAGAATCATGTCAAACTCACTCTGCATTCATGCATAAGGTGATAAAAAGCAAACTTAAGCTAATTAGGAATCAACCCTAGGGATTCATTCCTTCACAGGAGAAAAATCTGTTGACATAAAGCTCACAGAAGCAAGCACTGGGTGCTCCCCAGTCCCACCTCACTGGTGCAGGCACAGACAGGCCATGGCAGAGCTGTGCCATGCTCCACGTACCCTCAGCATGGTCTCCTTTAGGTCACCAGCGGAAATCAGGATGGGACATGTACATCTTTGTCTCCTGTGGCCAAACAGGAGGGCACTGCGGAACTGTGGCTGTTTTGCTCTGCTGCCTGTGCCACCGCAACCGAGCGAACAGTGCCAACAGTCAGGTGTCAACAGATGGTGTGAAAAACTCAAACATTTGGCAAGGAAAAGGTAACTGCCCAGCTTCAAATCTGGCTCAGACACCAGGCTTAATCAGCTTGCTCCTACAAAAAGAGCCACAAATTCTGTAATCACTACAATTTATCAGTTTTATTCTTTCACCTCATACAAAAAAAAAAAAAAAAAAATCAGTACCTTCAGGAGCACCAGCTGCTTGAATGCCAGGCTTAGCAACTCACTGTCTTCCTAAAATAGCTCAGTTTTCCTTGGTGATCATCTAGTTCTGACAAAATCACCCACAGTTACTACTCACTAGAATTAAGCAAATTTTATACTTCACAGATAGTCCAAAGCCATGGAGATTTATAATACTATTTTGACCATCACTGCTCACTGCTTATTAACTGACACGTTGATCCTATTTCCAGCATTCGGCAACAACAAAAACTACTTTCCAGTTCACCAGCAGCAGCGCCTATTCAGGAACTGGTGTACAGGCAAACATGCACCAGTCAGAAACTGAATCAAAACCCCTGAAAGTATCATTGGCTTCCTAATCTGGGATTATCTGAAGAGAAATCCTTGACACATATCTCAGACCGCCCTAACGAGATCGTTCACTTTCTGCTTCCAGAAAGAAGCAAGTCCTGGTCTGTACCACTAGGTAAAACAGCCTGTTTTTCAGAACGCTGAAAGTGCCTAAAACCTCTTTTTACATCAATGGGAACTGTGGATGCTCAAACACTCTGGAAATCAGCCTCTCAATTATGGAATAAAAGCAGAAAGTAGTCCTTTCCCAATCCCATAACCCACAGCAGGGCACAGAAGTGTATCCTACTGACATTTCACTTTTTATTTTAGTATCTTAAAGTAAAATTTTGATATCTTCTATTTTCTTTTTCCCTGTAGACCTCAGCTACCCATCCATTCAGCTGTGTGTTTATGGCCTTTCTTATCCAGGTTTCTAAAATTCCCTGAAGATATAAGCTCATTTTCCCAATCCTTAATCTCTGCAGCCTCTAATTCTGCTTGACGAGCTGATTTGAGCAGGATGCAGGAGCACACATGTCTTTGAAAGAGAAGTGGAACATTCCAAATGGAAATAGGAAAGTCAACAAATTGCTCCAGGAATTAGAAAAATGCTTTTGACCTTGAGGTTGTTTTTCCTCTTCCCTTTCATTCTGTGACTGTAGGCTGCTTCACTACATGGGGGGGGGGGGGCAGGGAAAAAAGGTTAAAAAAAAAAAAAAAGGTAAAATTTTAACACGTGCACTGCTTGCGGTACGTACCAGCGTGATCTTTGTAAAAGCAACTCTGTTCATGGTGAGTTTGCTCTTAAGAGGTAACACTGAACAAGAGGATCCTAACAAAAGTCACACAATAGTTTGGCACCCTAATGTTTAACTCAGACCAACTAGGAGCAATGAGCATCATCATCTCCCTCAGCTGTAAATTTCTTGGTCCTCATTCCACCTACCCTCTCCTTCTCACCCTACTATTGTGCCACCCCAAAACCTTTCAGTTCTGAGTGGGTCTTGAAATACTAACTCAAATCAGAAGAAGAAAATGGTAGCAAGCAAAAAGAGCATCTTTGAAAATATAGTAATTCATTGTTAATATGCTGAAAATGGCAGAACTAACTACCCCTATGAAAACTACCTTCCTAACGTGACAAACTCCTGGAGGAGTTAAGAGCCTGTTTGGTGAGATGCTGAATATCTTCATGGTGAGCCAAATCAGAACTACTTCAGCTATGGTTGTATTTACTCAGAGCACCACACTCCAAACCTGTTATTTCAAACAYCTACCAAGAAGAAGAAAAAAAAAATCTGATGCAAAATGTATTTTGATAGTTCTCGCGTTTGCTTTTTTAATTCAGAATGGCAATCACATACAGACCGACTGAGAAAGGTTTCTTCTTTTGCTCGTTTGTTGGCTGGCACAGCAAGCACCCTGGGAAGGCTTTCATGTTTCTTCCAGCCCCACCAGGGACCCACAGCTGATCCACTTGCAGCACTCGACAGAGCAGAAACACGGCCGGCGAGGCACGCAGGGCGCCCGCAAGGGGCTCCCCCCCTTCCTCCAGCTTTCACTAAACACAGTCTTTCTGGCTTATTACTCTCTCCCGGCAGCAAACATTAACAACAGAAGCAGCATAGAAAAACCTCGCTGCTAAGGATTAAGAACATCAGTCCTGACCTTCTCTCTATGTGAAAGGAATTCAAGTGGGCCCTCAGGAAAATGAAAGCAGGATTTGTTTTAAATGGACCTTTCATGAAAATGACTGTGGTTTCCAGCTCGTCAGATAGACTCTGGTGATAAACAGCCTTCTTCATGTTGCCGTGCCTTTGAAGCAGGTATTGTTCTGCAAGTGTTGTGGCATATGAATTTTGCTAGGCATACTTTCTAACTGTGCTGATACTACTGTCGAGTATTATAAAAGGCAACTGTTCCCCAGAAAGGTCCATAAGCTGTGATTTATTAATGAAATGCCAAACCTGGGACATGAGGCAAAGGTCTCAGGAGTGTAGGGTAAAGTAAATAGCATGACAGAATACACATAATAAGGGCTAGCAAAAATAACAGAAACATGCACACAAAGAGAAGACGCAAATGCGTTCCTCTCCTTGATGGTATTAAACATTGTCAGCTAAGAAACAAAATCTGCAAGTGACTGAGGAATATGCTTAGATGATATTCATACATATAAATCACCAGATAAATGGCAATATGATGCCAATTACAGCACAAATTAAAGTCATCATAATTTGGTATGAAATGCCTTGTCTTGGTTAAGAAGCAGTATGCAGAGAAATGTAGAGGCAGCAGCACCTTAAAATTAGACCTGAAGTAAAAAACCAACTGTAGCATATGAAAGAACAGGATAATAGTATGTATCTCAGCTGCATGTAATGAATATAACCTGAAAATCTCACAATTTCCTGTACCATAGGTAGCCATGTCACACACAGCAGCAAAGCATGTTCTTCAAAAAGATATATCCTAGAGGACACTAGAGATTTTTTTTTTTTTTTTTAAAATTGATGTGAAACATAAGTAGCGCTCCCTCCTCCGACATGAGCAAACTGTTGCACATCATTACGTGTTCCTGCTGAACAAGTAGAAGGTGCTGTGAACCACCATAAGGTACCTCCATAGTGTTGGTCATGAGTATAAATGCAAGATGAGGGCCAAGCAGTACAAGATGCAATAAATTCCCCCAGACTGGTCAGGTACAAAAGCTACTGTTTCAAATTAGTTTTCCAGATCACCTTGCTCTGAATTACCCCATCGCACACACATGAGTTTTCCCACTATTAGCCCTCCATATATCAGGTACCACATAGAAAGTGGAATCTGGTCCATCACGTACATACGTTCACAGCCACAACTACAGGACAAGTGGCGACCTAAAAATGCCATGCAGAGTGGCGTTTCAAACATCTGAAGGGTTTTCCTTTCGTGCTCATTGAATTATTATGACATGTCAAAGAAATAACTGTCGTCCTGACGATACGCCAAGAATTGTTGTCCTCTCTCTAGTTCACCAGGTGCTCGCCATTTCTTCCAGCGTAGAAAGCCAGCGCTATGGGCCCTTGGGTACACTAGTGCCCATTTGAAGCATCAGACAGATTATTTCTCTGACCTTGTAACGGGCATGCTTGGCAACCAAAAAGAGAATGCTTCATCCATTTCACTGGTACCTTTGTAATCTACCTAGTCCCAAAGCTGGACGACAGACCACATCCATTCCTTGCAGCTGAGGCTGTCTTTGAAAATGAACAATAAATCTCATCCTCTTTTCCCAACTATTATTATTTCTCTGGGATGCAGGCGTTTGCAATAGCATCCCCAGCCTTTGTCACATCCCCGGCACGCTACTCAAAGTCCAACCAGACTGGGTGAGGAAATTCACTGCAAAGAGCTGAGCAGAACCTGAGTATTTCGAGACCCACTGGTGACTCCTGCTGCCTTGGCTAAAACAGGTCGAGACAGACCAATTTGCAGAGCATGCTGGGCATCTGCGTGGTGAAAAATCAAGTCTCAAAAGGTTTCAAAGAGCTGCTTAATGATGGACTGCAACTTTGCCATGTTAGTCAATATGAAAAAATCTTGGCCAGAGATGACAGCAAGGTCCTTTACTCCCATAGTGGGAGATGCACCAAGGAGCAGGCCTTTTCTTTACTCCCGTCAGGCCTCCTGAAGATGGACATTAATTGTCACGTGTGATAGGGATGGCTATGCACCTAAACACTGTGCAGAGCAACAAGTCCTTCTTGGGGAGCTGCTCACGGGGAGCTCTTTGGCCGATAAGCAAGAGGGATTAGCACTACGCACACAAAACAACCCAGCGAATGAAAGTTATACACAAGGAATTAACAAAGCAATTTTTCAAGCGACTTCCTCATTACGTAAGGAGAACAACAGCAGAAGTACGAGGAGGACGACAAGGGAAGCTTCTCTCTCCAAACAATAACGAACTGGAGAGCTGCCTTCTCTGTTTCTGCAGTTTTCAGCATAAAAACCCCCATCTAGCAACAGACATGTTCCAAGCAAAGCACTGTTTCTTCTCCTTCTGAGGTATAATAACATTCACAAAATGAAATGGAACAAGAAAGCTTCATGCCTTAGATGACCTTTATCAGCACAACACATACATGCCAACAGGGTTATTGCCCTAATCAAACGTCAACAAATTAGCCCTGTTTAAAATTCAGCGGCAACAAAGGCAGAAATCCAACACACACATTCTCTAATTACAGTCCATGTAATATATTCTGCGAGTCTCCTGTGAGCTTCTTTTGTGGATGCACACGCATCGCCTCTTGCCACTGAAAATCAGTTCAGTGTTCACTGCACAAATGTCTTCACTTCTGCCAAAATCATTTCTAGCATTTCCATTCTCCATGCCACAGAAAGGAAAGTGTTAGTGCCAATGAGAATGAATATGAGGTTTTGTCCTCTCTTACCCCTGCACACCTACACACTCAAAAGGCACACAAACTGCATGCCTGTTCACTCTAAAACCATTCCTTAGAAAATTGCAAGCCATTGCTTCCAGGTTAGACTTTGCAATGAAAAAGGAGAGAAAAATGGCTGCTAAGACAGTTTTGTGTGTTTGCTTCAAAAAGAAAGCAAAACATCTTACACTTTATGAAATGTGAAAAAATCAACTGATGGGACTCATGCTGCCTACAAGCTCCAAAATACTGAGAAATAGCCTGTCTGGGGCTTGACTGAAGGATGGTCCTTCTCGGGGGGAGCAATGTTGTATGAAAGGCCACTGCTGTCACATTTGGAAAGAAGCTTTCTTAAGAGCCTAATATAATGAACTGTGCCTGCAGTTCATGTGTCCTGAACTTCCCTCTCCTCACTGTAGAAGACATTCCTGAGAGTGTACGAAGCCAAACGGGATAATTTACTTCCAGGAAACGTGCCTCTTCCTACTGTTTGCTTTCCTCAATAATTCATACTACTCGGCACAACACAATCATCTTCATACCCCTTAATGGCAGTATCACAATTGGGTTGTTATGAGAGTCGTTAAAAATAAAATAGAAAATAGCTTCAGAAATTTAGAATTTCCTAAAAAGCAGAATATTTCAGCTACCTCTAATTACACCTAGGGCTGGGGAAAGCATGTCCAAGGTGACCGCCAGGAACTATTACCAGTTCCATGTTCACGGTGGGTTTGCTGGGAGGCTGCAAGCAGAGACTGATTAGAGCGCTTTGTCAAGAATAGGTGATGGTTCTGGTTTTACTTGGGTTAGACACAAAAGCAGATCACTTCAGATCCAATTTATTCCGCGTTTGGGGTTTTCAAGGATAAACACAAAGGAATCTACAAGATGAATTTCAAAGCATCCAGTAAGTAAATGCCTGGAGAGTGAAATTCATGTTGCTTAACGCAACATTAACAGTGGTTAAGAGCAAAGCAGTGAACTTATTCTCACAAAAAATTAGAAGCTGCAGTTTCAAATCAAACAGTGGTATTCATAAATCCAGACTGAATTGTTTTGCCTTTAAGAAAAAAAGACAGAAGGAATAAAAATATGATAAAATCTAGAGATTTAATGCACAAAGTGTTTTGAAATATTTTGTTTTGCAGTTTGACAGAAGACAAACAATTAAGTTACCCAAAGGAATCCTTCTGGATTATCGTTTTACCCAAAATAAAATAACACAAAATGTCTTTGGATAATCCTGAAAGATTTTTTTCCCAGCAAGCCAACAACATTAATCTTACACATAGTACCAATCCCGACAACAGGAGAAGAAATAAAGAGCAACCAAAACTTCAAAGAACACGGGATAAGATTTTTCAGAAGTGTTCAGTACTGGGCTAATGAGAATTTTATCATTAACTTCCCTGGGAACAGGATTAGGTCTAATACAAACACTTCTGAATATCTCTAGCAGTGAGTAATGAAAGCAGGAGGAATGCAAGATGATGTACAACCTGCAGGTAGAACTAGTGAATACCTAATAGGGTATTTTCCCCTATTTCCCATACAGCATCTGTCAGTGTAAAATCTAAATTAATAACTCTGCAGTCTCAAACCATTTGGTTCATTTTCTGTCTTTTATCAGGAGCACAGAGAAGACTGCCAGGGTAGACTGAAGCATGTACATGACCTGCACATTTTAGCATAACATAGGTATTAACTACTATGCTTTTCAGCAATACGTATGTTTAAGGAAGAGAAACTTTTGTACTATTTCAAAAATGATTACCAACGCCTTTCCTAAAGAAGCTTCCACAGCACAACGGAAGGAGGAATAGTTTGTAACTCCCTATGATCCACAAAAAAACCCCTTCCGTATAAGTGCATATCTGATCTCTGACAAGTCTAGTACAACCTCACTTTCATTTCTGCAGTATGATTAATGGTGGATCTGAAATGCTGAATTGTGAAGCATGGCTTACCAACTATATTATTTACGCTAAATAACAACTTCCAGGTCATTTCAGATTTCCCACATTCCATTACTCCACTGATGGGAAATCTTCTCATCAAGATGTATCCAACATTTTAGGTTTTAGAAGCATAGTAAAGGTATGAATACAGTAATTGATTTCATTTTCAAATGGCTCTGCAGATGACAGTTCCCAGTCCTGTTTGAAGCAAGTGACAAAGAGCCTAATGACTATGGGAGAGGCAGAGACACTTAGCAACTTCAGTGTGGTTTGGATCATTAACAGTAATTGAATGCAGGACTCCAGGCCAAGTTTTGTCCTCAAATCAGACCAATTAGAGACTGAGACATTCAACTAGAGGGACATTTTCATCTGTTAAGCTTGCCTGCGTTAGTTATGTAGCGGTATGTTTTTTTCACCTCAATCCAATGCATCTGAGAGGAAAACTTGCGCTTACTGACCATTTCATCTGAAGATTAGGAAACAAAAGATTTTAAACAAAATGTTGTATTGCGTGTCTTTCAGCATTACCTTGAACGCAGCTATGCAGTGTAGGCTGAGTAACATCATAACCAGCACCAGGAACACTGTGGCTAAGTTCCTCGCATCCCAGACGGACTCGATCAAAGGGATGCTGCCGACCTGCCAGTCGTAGCACAGGGTGATYGGTGCCAGCAGAAGCCACGCATTGAAGGCCAGAAGGTAGGAATAAGTTAGAAACCTGCAAAAGAAAACAGGTAACGTAATACATGGAATGACTGCCAACACATGAAACATTTTCCATTGGCAATTACCACTTACTATATGGGAGGAGGRAAAAAAAAAGTTAGCTCTGCACACACAGGCAATACCATACCTCTATGTCAGTAAAGAGATGCTAACATAGGTGAGGGGCACTTCAACATGTCATTTGAAGAAATAACATAAGATCAATAATATTTATGTGGTTTCTATGCACCAGCCTTTGGAAAACTAAGAAATCTTCATCTCCCATTCAATACTAGATTTTTGAAGTTACTTTCTACCAGCTTCAACAATAAATGAATGATAACTAAGCAGGTACATACATATATTGAACTGTTTCACAGTTCACTGCATCACTCCTGCAATACAAAATATCCTCTAGCTGGGTTTAACTTACAATTTCGGATTTCTACTGTGTGCACAATATTGAGCAATTAAAGTCAGATCTCTCTGTCTTTTCTCTTTGCATCTCAGCACAGAGAGAAAATATAGAAGAAAGGAGGCACAGGGTGATTCTTGGCTGATCCTGTCACAGCTTATTAGGGCTGGGGACAGCTTGCATGAGATGTGCCACAGAAGTGATGGAGAAGTAGAGAGCCTTTCAAATTGTTGTAATCTTCATTAATTGGTATTCTCAATAGAGAGGAAATTCATGGGGAATGGAATGGGGAACATGCTGCCCTCTGGGAAGTATGCACAGCTTTCAGAAGACTGAACAAGAACAGCATGTGTGCGACTGGGCTAAAGAAAACAAGAAAAAAAAAATAAAAACAAAACGAGAAAAAATAAAATCAAACCAACATCCCCTCTCCCTGCCAGCCTTTTTCTGCTTGGCACCTACTTGCCCAAAAGTGCATCGCCCTCAAACCACATTTACAAAAGTTCAAATACTTTTGTATGCAAGAGGCTGGAGACTCTTCCAGCAATCACGAAGTCAACCAAGCAGAATTGCGACAGCCTTAGAACAGACAAACCCTTCCTGGGTTCGCAAACGGAAAAATCCACACTGTACACAGCACCAAAGATGGCAAATACTCAAAAAGAAATGAAATTATATTCTGTCCTGCATAGGATTTCTTCCATCTGAGCCTGCTTTGGCTGTTGTTAGCACACCCAGTTGCCATGGTACCTTAGCAGGTTTATTAAAATGATAACAAAGGACACCCAACGAGATGTAGAGCCATGTAGACAGAGGATTGTTTCACTTGCCACCTAGAAACGTGCCTCTTTAGGGTCAAAATGCAGCCCCTTACAACAGCACTTACAACATTATATTATATTTATGGCAGAAGGGGTAAGACACTGAAGCTAAATGTGACTCCAGGCAGGCAGGATAGAAGTTCCCAGATGGGTGTTGGGCCAAGACACGGGGCTGAAACAGGCCTAAATTTTTGTGAAAACATTTTTAAATAACCACAAACAGTTAGGATATCAGTTTCTCTTCTCATCCAAAAACCAAACATCTCCAGCAGCACAGCGACCCAAAAGAAGGGAGGCTTACATAGCTGGAATAATGTTTCATTGAAAACAGTGGAAAAGGCTCATTCTCATTTCCCCGCAAATCTTTCTAAGCTCCCAATTCTGATGGAAAACGGAATATTCCCACATTTTTAAGGTTTTCAGCCATTTGGTACATTTCTCTTCCATCCCTCCATTTTCCTCCCCTTCCCCACCCTGAGGTAGCAAACAAAGGGAAAAAAGAGAGAAAACTCATTTTCTCTCTTAACAGAGGCAGCAATTAAAAAGCCAGCTTCTACTGAAGAAAGCATCCCTCAAAAACATAATCTAATTCTACTCAAACTCTTCTTACAATTTTGATTGTTCGCTATTTATAAAGAAACAAATACATCTTTTCTAGTCGCCAAGCCAATCTTTTCTGGTCCGCATCACGGAGAAACCCAGCAACACAAAATCTGGTGGAGCTTTATCACGCCAAGGCACTTACTCATGATGTTATGCGTGGCCTGGCCCCACCTCTGCTCAGCTGCAATACAAAACAGACTTCTGTATTAGCCTGAATACAATGTCAGTTCAGAAAGGGTTGCCAGCATTTATTTACAGCAACTTACTTAAAAGCCAAACTGAGATCCATTTCAAGCTTTACTTTTTAAAAAAAAAGCATGTCCATTTATATCAATCTGAATAATGTCATGCCATACAATATTGTTACAAGTGTGTATATTAGACAGGATTTTCAGAAGCGTTGAGCTAGTTTTGCACTTGATGTCCTAGGAGAGCCCAGTTTTTGGAGGAAGTGTCCTTTTATGCCCTTGCATGTTAACGTTTTCAATAAACATCACAATATTCATGGAAGTTTGTATGCAAACCACAACGTACACCAGAAACCCTCCCCTACTTACTCAGGCTAGGCTGCTAGGCAGGAAGGAAGGAGATGACATTTGGGATCTTTGCAAACTGCAGCACTGCAGTTATCTTCACTGATAAGGCAGGAGCTGATAAATCATTAAGTAGCACAGAATAAACAAACACAGTTTGCTGCCATAACAAATAGAGTCAGTTTAACAAATTTTAAGAGGAGTTCAGGATAGCCAGATTAGTGTGCATTAAAGCATTTCTGATGGAAGGTTAGGACAAACTGCTGTTGAAGATGAGAAGACAGGCTCCAGGACACGCACTGATGAAGAGAGGTTTGTAAACAAGTCTCTTTTTCCCTGTGCTTGTGGGGTTTCCGTCCTCCTCAGGAGCCATGTGCACAACTTGCTGCCAAAGGCAGGTCCCAGAGGAGATGGACAATCGCTCTGTTCCATTATGGCAATAATTAGTATCTTAAATATGCTCTGCCAACAATGGTGAACTATTTTAAAGCCTGTGACAGTCATTACCATCTCTGTATGGTTGACTGTTTTGCCTCTCCAGACATCCTACTGGAGAACCCTTTGCCACGTCTGTCGCTGTCAAGCCTGAATGCCCTCACTGAACRTCCATGTGCCAACAGCAGACACAGAAGCAGGATCCAGGAGAGCGCTGCCTGATTTTAGCAGGCGTTTGTAAGCTGCAAGAAAGCCTTGAGCGTGCTCTGATCCAAGCAAAAGTTTGGATATGCTTTCAGCATTGGTAACCTGTCCTTGAATGCGATGGATGGCTGTATAAAATAAAGCACTACAAACTATCACTATTCTAGGTACTAGGAACCGAAAAATAACAGGATGCTAATAATAGTTACTGACAATTCAGTGCTGCTTTTTACTTATGGCTCTTGAAAGCACGTGATATTCCTTTACATCCATGTGGTTCTCGTACCACAAGGCTACTCAGGGAGAAAGCTAAATGCAGGAGAAACTTTGGAAGAACCCTCTCACCAAAGCTGACACCTCAAGGAAATAATTTGCAAATTTTGAAAACACTCGAAGATTCATGGAATCATTCCAGGAGCTAGTTACATTTCAGCAGCCTACCTGCAAATGGCAACAAAAGTATTTTCTTTTAATTTGTTGACTAAGTGAATTACATTTTAAATTAATGATCTTCTCTATATTGCTGTTCATGTCTGCTGGAATTCCAAGGGAGAAAAATCCCTGCCTGTAATATCTCCCTCCCTATCAGTTAATCCCAGGCAAGACAGAGTATTACTGGTGAGGTGATTGGAAGAATCTGCCTCATAATTGACAATCAGTTTTCCCCCAGGCTGCTTAACAGCATTTGCATTACAGCAGAGTCATTTTTTTTTTATTTGCAAATTGAACATGGAAATCCAAGTTTCAGCAGGTATCARGTGTTTCTTTTCACTTCTCAGCATCTCTGGCATGTTCAGAAAAACACAGCTCCTCCTGTAGGTAGCAGGTGTTGTCATGGCAATCCAGTTTGTTTAGTTCTAAATTTTTTAGTTTAAATGTACTGTTGCGTGCTTTGTTTGAGATAAATACAGGATGACTCATATCTAGAACCTGTTGCAGAAAACAACTATCTGAACTGATTGCTTCTGCTGCAAAAATTAAAGTAAAGGGTGCTACTTAAAGCCATAAACAATATGACAGAAAAATACTTGAGGGATTGTCTGTTACCCTTTGCTGTAATAGAGACTAACGAGCTTGGAAAAGCCCTAGTCTCAGCTCTGCCAAAGCCAGGCAATCAGAGCACCTGAGGATTGTGAGACTAGCTAAAAAAATACAAGATTTATAGAAATTTATGAGGAGTTTCATTTGCTTTCCAATTTTGGAGCATTTTAAGCTTTTTTCCCTAACTCCCAGGGACTGAGATTATAGATTTCTTTCTAAAACTGTGCTACATGAGTGATCACAAGAGCATGCCCCACCAAAGCTGCATGGAAAAGCAGAGGCCAGTGACCCTATTCTTCCTAGGCACACACAGTGGTGCAGCCTACCACCTACCCAGTTCTGGGAAAACCCATCCCATTCCTGACAAACAACCTCACCCCCAAAGAGCCAGCAGGGTATCCACCTGCAAGAGGAAGATTTTCCTGCACTGGGGATTTTAGCAAGGCAAAGGCAAAATAGTCTCCCAGTTGGGGAAAAAAAAAATGGACCTACCTAGAAGATAGGTGATAACAGTGGACTTAACTGGTATGTGGGAAAAGAAGGGGGTGTACGAAGAAGGGGGGGAATCTGAAATAGAAGCAGGAAAATAGTCGTTGCCCTTTCAGAAGTCACAGACCTTGCTAACGCTCTTCTGAGAAGATGACCTCTGCACTGCCAGGGACTCAGAGAAGTTTTGGTTCACTGTCAGGGTGAGAAGAGCTCCTTTATTAGGGAAAAGAGCTTCTCACTTGCATTAACAGCTGAACTGATTTCAGCTCAAGGCTCTCTTCATCCTCTAGAAAGCCCTAAAACCAAGTGTGTTTGATGAACCACTTCACAATAACATCCTCCTAGGACACACGTGGCTGCAATTATAACCAGGTGGTGGTATTTGAGGATATTGTCTTAAAATTGTATGTATTTGCCCTTCCCCTGGGGAACTGCCAGTCCAGTCATACCTTCCCACATGAGTTTATTTTCCTGTTCTGTATATTGTCAGCCTAAACATTTTCTTTTCATAGCCTTAGAAGAAAAATCACACTCTGTCTATCCAGCCCATTCGGTGATGGTGGAGTAAGACTACACAAACAAGCAACAGACAGACAAATTCTAATTTAACATCCAAATGCAAGTATCAGCTAGACAGAAAATACTTGTAAGTGGAAAAAATGCCTCTCTATTCCCTTTCAAAGGGATCAAAACTTTTGCATCTGGGGGAAAGAGCTGCCAGTTAGTAGAGGATAGGAGCAGGAAAGACAAAGATACAGATAAACAGGCAGAGGCAGCTTGATGAATAGCAAGGTAACTGCTCTGGAAGGTGGGTATGTGTGCACCAGGGGCACAGGAGGAAAGGCAGACTATGTTGTCCTCTATAGCTTCACAGCCTGAAGATCTTTGATCTGGTGAATGGCGCTTTCTCAGTTGTTTCAACTCTGTGGCTAAGAATCTGAAAAATATCAAATTCTTGTAAAGACTTTCAAAGAGCCTGTGAATTTCCAGTGAAACCTGAGCCTGCTGTCAGTCTCAATGCTGGAAAACCTGGGATTGATCTCGTACTGTTTTCCCTCTGCAAACCCCCACGTGCTGTGGGTGAGAGCGTGCCTTGTGATCAAACGTGATCCTCAGCTCGCCACCGACAGCAGCACGCTCCAGAAGTCATGCAGCCAAAACCCCCCCAGCCACCAGTGGGCAACTGCTTCAGAAGAGGCTCACTGAGGCAGCAGCGGATGGAGGGTCAGTCTGGACAGCCGCTGAGATACTGGAGGCTGATCCTCAGGAAATTAAAAACCAGACCTCCTAAACCCCCTGTGATAACATTTCTGGAAACGGTCCATTGTACCCCAGAGCATTACCTACCCCACGCCGGCAGGAGCCAAAGGGATGTCCTGGGCATGCTGCTTTGCCTCGGAGACTGGCCATGCTCTAGCCCTCCTGCGTGGAAGTATTTTGAAAAGCAAAATGCATTGCATTTAGGAGTCAATGGCCTCTGCTTTGGCTGCACCCCCTCCACTCCACATGCAGGCTTTTGGCAGGGAAGGCTTGTTGTGTAATCAGCGCTTCCAGCAAGTGCCATAACCCATTAAAAATGCCTATCAAGCTGATTTCCAGAGCAGCACTACCTACCTGGGTTTGTTCATTAAACCATGAAATCTTAACTGAGAGAGATGCTGAAATCTTTCACATGGCTCTGGGAAAGCAGGTTCCTCTGGGAACCTGCTACTGTAGGATGGCCTTTGCTTTGTAGCACCATCTTCCAGACAGGCTTCCCCCTGACCCCCAGCCCCCTTGGAATAAAGAATACATTTTACACTTAACATATGGACTGTCTAGCCCCTGAGTGGGCATGACTGCAATTCTTACAGACACTGTTGTTCTCTCTTTTGTCTAGAAGTGAGCCCTGAATGCTGGGTGCCTGCAGAGATTACACGTAGGGCTGAAGTTAAGCACCTTTGGGCACACAATAGAAAGCACTGACAAAACAYGCAGAACTTTTCCACTCAGGAAGTATGTGCAAGCCTGGCTAATTAAGAACTGGTATGTCACAGGGGTCTATTTTAATGACAGTTCCTAGCCTAAGGTCAATGAAAATTCCATACCAGAGTAGCTGCTGCACTTGACTTCTATTGCCTTGGCAGAACTGGCTGGCACAGGGACCCACTTCTCCAGCACAGGTCCGCTGTGTGCCTCTCGGTAGTTCATTCCCTTTGAAGTTACAACTGGGATGATTAAATTCATTGCTCAGAAAACAGTCAGAAATCTCTATGAAAAGGAGTATGTGCCAGTTTTTACGTATAAGCATTTCTTCAGCTTTCTGCGGCACTGAATTCTCATTTACCTGATTGAAACAGCAAAGAAATACAGAAAGCCAGCTTACAGAGAGAGCATAGGACAATGTTATCTCTAGGCAGTCTTAGTAGAAATGCATTAACTATTTAATGCAACACCACAAATAAGCCTGCTTCATGCCCAGAGCCATCAGCCAAGGGAGGTCACAAGGCAAATGCCAGCAGAAATTAATATAACTTGACTCCCAAAGATATAGTTTAAAAAAAACATACTTTCTTAGTTTGAAATTACTGGTAGGATTTAATCTGTTTCACACACCTTGAGACATGCTGTACAATGGACTTTTCCCTTGTCTTACCACAGTGTTAGTAATACAATCTGTTTATCCAGAGGCCTCCTACTTCTTTCCCCTCAAGAACGKCAGAAGAAAGAAACATTGTGCAAAACGTCTGAAGCATGACAGCCCACCCCTCAACGCCCTGCTAACACTCGAGCTGCACTTCAGTACACTGTTTACCTAAAGCTGGGTAGTTCTCGAAACCTTTCTAATTGCATTCTTCCTCAACTTTCATCTAACACAAGCAAGAATGTTTTAACAGAGGTTTGGGATTGGTTTTTCTATTGCAACAGCTCACCCATAGCAGATTTTGGGATGGCAAGTCACAATGACTGGAAATCTGTGTTCTTAAAGGTAGGTCACTGGAGAAGGTACGTCCTTTCTGCAGTGTACAACGGCCTGTATGGACAGGCTCTAATGGCAGGGTTTACGAATAGCAGGATTCCCAACACCTTCATTTCTGCCTCCGCTGAGAAAGGGAATGACGGACAGATTTCATCTTCTCAGATCACCCTTGCCAGACAACACACTGAAGGACATGGAAATGTGGCTTTCATTTATGTCACTGTAAGTTTTAAGATATTTGGGAATACTAGAAAAATTCAGTACCTTGCAAGGACTGAAGCATTCATATTCTGACTTCCAAAGCATTTATTTGCATCCCCATTCACTTGTAATTTTAAGGACAGTAACTTAGTGAACATACTGAACAGATGACTTTTTTTTTTAAAAAACTGTACTATTTCAGCATATTTCATCTTCCAATGGTTAAATAAATCATCTGTCTACTTTAATTTATACATTTGTGTTATCCAAGATTGGAGACAAGTTACACAGAACATATATAGTCATGTTCTAAGGCCAAACTGGGCCACACCAAAGGTCCGTCCAGACCAGGATCCTCTCTCCAGCAGTGACCAAAAAATTAAGGCCAAGCAAAGCATATAAGAACATGATAATTTTTCCCAGTTTCTAGCTAGCATGATGTCCCCGAGTTGGATGTGGTTTCTGCATATTTAGTAGCCTGGATTTCTTTTTTTAACTTGGCAAATCTCTCTTTGAGCCTGCATAAACTTTCAGCACACCCACAGCATCCTGCAGGAAGGAGCTCCCCAGCTCAACTACCTGTTGCAAGCCACCTCCTTGGTTTGCTTTGAACCTGTCTCCTCTTAGATTTATTTGATACACCTTAATTTCTATATGCTCCCCTCCTCCACACAATCATGGATGCATAGACCTCTCTCACACCCTCAGTCATCTAATTTACACTACAAGCATCATAAGGGCTGACAAAATCTGACCTCATTACTCAATACTTTTTCAAACCCATAACTTACACCTACCCCTAGTCTTAGCCACATTCCAATAACCCTTTCCAGCCTCGGGACAAACCACGCCTGTAGAGCTCACCAGCTGACACAGAAACCTTGCGAGAGTTAACAATACTCCTTTGGGTTCACCTTATGTCAGCCAAGACCCCAACTCCAGATCTAACTTCATGCATTTCACAAAGACTGCCACACATTTCCAAAACACTGTTTTTCTTTTTTATTCCACTCGTTGTCATCAGCCTTCCTCCTAGCCCCACAGAGTTGGCCAAGTCTTACAGTAACTTTCAACTTTGTTGAAAACTACATTTACCCTGGCGAGACATGCACAATAACCACGTTTCCACCTCAGTGCAAATAAAGATGACTGCTTACAAACAGAAAGTCCCATTTGTGCCCTGCACGATCTTCAGAGGGTTATAAAACAACTGCCCACTGCCTGAGCACTAACCCTTGCCTCAGCCATAGTTAAGGTGTTAGTAACCACCCAACACTGGCCCTTCTTTTAGTTTCATGGGGCTTCTCCCTTCTGGTCTTGACACCAAACTTAGCTCTTCCACTCCCTTCCTCCCAACTCAACCCAAGTTGCAAATAACATCCTGGCTTTAAATTCAGTGCTGTGACCTAATTACTGCCTTCAAAACCTCATTAAAAGCTTCTCACACCAACTCATCATATGCTGCTGCTGTAGGTGTCCACAGCTGAGGGACACACACTGCTCAGCAGCTTCTCTGAGGCTGGGCCATAACCACAAACTCTCCCATGTGACTGGACATCCACCAGTTGGGCAAGCAACCACACACACCAGCACCTACTTGGATGTTGAATATCCTCGAGCCTTGATGTCCTAGACCCTAACCTAATGTCACCCCTAACACCAGGGCCAGCAAGTTGTATCACCTCCAAATCCACCCTCAAGCAATTTACTCAGCTAACACTGCTTCTTATTTCCACCCTGTGGAAATACCAGGCTTTAAAAAAAATCTTATCTCTTCAGCCTCCCCTTCCTTGCACCGAAGCTGAACGCCAGCCCTGCATGTCAGCCTAGCCTTCCCGCTGGCCAGACACACAGATCTTCCTGGAAACCAGGCCAATGCCACTCAACCTTGCTGGCTCCATCTAACATCCCAGTCCTGCACTCATGATGACTGGCACAATGTCAGTTCTGCAGCAATAGCTTCAGCTCTGACCGTGGTAAGATAAAAGTCTCAGGTGACAGTTATAGTTTGAGTCTGAAAGAGGAGGTGAGGAAGGAAAAGGTTTGTTGCCAAGATAAGGGCTGTGGTCAGTGGGTGCATCATGGGCTGTCAGTTCAGAGACAGTCACTGGGTCTCTGTCTACCTTGCAAGATTGACCACTCACCCATTCGGCAGAAATTTGCCACCCCAGCTGTCCAGAAACTTACCCTAAGGTATCATCCACATTGACTAATTAGTCTCCCCACAGCTCCGCAAGACTGGCAAGATACAAAAATAAAAAAAACAGCTCTCACTCTGATTTCTTGTTTGTAGGTGGACCCCACAGGTCTAACTCGAAGACTACTGCCAGCAGCGCAGCTGGGCCTATACCTAGCTCTGAGGCAGTCGGTGGGCCACTGACTATTTTGAAGTGAAGGGTTAGGGTCTGGGTTCAGGAAAGAAGGTGTTGCTGAGCAAGCCTAACGTGCTGGCAGGTGGATCCTGCAGGTTAGGGTGGTGCATGGGATCAGGACAGCCAGGTTTTGGCCTCTTTCAGGTTGTTTGGTTGCAAGTTCAAGGTAGTGGTCAGCTTAAGGTTTGAGTTCAGAGAAACAAGAATTGCAGAGAAGAATTTATAGACATATCCTGCAGGTACCTCACATCTAAGATGAAGGCTCATGCCAGGAGACTAGGGTTAAGGTCAACAGAAGCTCAGGACCCAGCTTCTTTCTAGATCGCACAGTGCCCAGAGAGTGAGGACAGGGACTATCACAGAAGGTCAGCAACAAGATCCACAGCAGGGAAAGTGGCAGATACTTAATGGCGGCAACATGCTGTCAGGGCCCCGATGAGCCTCACCTGGCCCCACACCTCATGCCCATTGCTCTAGGAGCACCATTTCAGCTCAGCCCTGTCTCCTGGATGGAACTTGGACCTGTGCTGTAGGTAGCTTGTCTCCTGGATGGACCCCCACAGACACGTGTTCTCGCTTGTCCTTACTCCTGCCTCTCGCCCTTTCTCCTGGATGGACTTTGGGCCAATGTCGCAGCCTTGCCTCCAGTCCCATCTCCTGACTGCACCCTGACCAGGATTCAGCAACAAACCTACTTTTCAGCTTCTGTTAATAGGACCCATGCCTGAGCATCAGCCATGGGAGGTTGGTGCTAGATCAGCAGGGAAGGAACTGACCAGCTAAATTTAACTCTGCATATTAGAAAGCCACGTAACGGCTGGCATCCAGGCCTGCCAAAAGGATGGGTTTTCCGGATGGAAGATACAGGCTTCTGGGTAAATTGGCTAAAGTGAGGATTAAGATCAAGCTCAGCAGAAGTGGAAGAGCTGGGATAACTACAGGGTTTTAGAATCCCTCCAGAACAATAATACTGGTTTTTTACTGGCAAGGGTTTCCTTAATTAGGTTTGGAGCAGGTAGGTGTTGCTGGACTGCAGGTGAAGCCAGGGCTGCTGCTGGGGCCAGGGAGGACCACAGCCAGCAGCACTCTCACTTGTCTTTCATAAGGCTGTTAATAAAATCCACAGTGCCAGTGGTAAAAATAGTCACTGTTTCATACCCCAAGAATGACTTCTCTTTTGGGTTTAAAAAAACTTCCCCTGTCATTACAAGATATAAAGAGACAGACACACGAAAGACATTTGCAGCACAGAATACATAATTGGAATCAGGCCAGGATCATTTATGACTTGATGACCCCCATCTCAGCATAAACATATCAAAAAGAGACAGCAGCAAATCCTTCATGCTGTGCTGCACAGAGTCTGGTATTAATGACTCTGCCAGAAATGCTGTGAACAGATCAGAGCTTTCCAAATCAGACGACGTGCTTCCTGGAAGCACTTTTAGCCTTGATGGTAATAGGAGCTGTTGTCACATTATCATAAAGGTCTCCCAAATGAGATCCAGTCCAATTCTGCAGCAGATGTTGAATAAGGATTGCTTGATCTTAACCTGTGTCTCAGCTGCAATTCCACTGTTGAAATGAGGAGCCAGCAAGGCCAGAAAGTGACACAGAGGAGGACTGTTCCCATTTTCATTTGGGACATCAGGAAATTCCTCCAGAAGCCTCCAAAGTGTCTTTCCCCATTTCAGTAGCTAACCAGAGCAAACAGTTATGCACATGGCCCTGTCTTAAGAGGAAATCAACTTCCTACCACCTTCTCGGAGCACTGGTCTGGAGGGAAGAGCTAAGTCGCAGAGCTGCCACTGCCTTGCTGGGCTGGCCCAGCAGAGCCAGAGGGATGTGCTATCAGCCCACCTAACCACACACCGGGTCCCAGGCAAGGGAAGAAAAACATTTTTACCAAATTTAAGCATTTATGTATCTTTAAAAAAAAAATTAGTGATAAAATAACAAAAATACATTAACACAAATTTCAGGTTCGTTGTTTTTAATTAATCCATGGCAGCCCATCCTATGCAGTACTGGGTGCTACCGGGATCCTGCCTTCCACAAACGTTCCACCAACAGGCATGGTCATCCCCTTTTTATATAAACTTCAGCTGAAGCCGAAACTCTGAATGCTTGCATCCCATACCTCAGGAGCAGCCAGTTTTAAGGTTTAGGACTAGGCTTCAGTCACTGGGCTTTCCGGTCCTGTGCTCAGGCAATTAAACTATATTCTTTGGGCTTTGCATAAAAATAAACCCACATTTTCCAGTAAGAAAGCATCTGTAATATAACTCTACAGGACCCAGAGTGTGCTTTGGGGTTCAAATAATGCTGGTTGCTTTCTATTCTAGACAGAGCAATAAGGAGAAGTAATTAAGTTAAGACAACAAAACAAGTCTTCTCATTTGCCATCTGTAAAACATTTTAGTGCAAGGAAAAAATAATGTCAAGACTACACTTTTGAAAACTATTGTTTGATTAGTGGCATTGTACCTCGTCAGTAAATACGGCGAGAATGAAGCTGGATTGTCCTGCTCCGAAAACATTGGCATGGATCCTCCCATTATCCAGAGGCGGAAATACAACACGAGAATCACCTTCAAAGAAAAACATCTCAGTTAGCAATGCACTACTATGAAGAACTAAGGCCTCCAGCGTAAATTTTGTTGCGATAGCTCTCCATGCTCTGCTCTGCGTCTAGAAGTGAGTCAGCTCAGCGGTTTGGGCAAAATTCAATTTTGCCACCCTATGCAGGGTGACGAAAGTGCCAATCCTCAGCACAGACAGCACGCTATGTTGTTGTGTCCCCCCCCTTTTCATGTGTGCATTACTGACTAGCAACTGGCTACCCACGACAAAGGCAGCATTTTGAAGGACAAATCAGTCACCCTGCTGCAGCTCAGGGTTTTGCTATTGACCCCTACCTAAATACAGAGGGGAAAAACATGGCTGACGTCTTAAAAGTTATTATCGTTCTCTCATGCTGGCATGGGTCTAAGGACAAGCTCCATCGGTGTTTTTCATGCTGTGTAGTCCCAATCCCTGGAAGGACTTCCATGGGCTGGCACTCCTCCATCTTTCTGGGAACCACTTGTCAAGGGACAAGCAAGGGGATCCAGCTCCTAGAGCAGCACAGGGAGTTGCACACCCAGCACACCCCCGTGGAGGTGCTTGTTTTCTCCCCTGCAACATGTCAAGTCCTGCTTGGAACACGCCAAGCAGCAGGTATTTGCAGGCAGAGTTTTTCTTGTGACTCCTACCAAGCCCTGCACTGAAACTAACAGCATGCCACTGAAAAGCCAGCCCAGCGCCAGAGAGTCCCCCTGTATTTAGGGCAGGAAATGCTTGCAGATGATTACACGGTTGTAAGGGCAATCACTATAAATTAAAAGAAAACTTGAACTGAAAACACAGCAATATTCTTGTCTCTGCCCAGCTGAAGTTCTCTAGACTATTTTCCAAGAACTAACTTTGTATTAAGATCTACCATCTAAGCTTCCCAAGTCTTTTGGGATGCCACCACACAATGTTCATTCTCATCACATACACAGAAATACACGGTCAAGTCCATTCGTACTTACGTAGCTTATCACCAAAGCAGCTCTCTTCAAAAAAGGCCTTGCAGTATACAAGAAATTCTGGTTGTTATTTGCAGTCAGGTAGCTGAAATACAAGGAAACAAATATTTGTTGAAATACTTTGAAACAATAACTCGTTTTTCAAACTGGAAAAAAAGCTGTACATTGTTTTAACCACCCTAAACTAACGTGCAGTAATAATGACATCACTCTTACTCTTCAAAGCTCTTTCCACATGACTTAAGTAAAATATTGAGACCACTTCAAATAATACACACTATAATACATTGCAGTTTCCCCATCAAAATCTGGTTTTGTTTTGGTTTGGTTTTTTTTTAAATCATCAATTAACTCCTTAATCCTCAGAAAACCCCCATGTGTGTCTCACTAAGATTGCTGTCTTCAGACTCCCAGAAGACTACAGCGAGACACATTTTTAAAAGGTCACCCAAACAGAGCAATTCAATTTTAGGCCATGATTAAAATGCAAAAACTCCTTGTTCCCAGCTCTCTGCTCAGTCTCTAGAGATGGGAATAACTGTCTAGCAGAACTGAACTTATTTTAAGCATTATTTTTTGAAGTGTATTCTGCATGCTTAAGTTTCATTACAAGTCCGCTGACAAGGTGTTATGATCATTAACTGCACAGAGACAAACACACAGGTGGCTTATTGTTGTAGGAGCGTTCATAAAAACCTTCCAGTTTCTCAGTAAGTAAAATTAAACTGTATCTGGAGCCAAAACTACACATTTATTTTAATATAGAATAGAAGCACTTGCCAAATTCTAAGGAGCTTTCTTAATCTATCAAACAGTGCCATACCTATGACATTAATTCAATGATAATTCCATTTCTATTGAACCTTACAGAGGCTTCGTCTTTGTAATAAAGCGATGAGAAACAGAAATACAGAAGAGACAACAGGAATATTTTAAGCATATAGGAGCTAGAAAACTATTGAAAAAATGACAAATAATTTTAAGAAGTTATAAATATCAAGTAAACAAAATAAATTCAGAAGGAAAACATTTGCAGGTTCCTCTGTGTAACATACAATCAATCTCGGGATACTCTAAATGATTTACAAAAACTGCAGCATGAATCACACSACCTGCACACAAGTTACCCTTCCAAGCATGAAAGCATCGTATGTTTCTCCCATGAACATCTAGCATATAAAACGCATCTTATTTCCTCTCCAAATTCCTCAAGACAGTCTATCATCTGATTGCTTCCACCCTTCAAGTCTTCGAAAAAACAAGATTGCAGCACTTCCTAATGCTGCCAAGAGTCTTTAATAATCTGGCTTTTTGTTCAAATTTTCTATAGTAGGAAGTTTGCAAGCCTGGTCACCATGGCAAGATGGAGAAAAGATTACACTGCAGACAAAAGCACCAGGGGCAAAGCCAGCAAGAAACAGAGGCGGCATTTAACAAGAAGAAAGAAGTACATCTGGGTGCTCTCTACAAAATAACTGCTCTTCAGAAAACTTTCTCCGAGTGTCATGCCTAAAACTTACGAACCAAACCATACATTGTAAAGCAAGCCAGATGACTTTCAGTCTTTAGTGTCTACTTATTTACAAATGTTGACATTTAAGCACCAAATCTGACTTAAATGTCAGACTAGTCTGCAAGGGTTGAACTCCGCAAAGTGCAAAGTTTTTTGAGCTCCCATTGATTTTAATCAGGCTCCAGCAAGTAAAAGTGAGATGAAACTAAGCCTTCAGCTTTCTCTCTCCATGAAAGGTCAGGTTGGCCTTCAAGTGTTCACCATGGCCCTGCTCCAAAGCCCACCAGAGCCAAAGGGAAAGACTCTCGGTGACTTTAATAGCTCTTGGACCAAACCCCGTTCTTTTGTTCCCTACTGGAACCTTTTATGAAACTCAACCCCCTCGTGATTTGCAGCAGGAAAAGAAGTGTTGGGTTGCATTTTGTTTATATTTTTATGGGTGGAGGGAGGAGAGCCCTCTATTAATCACACTGCCTGACTCCTTTCAAGAACCTGTTTTCACTCGCTTGTAGTTTTAACTAACTGCAACACTTTGGGCAGAAGTATTCCATTACAAATATTTGCTTTAGGTGGAATTATTCTGGGAAAAGATCAGCCATAACAGTTCAGCTTTTTCTCCAAGACTTCAATTAGAGACAGAGGAGCACTTTCATCGGTGTCAAGACGTCTGCCAACTTCATCCTTGAGAAACTGCATCACCTCGCACCAGTGACCTAAAACTCACGAGGCAGCCGTCATTTCTGGGCAATGTTTTTGCCACCTTCCAGAACAGCCAGCCACGGTCAAGCAAGCTACAAGGTCGGGGGGGCAGCACCTGCGGGGAGGTGGGGACGTGCAGACCCCACTGCTTTGCCATGCTCGGCGGGGATCTGGCTTTTAACAGATCAAGTTTGCATCGAAGATGTTCCAGCTGGAACAACTGCTAGGGACAACACACTGTTTGCGAAGGCAGCCCTTCAGAGAGAAGGGTAAACTGCATTTTAGGCTGCTGAGGCTCAGGAAAGCGCGTCTGTGCTTCAGGGCCTTGCAAAGACTGATCTAGGTCTGGAGACCACCATAGAGGACCCCTCATCATTACCATCTCTCTGTTCCCTCTCAAGCCTGCCCTGAGGAGAAAATTAAAGCCAGAAAATGAATGTAAATGGAAGGCAGTAGCTGCTCTTTCATCCTTGGCAGTACAGTGCAGGAACGCTTACTCTTTAAACATCTTGATTTTCACTTTTTTTGCCCGCCTATGAGTAACTAAAATGCTGCCCGCATCTCGCACCTTCCTTGCAGCAAGCATAACACCATGCAAGCTACCAAACACAGTTTCAAGGCATGAGTTTACCTGCAAGTCAAAGTTAATTTGAACTGCTCCACCGAATTGCAGGGTAGCTCTGGCCACTGCACAGCAGGCCTTTTGAAAGCATTTCAGAAAATCCTGAAAGGCTCCTCACAGTTTATGTTTTGGAGCGGTAACATCTCCAGGAAAAAAAAGAAACCCCTGGATTGACACCAATTGCAAATCACCACTCTGTGCTGAAGAGCAGACGGGCAGCAAGCAAGAAGGAACCAGAATGAAAGCAATGGGTAACTGGGAATGGGTGAAGCAAGAGAGTTCAGAGAGCCCTGAACTTTCTGATCCTTCCTCCAAATGCTTTTGCTACTTTGCAGCTTCAGTTAAGAAATGTTTCTTTCCGCAAAGCTTTTCCATTTTGAGAAAGCTGCTGTCCTGAAGTCTACCTGGAAACCATGAAAGATAACATGATTCATTGCTTGGTAATCCAGCTGTCTGCCCAGCAGATCAACCTGTAGAAGTGGCATAAACGTATGGGTTATGCTCAACGCATCAAAGCTTTACAAGAACCATGTGGTTTYCCGGAGTACCTTATTGAGGCTACTACTCATTTCAGGAAAGGTAACTAATCTCATGTCTGGTGCAGGTGAAGAACAATACACAGTTTATGTATTAAAATCAAATGAACTGCAAATGGGACCTGGATGAGAAAGTTTGCTAAATGTCAGTGACACACAGCATGTAAAATGCTACTGCATTTTGCAGCTTGCAAAAACATCTGAAGTTATGTTGAACTTCGCTCAGACAACCTTAAGATCAGCCAAAGCTCTTTATTTTGTCTTTAGCAAGGAYGATCAAAGAAATTACTATTACAACAGTTTAACTGTTTTATACCTTTTTTAAACAGCTGCCTCGTATAAAGTCATTTACAGGTCAGATTTCCATGCATTTGCCAACCACACCAGGCTGCCAAACATCCCACTGTTCATGCGAACCACTCCCTATCAYCTGCTCCACCCCGACCAGCGTAATGTGGCTCCCCGTGCCAAMACACACACGCGCATTCATTCCCACATGAGAGCAGGCGTGGGACGTATGTAGGAAAACTGTATTGATGGTAGCTCCACGCAGCAAAATGCTACCTCCAGAGCAGGCRAACATTTCAAGGTGTGGGTCTCCCCGATTTTCATAACGAAATGATAAAATTAGAGGAGGAAATCSAGATCACCACGTTTGCTAAACGAGTGTGAAAAGAGCCCATTTGGGCAGAGGTTCCACCTCTGCTTCATGCCAGCTTTCCCACAAAGCAAACCAGCATGTAATTGCCTACTTGCTATCTTTTAAAAGCCTTTCAGAAATACTCCCTGAAGCAACCAGAATCACAACAAACAATAAATCCAAGAAATGCTTAATAATGCAGGGACTTCTCTCGCACAGTTCGAGCGGAGGCCAAGACAGATATTTGGCAGCTCCGGCTTCCTGAAAAGCACGGCTCATCCTGAAATCAATTACATCATCAGGGCACTCGGAGGTTTTATAATTGAAGACAGCAGGGTAGGTGGCCTAGTAAAACTCAATACCATTCAGTTTACAGGAATGTAAACTTTGCTGGTACCAGATGGACTCTGTGTTAATCAAAACAAACTTCTCTAAGAAACAGGCAGCTTTTTTAATTTGCCTGTACCATTGGAGGCATCTAGAGTTCACAGAAAGGAGCGGGGCAGCTCCTCAGTCGCCATTCATTGCCACGGCTGTGTAAGCCATCACAGACTGGTATCGGCAACACATTTATCCCACGCTGCAGCTGACTCAGCTTTGGTATAAAACGTGAACTTGCTCTAGTGTTCTCTTTGAAGGCTTTCTCAAGGGAAGCGAAMAAACAATTAAGACGTACGATGAATGCTCCCCATTGGGGACATCTAAAAGACCAAGATAAGTACGCAGTAGAACAAGCTTTGGTATTTTGAGAGCGTCTTTTGGCCAGGTCCCTCAGCTGTGAGAAGATCATTGCTCCCATTTATATTCTTCTCAGGAAACAGATCCAACTACCAGCAACTGCCAGTGTTTTGAACTAACACTTTCAAAACCCTAATACTAAAGGAAGGCRTTAGAAGGATGAGTATAAAAGCAAGGCCTTTAACTTATTCTTAATTACTGATAACAGTAAGACACCTCTAATAAAGACATTTTTAAACTTAGAAGGGGCTATTTTAAGTGGATGTCAAAGCTTTAGGTTATCTAACTCCAAACCAGTTTGACAGACTCCCCTGCTGAGAATGCAGAATTTTTACAAGAGCCGTATTTTGTCTCTAGAGACCGTCCTTACCTTTTCTACTTAAAGATGACTTCCTTATAATCTGTCCAGCCAGCTACATCTTATATTGGAGAAGTATCGTTTCAACCTAGCTCGGCCTATATTCCTCCTTGAGGACACCATCAAAGGCCAAGTGTACGTGATATCCCAGGGAGAAAACAGGAGTGAAAAATTCATCGTGGAGTAAAAAAAYTGAATAAAAAAAAAGAAAAACCAATACATTCCAGACACGTCTGGATTTTTAACTGGCTTAAAATACCTGTCAATGCAGGGAAATAAAATATAAGTCACAGCTACAGGTTTTGCAAGGGAGAAAGACAGACAAGCCCTCCTTCTTCCCTCTTTATGAGTAGTCTTGACATTCCCTGCAGCATATGTGTGGCATCCTTGCTCCTTATCTCCCCGGAGAGCCCTAAACCCCAGCCACCACTACCCAGGCAGACCCAGATGCATAAACACACACAAACAGAAGCAGTTTTACAGACTCTTTAGGGGGCCATAGAGAGATTTTATGAAAGTCACAGCTGTTTTAACTCATTTGCACTGATAATGGCACGTATTCTTCATGTACATTTTCAGATGTGACCACAAATTTGGGGTTCTCGCTGTTTATTGGATTTTCAGGAAAAGCAGAGCAGGGCATAACTGCATTGGCATATACAGCAGAGAAGGCAATCCCACTCGTGGCTTTTCCTTATTCTTTAAGGCAATACATACCTCATTCTGTGTGGGACAAARGTGGAGGAAGAAAACTGGGAGGAACAGGGAAAGGAAGAGAGAGGGAGGCACAGTAAGGGATCAGGAATAGACAGAGAAAAAAGGCAAGTAGCAAAATGCACTTACAACGGATCAAAGATGTGACCAAGAAGATGAAAAAGGGCTTCCCTTCATACCAGACATTCCACCGACGCGACAAGGAGACAAGGTGGAGCAGGGCTAACAGGAAAAATAAGACCTCATCAAATCACGGCCACCTTCCACCAGATCTCAGGAAACCGAAGCACCGTGCCTGCAATTTACAGCTTCCATCGATTTCAGCCATTTTATTTCCTCTGCATCACACAYACCGGGGGCATTGAAATCCACCATTAGGTTCGTTATTCCCTGTCCTAGCCCAGTTAAGGGCTGGTATAGAGGTATTTCAAGTAACTGCATTATAAGCAGCACTGATAGCAGCTTCGGCTGCTCCACACATTCAACTACAAACCCCTATTTTCAGCTGCTTGTTCTTTTCACAAGCTTTATTCATTCAGGCTGAAAGTTTTCCCTTTCAGGAGCTTGTRTCAAGCTGAAATTGTTTTCTTCCTTGAAAGTATCAGGTAAAACAGTTCGGCTGTTCCTGAAAAAGCAATTAGAGAGATTTGCCCATATCAACAAAGTCGTGCAACCACTTTATTGGGAAAACTTCAGTGGTTCAGTACTTTGGAGCAGGAATGTGAAATTTAGTAGAGGGACTGCAAAGATGCTCCTGTTGTTGCTTTCAGCAACAACTCGCTCCGCTTCTGGGCACGTGACAAGCCACTGGCAAAAAATTTCCATTTGCAACGCTCACTAGAGATTTGTGTCAATTCCCCAAGGTCTCTAGCCCTACCAAACACCATCTAGCAGGAGCCTGCAGGAACAGCATCAGACTCTCCTTGTATTGCTCCTGCAAATCCACTGAGATTGGAGACTCTCTCTCCTGCAATGCCTGTATCCAACCTGGAGGAGACCATTTGCTTGGACTGCAGGGGGCTGAAAATTTGTGTCTGAAGAAAAGGCTACATGAGTATGTGTTACAAAGGAAGAGAGGGGATAAAGGAGAAAGAAAGGAAGGTAGGCACAAAGAGGAAAGGGACGGGAACAAAGAGGAGCCAGAAAGGAGAGAAAGGAAGAGAAAGATGGAGATACATGGAGATATTCGGACCTCTGCTGCTGTCAGAGATCCAGTGGCAGTATCCAAGAAATCTGCTGCCACTGGAGCTCCATTCACTTGTGTCCCCAGTGAGCCCTCGGGAGCTGAACTGTGGCACCAGAGGCAGGAAAGACCCCGCCTTCCCCACAGCAGCTCCACTTAAGAAAGCAGCTGTGCTTTCAACGCACCAATCTAGCACAAGCAGATGGACCCGAAAACACAGAGGATAGCCAGGACTCCTACAAGACTGACTGCTGCCTTTGTGTCTTTGCACAGGAGAGAGCTGGCAGCTCTCGAATACAGCCTTCCCCAGGACACCGCACAGCGTCCATAGGCCACGCTTGCTCTGCAGGGCCAGGCTTGGTAAAGGGGCTGCTTGCAGACCCACTGCACACAGGCGGGGAGCGTGGGTCTGCGAGGTATCTAAAACACACTCCCTAATCACAAAAAACTAGCTTACTCGCCAGCTTTTATGTGAAGAAGAGAGGAGGTTATCCTCCACTCACGCACGAGGCTCCGTTATTGTGAGTGGAAATTATTGAGGTGTCCCTGGGAATCAAGCGTCCCAGTAAAAATTTACAAACAAGCCATAAAAGAGGCGGAGGCCTGCTGTGTTGCTTTGATGCTCTCTGGAAAGCGTTTCATGTCAGTAAACACACGTTGGTCCAACTAGTCTGCTAATTTACAGAAGGAACCATGGTGGCTTTAAAATTATGTATGTGCTATTAGGGAATTAAGACTCTAACTTTTTGCTGTTGTCTTTGCCCAGGACCCCAGTAAGTGAACTTAAAAGAAAAAAAAAAGATAGAGAAATTTAAAAGTTTACAACAGGACAGAAGAGGAAGAATAAATCCATTCTATCAGTAAAATATGGCAGAGAAAGAGCACAGAAGTCAATGTCTGTAAGACTGTCAGTCTCTTTCTGGTAAGCCTCCTGCACGCCRCACAGGAGAGGAAAGATACACACCTCGAAGTAAGAAATAATACGTACCACTGCTAGCAACAGCAAACCATCCCGGATTCAAATACAGTGCCAAAAAAGGTCAAATAAGGAATGGGGGAAAAAGAAGAAAGAAAAGAGAACAGGACAAAACAGAAACCACCATATTCAGGCAGTCTACCTACTTCTCATGGACAAACACACGGCACCACGCAGGCAACCAGCCCCCAGAAAACACAGCGAGGACTCAGTGAGGAGCACAGTCCAGCAGTGAATATGCCCGGCGAAGGCAGGAGCCCAAGCATCCAGCCCTGAGGCGGGGATGGGTACAGTTGCCCCTACCACAACCACGAGGATATGCTGGGAACAGAAAAGAGCTCCCCTAGAGAAAAAGGCCCATCACCTCCTCCCTCCTCCATGCATCAGCCCTAAAAAAAGTGATAGGCACTGATGAGAAGCATAGGAGCAAGTAAGGGTCAGCTGGTCCAAATCCCAGCTACTGAAACAACTCTTCAAGGAATTTAAATAACTTATGGTACAGAGTTTGACTTGAGGAAGGAGGGGGAAGAAAGCAAACTTTTACAGCTGAGCCTGCTCTCAATCAGGGCAAATGCTCAGTTGATTTTCTTTCCTTAAATATGTTTGCTGAACTGAATTGTATTTTTTAAGTCATCATTTGGGGTCAGCCCAGAAAGAAACTTTTTGCAATACCTGGAGAGGCACATAATGTTTTAGTTGTGAGCATTTCTGGTAAATCAAGTGAAAGTGGTAAGTGAAAGTCTGGTTTCAGAAGGAGACGTGGGCACAATTTGCAAAGAAATGCAGGGAGGAAATAAGCGCCTGAAACCCACTGTAAATGTAGCCTGAAGAGTATTGCTTTATTTCAAAACCTATTTGTTTTGAAATTTTTTTAATTCTTCCATAATTTACTTGTAATCCAAAACTACTTGTCAAATTCAATTTAAACTCACATTTTTCACTTAATTGGAGAGGGGGGGRAAATCACACATCTGCAGTTTGAATCCTTGACTGAGATAAGAAGATGGAAAGAAGAGCAGTTATCACACCGCTGTGATGGGGTGGAGGGACTGTGGACCTTCAGGACAGTAAAACAGAGGGTGTATGGGGAGTTCACCAGCGCTAATGTCCAAGAACCAATTTACGGACATCTAGAAACAAACAGCAAGTGATAATGAGACGTTCATGCATTTGATAATCTTCCCTCCTCCTCCTCCCCTGGCTGCCTCTGCAGCAAGGACAGCAAGCTCTAAGGACTGGGGCTGGGTTAAAGGACCATGTTAGCACAGACTTCGTGGGAGCAGGTCGTGAGCAAGGAGAGAGCAAGAGCTAGTGTACGGGGCACTACTGCAATAGCAACAGTTTGCTTATACGAGGTGTTAATGAAGACTGAAAAGCTTGAGTGGATTCTCCTGAAAATGCCCTCTAAATTAGGAGAGGTTATAACCTATTCATTTACACTGAGAATTTTCCCAAATTCACACGATGGAAAGGGATAGTTCTTGTTTGGATCCAGACTGTCTGTCAAAAGCCACCAGTGGCAGAGACACTAAATTCAGCTGTGTTGTCCTCAAACTGAAACTTGGCCTGTTTGCCACAAACTTTTCCTTCAAAATGAAACCCATGCATCAGCTACTTAAAAAACAGTTTACTGGATGTCAATGCTAAATACTTCAGGAAGAAGGTATTTCCTTTCCGGAAAATTCTTGATCTGACATTTGATCTGGCATGTCCCTTTGCTTCTGTCAGATTAAATAAAGCAATCTGTAAATATGTCACAGCCATCCCTAAATACAAAATAAATGGTAAAAAAACCCCCCTTCCTCACTCTTTTCTTGTTAGGAAACCGTCTGTTATTTTTAACATCCTCAAAAATAGCTTGTTCTTTTTAAATGCCAATGACACGAGTCTGTTAGCAATACAGCAAAGAAGCAAAATAACATTCTTCAGAGCTGGTATCCTTTCAGAGAAACTTTTTGATGTTTGCAATCAAATGCAACTCAGTGCCAAAGTTATACTGCAACACAGAAAGTATCTGAAAGAAAACAATTCAAAAATTGGCAGCAAATGACTTTTTTTGTCAGCAGCCCTGTAAGTAAATTGTGCCTGTGCTATTACTGTTGGCATGAAATATCGAACAGTATACTTCCAACAACTTTTATCTCTGTCGCTTTTCCACACAGTCATCTACACACAAATCCTTAAATTCTTCAAATTAAAAATGGACCGGTTCTTTCATCACAGGTACTCATGGTTCGGTTATGATAGGGTTCATCTGTGAAAAATAAAAATTAAAGTCTGCAATAGCCAGTAAAGATTAGTGGCTTGCTTTAAACGGATTTCCTCTGCAAAGCTATTCTTTATATCTCATCTAAACAGATAATAAATGGTAAAAGCCAAAAGCACATCAATAAAAGAATAATTCTAAAACTTGGAAGAATTAGAAAAAATAATTACATTTTATCCTCTTTTGACCACAATTCAGTCTCATCTATTGCCAGAAAAATAAGACCACAAATATTCCAGTCTTCTTTAAGTCACTAAGATACTTGCTTTGAACTGCATTGGCAACTTCCAAAAATAAGCAGTAGCAAGAAAACGACATCGTTTTGTAGTCTCCATCTCCACAGAAGGGGGTTTAAATTCTGATATTTAAAAGCCTGGCAAGCATGAAAGATCCTGCACAGTTGCTCACAGGAAAGCTTACGGGATGTTGCACTCAACCAAAAATATGAACAGCTTCTGCCCTGGAGATTTTGCAGCAGCTTGTAACGCACTCCCCAACCACATCAAACTTCTAGAGGATGGGGCTAGAGCTGACACTCGGTAACGCTCAGATGCGCGTTTGCAGGGACAACCAAACCTTCCCACATAACTGATAGCCTCTCTTCCCCAGACACCCCACGCTAGAAGGCACGTCGCCCGTTTGGCTTGAGGGAAACCAAGCATTGTGAAGTTTGTTAGAGGCTTCGTCACCCTCCAACGTAGCCATGGTCTTGGTCATTCTGGTAAGCCACGACCAAGATCAGTTTAACGAGGTCATCTCATCTCTTCCACAGCCCCACCATGCAACGCATCTCCGCACTGCCGAAGGGACACCCGCTCTGGCTACCATTTGGGGCATCCTCCGGGATCACACCTGTCCCACAAGCCAACCAAAAGGAAGGTGTGAGGGTGTGGGCAGACAGGCCCTGGTGGGCAAGGAGAAGGAGCCACACATCGTGGGAAAGGTTGTAGGTCCCTCAGAGGATACTCTTGTGGTCTGTGCTTGTCTGGACTCCAGACAGTGATGGGATCTGGTCAAAAATGATGCAGATGTCCAGACAAGAAGACACAGGTGATGGAGGAGGGGAAGGGCGAGAAGTGTTATCAGAGCTACCACAAACACATCTGCTCATTCTTAAGGGGCGGTGGTGGCTCGAGACCACTGCTGCACAGGTGCATGGACACAGCCAGGACCTAAGCCTCAAAGGCCACCAGAAGAGTTGCTACGGAAGAACAGCGGCACAGCCTCTGCTCCGCAGCGTAGCAACAGTCCCATTGCAGCTAAGGCGGGAGAACCGATTCTCCCAAATTCACTTGTAAGGACACCCAGGACAAGCAATGCTGCAACAAAACTGATCTAAAGACGTGCATAAATTTGCTCACAGGAAACAGACATTTTCATTAAACTGACTGATTATTTTTCCTTTCCTGTTCCCCTTTAATATTTGCACTGATATGTTTGATCCCCTTATTAAACACAATAAATAGGCCCTTGCTGAATAATTAAGAAAAAAGTACCAGCCAGTGTGGGTAATATTGCCAACCAAGACCGAAGACAGAGAGCTGCCATTATTTCTGTATTTGAGTTATTGATTAAATGTAACATCCGTAAGGCAGCAATCAGAATTGCTATTCTGCAAACATTCCCAGAGAAATAAAGACTTGTTCCAAGTGCCAATCACATATACTCTTGTGGTTAAAATGCAATTAAACAAGTAAAGCATCCAATATACCCACAAGCTAAACAAAAACAAATCACAGAAACCTGAACTGTGGAGCAAAAACAAAGGCAAGATTTTTAAAACATAATTCAAAAATGAAAAGTGTCAATACAGGCTGTTGTTTGTAAGCCGTTGTAAAGACTTTCAAATTACATGTATACGTGTTACTTATACACAGGGAAAAGGGTCTTTTTCCAAAATATGTCTCCGTAGGAAAAATCTTTTGAAACAGCAATGCTATACTTATTCCAGAAAACTGTCTTTCTTTTTTATGTTTCCCGGTTTACTTCTGAAGTTTTTTTAAGCAGTGAAATGGATGGGAAGAAAAACATTCTTGAATTAACTATGTAAAACTCTTGCCCTCAGACGCTGAGGAAGGAAGGTTATTCTGAGAAAAATAAGAGAGTAAGAATAATACCAAACAAATGTTCTGATTTAGCACTCTCTGTTTGATCACCAGAAGTTAATACAGAGAGCAACATCCTCACCGAAGGCCGTCAGACTCACAGAGAGCGAAGAGCCAGAGGCAGAAGCCACGCCGGGGGGACACTGGGGACAGCTCCGGCAAGACCCTGCAGCCCAACCAAGCGAACGGCGAGCCCTGCGCACTGCCATCTCCCACAGAGGGAAGAGGCCAGGCGTTTTGGAAGAGGACAGCCACACATCTTCACTGAGAGCATAAGCTTTCAATCACACTTAGCTTGTGGATCCCGCATGGGTAAGAAAGGAGCAATCTCCAAACCAGCAGCAGTTTCTATTAAATTTGGCCATCGCACGCCCCTCCCGCGGTGCTTAGCATAGGAGGCACCTACACTATGGACACCAGCCCTGGTTCAGAGCTTCTCCTCTTTGGTGATGAATCTCTCACCTGCCCTGCTCTGGGCAGGGGGTTACTGCAGTGTTTTCCGAGGAGCAGAGAAGCAGTGGAGTGGAGTTTACCTAAGTGGCTGCTGCCTGTCAAAGCTTCCTCCAGAGAGCACAAGCTCGCCTAAGTGCACTTTACGTGAGCAAAGCTATTGCATCTGCTTCAGTTTCGTTTCCTTGAATTGATAGCTCAGGGCTATGATGGAGAAGGCAGAAAAGGGCACTTTTCACAAAGGCCAGAAAGAAACAGATTTTACAAGATGGATGGAGCAAACCAAGGCAAAGTGTTGATGAACATGCTGTACTTCAGGCAACTTAATAAAACTCACATTACAAAAAATCACTACAAATCATCTGCATCAGTTTCAAGTCTTGACCAAACCACACATGCTGCATTACCCCATAGGCTGCTCACCTCAGGTAAAAAGAAAAATTCTGCCCAATTCACCAGAACCTATTACAGAGCAATAACCCACTGCTCCCTTTTTTTGTTTGTTGGGTTTTTTTAACCTCTAATGAGCTTACTTTAATGGCCTGAACAGATCCAGAAGTCTCTCCCTTTGCAAACAGCCACCTGACAGCACACCAGAGCGGCTGTCTCCAGAATTAGGACAGAGGCGTTGAAACGCACAGAGGCAAATTGATCCGATCGATCTCTCGGAGAGTTGAGAAGCACACGGTCCTTGGAGACCTTTATTTTTTCAATCTGCAATGAAAGGGCCTGGCAGTAAACTGGAGAGAGCCAGTTTTATAAGCTGGGAGGGAAATGATTATAGAACTGTAGCAGTTCAGGGATCTTCCAGCTGGTTTAAATGATTTGTCTTCCTTACGAACATACTGA
>JAYKAV010001664.1:1014479-1055198 GCA_035582835.1 Phoebastria nigripes
GGGGGGGGGAAATAAAGAAAACTCCTGAAGGTCAGCCATGAGTGCTATAGGTATCGCATGAAACTGAGTCCTCAATTTATCCTCAAGCATTTAACATAGAGATGGGGACAGGGGAAAGAAGGAGGCATACGGAGGGGGAATGGAAGTTACTGCATCCGTATGTAAATACAGATTAAGGAAGCAGACCGTCTCCTACAATATCTTACACAAATGAGCAATATCAAGAGAGGGACCAGAGAGCAACACCGTTTACCCCCGAGCTCCTCTGACCACAGTGGGCAGGTGCTCAGGCGAGGTGTAAATTCAGATTCCCCCAGAAAGCACTGAACTGACCCCACTCTGCCATGGCTCAAAAGGCAGCTTTTACTGCTGGGTGAAATACCACTTTCCAAAGGGAAGAGGAGCTGATTCTTTGCCTCCTTCATTTGGTTTTCCCTTTTTATTACACAGGCTGAGCTATTATATGTGCCATACTGATAGTTTCGCAGAGAAGCAGTAAAATTTCCAAAATGCTCGGAGAGGAAGGGGGTGGTTTTTTTAGTTGAAACTTTTTAGTTATTTCAACCCAGATTCGCAACTTTGCCGGCCCCACACTGTGCTTTTGCAAGCTCCACAAGAAAAACAAGTGGTGTTGCATTGACCAACCTTCAGCAATCCAGGCTGGTGGGGACAAGGAGCAGCATCTTAATAGCCTCCTCCTTCTRTCCCACCCCTGGGAAAAGCGTGACTGTTATTGAATCTAACTCTTTTTCTACATTTCTTATTTAGAAAATGTCCAAAAGAGAAACAAAACATGCTGTTCACTGAGAAATACTTTTTTCCTGTTTTGTTTTGGACTTTTTTTTTTTTTTTGCAGATGGTTAGGGTTAATAATAAAAAACAGTTCCATTTAAGCAAAGCTTTTTAGGATTTCCAGGTCGGTTTTTTTTCATTAGGATGAATCTAATAAATTAATTTTCATCCTGTTGGGAGTCAACAGGAGCTCATGCTTGTTCGCTCCTTCCTCCAAGGTCAGCAGGCCGCATTCTGCTTTGGTTCCTTGCTGGCACAGGTTGCACGCTGATTTTGGCAGCTCCCGTGCTGGCTGGAGCGCTGCAAACCCAAGGTTGCCCCCACTGCCTGCTCGTCTGCTTGGGCAGGGGGAAGCAGGCTGGCAGCAGCAGCCGCCTCCGGCACGCATTACAGCACCGCTGGTTGCACTGGGGCTCTCCGTGCCCTTCGCCCATCTCCTGGGCACAGAGCAAGGCTTACGGCCGACTCCGTGGTTTTGACCTGATGCAAACATGGGTGTGCGTGGAAGTATTTCAAACATGTAATTGGGATCCTGCGTATGCCTCTCCGGTAACATCTCCAGAATAAGGACTGTATTACACCAGATCACACCCCTTGCCTCAGCCAACCATCCCCCAGTTGCACACAAACTCACTTTAAACTCAAATGTGCCAGATATTTCATTTATTTCAATTTTTTTTTCTCTCTTACTGATCTCTCTTACTGACTCTGCAAGGTCACATCTGATATAAATAATATCAGCATCCACCAAGTTACAGAAAAGGAAGCCAAACCCTACGGACTCCATCCCACTTTCACTTCTGTCAACGGCCGCCTCTTGCTGATTTCACAGCAGGAATCATGACTCCTTTCCACTTCTTTATTATTGTTTTTTAAAACAACTTTTGGTAGAGGGCCAGCACTTGATGAAGAACGAGACAATCCCACCGGGTGCTGTTCATCCATGTCCTGCCAGCATTCCTGGCGCTAACCGACCCACCGCTCGGGATTTACAACGCTTGCGCGAGCACATCACCGCGCTCACGCCCGGGAGGGTTTGCTCCCTCTCCTGCGCTCCTTGCTCTGCCCCTGCAACTATCGCTGGACAGCATGCACCAGGAGTCTGACAGATCTGCTCTCCTGAAACAAAGCACTCCAAGCCACATACTAAAATCCTGGTGAAAGCTGTTGGAAACCCCTGCAAGAAGAGTAGCAGCAGCAGAGGGGGTATTCAGAAAGGCTAACTTTTGCCAAGGGAAATGAGCCTCCCCATGCGCTCTTTTTGATCAGCAGTGAAAGGGGAGGAGAGGGGACGGCTGATGCAGAGCCATCCTTCCCTCTGAGTCACCCTCTGGGGACCCTCTTTCTCTCCATCAGCTACAGAGGGAGCTCACCTCCCTCGAACTCAGCACCCTCAAAACCCATGCTGTCCAGACACAGCTCAGGCTCTGACAAAAATAATTAGAACTACTGATAGAGAAAAACCACCTTTGGGGTCTGGTATTTATTGAGCAAAAGAGTGCAGGATACTTTCACCCTCTTGGCAACCCTGCCTTTGAGTTCCCAGCAACTGAGGCCAGCTTTGACGGAAAAATAAGTTGCCAAGCCTCAAAAAGCATGGGGCTAGCTTTTCCTTTGCTGCTCTATGGGTCAAAGAGACAGATTCATAAATGGAAGAGCTTCTGTCATCTCACAATAGCAGTACACAGACAGACTGCTTCTTGACAGGAGAAAAAAATAAGAGACTACTACAAATAACGTTGATATGGTAACACATGTTTAAAATCAGTAATGAGAAGGCCAGAGGAGAGCTTATCCAGAGCCCCAAGTGCCAGCCAGTCTTACGGCACTTTGGCAGAGGCAACTCTTGAAAAACAAGGTGGGGATATTTGCTTTATGGCTTGCTGATTGTCTGTGTCAATGCAATCATACCTCAGTCATCCACTTCAGCCAAGACCCAGAGACCAAACAGTTCCTGAGATGCTGAACTCGGAGAGGCTCTTTGGGACCGCGCACCTCGGGTCTGAGGGGAGCGCCTGGCTGCCCCACAGCCATTGCATCTCACCAGAGAGTCCATCTCTCAGCGACAACTGCTGAACCAAGCACAAGCTGTGCTGCTGGGCTTCTCCTCAGAGACAAATTTTGGTAACTATTATCTGCGTCTCTTTGTATGTAAGCAAGCTGCCCACCCTACAGTCTACTACAGTACCTATCACATGGCTCTCCAGAAATGTATAACCCATGGTCATACTTCCCATCAGAAGTTTCAAGGACTTCACCTCCAGAATGGCAGAGTGAATTAAACCAAACAATCCATAGCAACGCCTAGCACGGAAAAAATTGCAACATCACCACCACTGGAAGTGAAGTAGGAGGACACAATACGGGAAATTCCTTGCACTCTCAAAAAAGGAGCTAGTGAGTGTGCTTGGTACAATGCATCTTCACCAAGTAATTTTTGTCAAACTAACATACAGTTTTCCATCCCAAATGACTTCCCTGCTTTCTGTGGAAGTACCAGTTATCTAGCTTTCCAGATGTCCTCAAGATGCTTCATGGCCACTTTTCAGAGCAAGCGAGTGGAAAATGTAGAACTGTTCCTGAAATGAAGCTAACCATTTTACAGGAACTGCAGATGTAACTCCTAACATTCCTAACACAAACACTGGTTTCCTTAAGTGTATTTTGTAAGCAGTCACTTCATTCAAGTCAACCATGCAAAAAAAATCCCCAAACCACCAAACCAACACCCTTATGAGAATGATAGCTTCAAAAAAAAAAAAAAAAACCCAAAAAAAAAAAACCAAAAAAAAACCCCACACCAAAAACAACAAACAAAAAAACCAAACCTGCCCAACCAGTGTTTCTTCAGGACTTCTCTATCCATGCTGTTACAAGGAATTTGCAAGCCTATTTCATAGCTCTGCAACACCTGCAGCATCTGCTGCGTATGCGCCCACCCCACAGCGTCTCCGTGCTGCTGGGGCATTGCAGGAGCCCGGGCTGTCAGAGACTCTGGGACACCACAACAGCCTCCCCGTAACGCATTACAAAGTCCGTTCTTACGTTTGGGTTTAACACTGAGAAGTGGGTGACCATTTCACCAGTTTTGTCCCACTGCTGACTTTACGTCTCAGCACTGCAGTAACTGCCTGAAACAGAGACCTGCTCCAAAGCATTAATATCGGAGACTGAGAAAGAGGGCTGGTACAGACAGACAGACAGCCCTGGCATAGTTTATGTGGGATATGTTCAGGATCTTTACCCCACTGTGGACTAACAGCAATCCAGAGGGTTTTGTGGTTTCCGTTCCTTTGACTGCTTAAAAAAGGACGCACTCCATCTTTTTTAAGACAACAGCTGATACGTTTCAAAATTTCCTTTTCATTTCTATCGTAAGAACAGAGAAGCGAAGGGTAAGGCTGCGTAAGGAAACACTGTTTCAGAGATAAACCAGTGCAAAATGAACATTGTTCCTAAGATTTCAACAGGGATGACTTCCCAACTCCAGGAGGAAAGACACCCCATTTACTAAAAAACATGCTGTTATGAAACTAGAGCTTCAGATTACAGGAGTCAAAGAAAAGCAATTTTTTTAACACCACTAACTGGTTTTGGGGGGGTTTTTTGGTTTTTTGTTTGTTTGGGGGTTTTTTGTGGGTTTTTTTTTTTTTTACCTGTCTATTTCTAACCCTAAAAACCTGTTAGATTTTTTTTTTTCCTAGACTCTAAGGCATACGCTTTCCTCCAGGAGACTGAACCACTGCCAAAACCACACAGCTATCCAAGGATCTTAACACGCTTTGCAAAAACATTAATTAAAACTCACACAGCAAGAAGAAGGGAGTAAGGCTGGATCTTTTGTTTCACAGAAAGGAAAACACCACCACCAAAAAAAAAAGGACAAAAAGATTTGACAACATACCAACCATCTCAAAGAAAACACGCTGCAGAGGATGGCAGAGAGGTGATGCTGGGAGGGCAGAGAGGCGGCTGAGGAAGAGTAAAACCCAGCATTTTATCTCTCGACAGTGCTTTTACCAGACTACGCTTCTCCTATGCAATATTAGGTTGGTTGAGATTGAAAACTGAGATTTAAGAGCCAGTTTTCTTAATCCAGGCCCTCCTCTGCTTTCTCTCCACACCTACACAATTGCCGCATCCAAATACACCATCGGCACCATCTGAAACAAAGCAGTTGCTAATTATCCTATCTCATTATAAGGACGCCTCATCTGTACTTCTTTCAAGATTTATCAGAGAGTCATTATTTCTCTCTGCAGTATGATTTCCCACTCAAGTGTAGGAAGATGAAGGCAATAGCTATTTAAATGCAATTTGCAACATGGTCTGTATGTATTAATTTCTTACTGTCTTCTGGGAAGATTTTCCTACATCGGGTACCTAATCCATAAATATATATCCATTCACTTAACATATTTGTGGACAAAAGAGAAGTAGAACTAAAGCGACAATTTAATTTCTACTGAATAGCACACATTTATTACTTTATAATACATAAACAGCATTCCATCAAAGTGAACTAAGGTTAGGAAAGCCATTAACATATCCTTACCAACACAGGAGGGCTAGAAAGTAAAATAAAGGGGACTTGTTCACATCAGGCATCATTTGCTCGTTTTGTAATTGTTATTTCCCTTAAAAATAACAACAAAAAGCAGTCTCTTGGGGAGTGGCAACTGTTCGGTAGTTTTGCAGACAGAAAGAACAACCTAAAAAGCTGTGAGTTCAGCAGCAAAATAGCAATGCTTTCCCGAAGGCAGCAGGTCAGGGGACATTGCAATTCACCACACACTGCAGCAGGTCTCTATCCGAAAGGCCGGCACACGTCCTGAGCAGAGATCCTCTCCATTTGAGCCACCCAGAGCTAGGACAGCACAGGGGCAGGAGGAAGGAGAAAAGCAGAGGAAACAGAGGAGCAGAGCTGTTTAGGCTGTTTCTTAACATAAATAGCTCCATATAAAAGATTTTACTGAACCAGAAAAACAGAAGACTAAAAAGGAAATCTGAAACCCCTCACACTTGTACGTTTTCAGCTCTTTGGACCCCAGTACATAACTGATACCGTGGCTGCTACTCAGAGGAGATACCGTGGCATCCACATGCGGAGCCATCGACTGCCTGACACCAAAGGCACCTCCTCACACTCCACATCAGGTCTAGAGACTGTACCACATAGTCTGTTTTTGTTATGGAAAGGAATGTTTTCAGATCAAATTTGTTTCCAAAACAAAGGAATTCACCTCCCAAAGCCTGCCAGGGAGAGGGGAGGACAACATTCCTTCCTCTGCTCTCAGGAAATTAAAGTTACCCAACTGCTGGGAGGTGTTAAGAAGCCTCAGTCTCTTCCTGATGCCAGTATTGAAAGGTGTCAAATGCCTTCACCTCACACTGCCGTCAGAGGATGGTGAGGGAGCAGAGCACCACACATCCAAGCTCATGCAGAAAGTTTATTTTGTCTCCTCTGAACCAGAAACACTTCAGCCCACTAAAATATGCAGCTCCAAGTTATTTCCTCTTCAGCTTTTTTTCCCTTTAGCTAAAAAGGAGCTGGTACCATTGCTGAGTGATGGGTGCTTCTTAGTGCAGAGCTGGAGAACCATTCCTCTGAAGCCATTGCTCCACAGCTGACGGACAGAACAACCCAGCCCATAGAGGACTTCCCTCACCCAGCAGCAACCTAAACTACAACCCATTGAACAGCAGCTACAGTATTGTCTCACGTGTCCATAGAGGCCAGCTGTAGCCAAGGAAAGCCCCCAGCTTCACCTAGTGGCTGAAGAAAGGTCAGTCAACCCTGGGGTTGTGCCAGGCGTGGGGATGACCATGCCTACACACCTTCCAAGGGAGGCAGAAGTTATAGAAGTGCACACCCTTCCCCCTAGAGATCCAGCAGCCTTTTAGACTGTCTAGCCAAAAAGGAGCAAGTCACTCCTCCTCAGTAAAAGGCACTCTTTCTATGGGACTTTGTGTATGGAAATCCACGGCAAAGACAGCAAAAAGGACAGACATCCCTCTGGGAAGTACACTACCAGGAAAGGAAAGACAATCATCCTTTTCTTAAACTATGATTCATATTATCTTTGCCTACACGCTACATCATTTTCATACAATCATTCAGACTCTGACACAATCGGCAAGAAGCACCCCATCAGCATGGCAAAGGAAGCCTACCCAACATGCTCATGAAAAGGGAGCTGAGGTCTCCAAAAGGCCTGATATGATGAGAACTAATGCCTCTGGGAGTCCAGAAGAAAGCAAGCAGCAGCAAGTTACTTGACTAACACAATGGGAAAGTGTTGATATTTAAGTTTTAGGTCCAGTTTAAGTTTCAGTTCTCACCTCAGACTTGTTTTGCACTAGTGTACAACAGGGCATAAGCATGAGCCACTATCCAAAATAACTCAACTTCATTTTTCCTGTTCGCCAGTTGCCAAGATAAAGCAAGAGGTTCTCTACTGCTTCATTTTCCTATAAAGGGACCTTAAACATATTTGGTGGGGATACTGGTGGTATGTTTTTTATCCCACGCATTTGCAGTTGCTGATGGTTTTTGTTCTGTGCTTTCTCAAAACGGCTGCAAGTCAGAATGAAAAGCATAAGTTTCTGAAGCTGCTGAGATTTTCATGGCACTTGACCAAAGGAAATAAATAAAAATAAAAACAAGCGCTCCAAACATACCCTTCTCCTTGGCAAAAGCAAAGGCAGCTTCTCTGGATAGTCTCAGCCATTGTCACTACACAAAGCTTGCCTAGACAATGCCCGTAAGAAGGTTATTACATTATTTAGTAACAACCCATGGCAATCCTCTGTGTCCCCTCCCCAGGAACACTTACAAAATAAAGAGTTGCTGCTGGATTCTCAAACTTTAACACCAGTTTTGTACCTCACTTGACAGTCTCTTTAGTTTTGTGTGCCCACACATTAACACGCAGGCACACGAAGGAAGGAAGACAAAAGAGATGCACAAACACAAGGGTTAAGTGGGCATAAATTGGCCATCGAGGCATTTAGGCTGGGAAAAGAAAGCTTTCCAGGCAAACTTGTCAGACTGTGGAGCAGCCTTCCAAGGGGAGCCATAGAGACGATCCAACTGGACGCAAGGCAGCGCTAGGAAAGGGATTAAATAACTGGCTGCGCGTGATAACAGAGGACTATGTCTGATGAGCCGAGCAGTCCCTTACCATCTGATGTTCCTTTGACAGAAGGAAGGAGATTACTTTAAGAAGTGACCACCTGCAGACTGTCTTCTGGACTGTCTTGGTTTGTTTAGGTTTTGGGGTTTTTTTTCTTTCACTGAATCAGAGAGTATACCTCTCTTCTTGCTAAAGCCACGGCAACTCCCATCAGAGAAGCTATTTAAGAAAATAAGCATTAACAGATGGGAAAAGTCTTTTAAAATTAATGGTCTAAAACTCACCAAGCCTAGTTTAAGAAGGTGAGAAGAATCCCACAGGTAGGCTTAGCGAGCCAGTCAGATCTGCACTGCTAGCCATCCCATTCACTAAGCTTGCAGGGGCCTGAGTCCTGTCACGGGAATACCGGAGATGTGGAAACCTCAGCTGTACCGAACGCAAACAGAGCTACAGCGATCGACGCCAGCTGTTCGGTTGCAATGACCCAGTAATCATTGTGATTATGTGTCCCAGTTACTGGGGGACTCTGCTAGAGGGATTAGCAGGTCGTGATCGTCACACTAAGCTCTACTCAAAAAAGCATTAAACGTGAAGACTAAACATTCAAAATAATTTCCTGCTCAAGTACCTCAATGTTTGGGAGCCCCAGAGAAGACAAGTCCTAATTGGCAGAGAGCATTACCACTTCAAGTGATTGCGCCGGGAATCCCACATCTCAAAAGCAGGCCCTGGGAACACCATCTGGACTCGCTCAAGAGCCCTGCAACTTTATCCAGTTGAAAACTAAAGTCGTCTTCAAACGTAATTTGGGGGATGACCACACCATACTGAATTCCCAGGACTCCTGCCTCCCCAGAAGCCTCCTCCATGTCCTGGCAGAATTACCAGGGGGCCAATAACACACTGAACCACCACACTAAATCAAAGTCAGTAACCTCAAACTCTGGGCCATGGCAGGGAGGCATCTTTCATGATGATGCAAAACATCTCCCTTGACTTTGATATGGAAACAGCTCCCTTTTTCAAGCTCTCACATACGTGTTTTCTTCCTTAACAATTTTTTAAAGAAGATATTGGACAGAAGATCTGCCACCTATTAAAATATAAGCTTTGAAGGTAGAAAACACTTCTAGAAATTATCTTGGGAGTCTTGCTGAACTTTATCATATTTGGAGTCATCAGTCTTTCCATACAAGTGTGCACTTCATTACTTGATAATGGAACAATAATTGCTCTTCAGTTATGCAAGATGCACCTCTAATTTGTAAGGGGTTTCTGAAGAGGTAATGACAGATGCTTAAAAAAAATGAAATGTGAGAATATGAAACTTGTTATGTAAAAGATAATGGTACCCATGGAGTAGTCTGCCAGCTGGGTCACAGTCTCAGCTGGTATTAAGGAACGATGCTGATGTTCTGTCTTATGTATTCTTAAACACTGAACCTGGAGCCAAATTAATCATATTACTTTGTGCTTTAATCTGACTAAATCTCACAAATGAAGCATGATCAGCATAGGTCAACACCTGACATCCCTGCTTTCCTGACAGCTTCCTACACATTCTAGGTAAGGCTGCCAGCAATTCAGCAGAAGGCATTTTTCCCCTCTGAAATTATACTTCCTGATTATAAAACATACTGAGTGTGAAATAAAGATATCAATCTATATCTTTTCTTGTTTCTAAAACTTCAATATAAAACCCGCTAGGAACTATATTGTGAGGGACAATCTTGTGTTAAAAATGCTGATCTATCCAAATTTTCTCCATCCCCTTTTCTCCAACTTTACTACTGTGAACAAGGGCTCAGTGCAGCATTTCAAAGACCGCGTGTTCACTCACAGCCCTTCCAGACAAAATGTCAACTCCAGACTCTGAGCACTTGCGTTCGTTAACACGTGGCAATACTCGTAAGATCAAGAGCAGCGTACCATCCAAATGTCATCTGTGTGTGCAGATGCAGTATCAAGTGCACCTCCTCATATGACTAATTTTCCAATTAAGATTGAAACACTGTTGTGCTAGAAACACAACAAACACATGGGAAGATCTCATTCTTGCTCCAAAGGGATTTATTATCAAAGATATGCTAATTGTACTCTAATCTACTTGGTTTTACTCAGCAAAGTACTGACTTTTACAATATGTAAACTTTGCACTGCAAAAATTAACTGTATTTTACTGTTTTGAAACAGTTTAGCATGACATCCACAGGAAAAATTTAAAAAAAAAAAAGATGGGCAAACGCTTAGAAAGCTTGCTTCACCTACTCTGATCTCCATGCCATTGCAGACATATTATTAGCAGGACCCAAGCTACCTAATCTGAGACTTGTTCAGATCTGAGTATGTAAGCTACATCACAACAGCGACTGCTGGGTCGCTTTCCTGAGGAAGCCCAGCCTTTCAGTCTGTCTGGAAGAACGATAAAACAACTATGACAGACTGCAAAACTTTCAGCTAGGAGAGCCTGTTTAATCTAGTGGAAAAAGACGTAATGAGATGCAGTGCTTGGAAGCTGAAATTAGATAAATCAGACTAGAAATAGGCACACATTTTTAACAGTGAGAATAGCATACCGCTGCAACCCTCTACCTAAGGACATTTCAAATACTCCATCACGTCAAGTCTTTAAAGTCAGGGCTGCTGACAGATGTGTGACACAGCTCAAAGACATGCAGGTTTCATGCAGTAATTCTTAGACGAAGTTCTGTCTCTGGCATCATGCTCCAGCTCAGATTAGATGATCATAAATGGTTCCTCTTGATCTTAAAAATCTACAGTGACACTCCTAGTAATAGTAAAAACAACTTCAAGGAGTTATAGCTCTGCACAACCCCAAGAGATCGCAAACCGCATGACACACTTGCGCCAATAGCCCATGTCATTTCCATCCCGTACAAACTGTCTGAGGGCCAGGGACAGAGCCGGGTTGGACAGCTGGCATTGAGGTACCAAATTTAGTCCCTCGCTCCTGGGTTGGCAGCAGCTGAAAGAACTGTAAAAAAACCTTCATATACCTTGATGAAGCCGCTTCCCCCCAAAACATCAGCTGCCTGACAGTGTTAGGGACTTTGAAAAGAAGGAAAGAAAAACGGGTCTAATTCGCATTACCCAGTGGAGAGTTGCTACAGTGCGGTCTTTATAAAAATGGTACAGCAGGAACCACAAAAGATTCTCTCCTCCCCAAATAACTAAGCACTTTTAAAATAGTTAATCCTGGAAACACTCTCAAAAGATTAGCCGTGGCTCAACAAACTTTAAAGATGATAATTTTTAATTTAATTTAAAGTTGAACATCCTTGTGTAATAATGGCAGAGATGAAGGACTATTAGGGAATAATCTTGTTTACGGATCAGTGAACTCAGAAAATTGCCAAGGCACTGTGAAACATATTCCTTATTCACACCTCATAATTAACTGAGTGCTCTGCAGAGACAGGATGCTGCAATATTAAAGTCATCTCCATTATTAAAAAGCTGCTCATTTGGGCTGGGATGCCACTGAGGGGGTCTCATTTGGTTCTGGCATTTCCAAACTCCCGGGAGAAAGCACCTTCAATCCATCAAAACAGCAGACTCCCAAGGTGTAACGGGAGGGCACAGAAAGCCTTTGGTCTACAACAAAAGCATGGCTTGTGCAGAGAAAAACACCTCCCTCCTTCCCTAATGCCATCTGGGAGCATTTCTCTTTTAAAGGCAATTGAAAGAAGAAAATACAGTTCTCTTAATTAATTCACATTGAGAGGCGCTTTTGATGGAGTCAAGAGGCCAAATCAGATCAAAGTAAATAATGCAACAAATAGTGACATGAAAGCCCTGGGATAGCAGCTATCATGGCTTGCACTGTCTGGATCTTCGTACTTAAAAACGACAAATTCTGAAGCTTATGGCTTGTAGGAAAGGGGAGGGGGACAGGGGGCTCTATCTTTTCAGCAAATTTTAAGAGGGAAATTGTCAATTTACCGGCAAAAACAGGAAGACTTTTGCTGAGGTAGATCTGCTTAAGATTTGCGAAATCCTGGATTAAGTCTCTGCTTTATGTCAGATTTTGTTTGTGAACTCGGGCAAGTGCTCAGACTTTCTGCCCTTTGGTTTAGAGAGGTAACGCTTCTCCCTGGCTGATGGAGCATAGACACTCGGACGGAGAGGACACACACACCCTGGGTCCCGGACAGCTAAGACAGCGGCTGCAGCCCCTTTGCACTGTAACTACCCCGCAGAGGAGAAGAGAAAACTGCTGAAGCTGAGAAAAAGCAATGAAAAGGACTCAGTCTCATGAGTCAGTGCCTGAGGAAGCCCACGAGCTTTGCCCAAGCCAGGTTACTTTGAGTTATTACTCATCCCCAAATAGCAGTTAAGAAAGGGAGGATATACTGTAAACCCCTATCTAGGTAACTGAGGCCCAGATACAGCAGCTACAGAGTTTGATGGTGTCGTCTCTGGCCCTGAAATCAGCCAGGCCCATCTTAGCTTAGTTCAGCGTCTTGCTCCAGCCTTTCGCCTGTAATGGGGAACAGGCCCAGCAGTCGCAGGATGCTCTTCAGCCAAAGCCAGTGCACGGAATTCAAAACACAGTAATAAAGATACTCAGATTTTCCATTCAGGTTTTTACTGTACATCTCAATTACCTACACAGACTGCAGTCTGAACAAAAGAATAAATAATAAAGAAAAAAAGGGTGGTGCCATAAATCAGCACTGCAAATGCAGCTTGTGAACAGCATAAGCATCTGGCACGTTTAGAAAGAAACGTAACAGAAACAACAAGCAATACTACACCGAATAAAAATCCAAGGTATCCCTGCATCTGGAGTACGGCATGTTATTCCACAATCTCCCCTTCCTCTGCCCAGTTTTCAAAGGATCTAATAGAGATTGAAGAGGTACAGGGAAGGGTAATAAGGCTCATCAGACACACGGAATGGCTTCTGCATGAGGAGATATTCAACAGAACAGGGCTCTCCACCCTGGAAAGGGAGTACATATAAAGATACTATAAAATTATGAAGGGCTTGCGGAAGTGAACCAGAGAAATTACTTTCTACTTCTTATCACACAAAGTCAAAGGGCTCCCAATGAAATTATCAGTTTTCAAGCAAAGGGAAAGATTTCTTCGTACGGTGTATAATTAAATCACAGAACTCATTGCGACAAGATGTCCTCAAAGTCGGAGGAGAGAAGGGTTCTAAAAAGGGAATTAGGCAACTCCACAGAGGACAGGTCCATGGAGAGTCTTAAACACAGTGCTCCAGATAAAGAATCCAGATCCATAGACTCTAAATCACTGACTGGCACACGTTCAGGATGCACAGTGAGGAAAGATAACCCTGTACTGGCCCCGTTCCCATTCTTTTCTTCTCTGTAAGCATCTAGTAATGACCACAGTCAGAAAACAGATACTAGAGCTAGATGGACCGCTGGTTTGATATGGTGTTCCCACAACGTTCTTTTATTATGTTGAATATACTGATATGAGTTCAATAGACAAATCCTATTATGAAGTAAAAGGAGTTCTGGGTTTTTTTTTCCCTGAAAAAATATCACGCAAAAATTCCTATATTCATATTCATGCATGGCACTTAACCAAATGCATGAACACCCTTCTGGGTGGAAAGTTCTCCATCATCTCCAAAAGTTTATATGGGAAATGAATGAAGGAATTTGGTTTTCTATATTGAGTAATTCCATGATGGAGATACCATTCAGGATCATAAGCAGGGTCATGATAGTGAATCCACAGTACGTCAGCCAAGATCAGCAAAGGAATGCTGATCTGTAACGGATAGATTAGAAAGACCAGCATTAGCAGCCATTTAGATCACAGACCAGGTGACAGCTTTCTAAAGATGAAAATTCCTGATGCCTGTACCAAAAACATTTGTACTCTAAGCAATTCATCTTCCGAAATAAATGCGTGACATAATTAACACTGGAGAGAATGGGGCATAAGAGGGAGAAGAACAACAAATTAATTGAGCTTACTAACAAAATACAAAAGAAACATCTCTGCTTCAAACATTTACAGATAACTCACAGGCACAGCAGTGATACAAGCTGCTGTCATGAGATTAGGCAGAGATTACGGTAATTGCAATTAAATTAAGCAATGTCAAAATATTGCAAGAGAACCCAAGGCCACCATTTTACAGCAGCTTTGTCTCTGCAGAAATTCCTAACATGGTGTTGCAAGAACAATATGTATAGCAGTGTTGTATGATCGGATACAACTGCATTTTATGGGAGGGAAATAAAGGTAATGTTCCCTCTCCCTTCCACCCCTGACTGATAATTACTCTTTCCCTGAATTTTATTTTGAACAATCAATGAAGTCCTTGTCTCCGTGGAAAACAGAGAAGAGACAGTTTTTCCTTCTAGTTTTCCTCTTGTAAAATGAACACCCAGCAGGTTTCTTGGCATCTTTCACACATTAAAAGGAACTGTATTTTATTCCATAGTTTTTGTACTAGTACAACCAAAGTGCAACCATAGTTAGTTTCAAAGTACAAATTTTACACTTAATATTTCCTTACTCTACAGCTGATTTGCAAAAACGAGGGATTCATAGGTCACAAAAGGAGAGATTTGAGCAGACTTTCAGCCCCCAGCCTGAACAAAAGACCTACGGCAAACACGCTGCCAATCAAAGCTTTAAACAGAGGGAACAACTGCATTATCCACATGGCAAAAGAAAGATACTCTAAGACAACCAAACCTAACTTTAAGAAAGGAGGTTAAAAAAAAAACAAAACAAAACCAAACCCAAAAAAACCCCAGAACAAAACAAAAAAAAAACCACCACAACATATTTCAGTGGAAGATTTTCACTTAAGCCGCTCCGTGATCAGTTGCGGCAGGTAATAAGAATTCATAAGGCAAAGCAGAGCATCGCCAGATGCTGCGAGACCTGTCAGACCTGGAAAGCAAACCATCGATAGCAGCGTTCCAACAGCCCAAGCGCAAACCTTGTCTTTCAAGGCTCACTTCAGCCAGTATCTGAATTTCAGCATGGATGTTTGGGAATGTGGAATGCATTTACAAGAGTCCCTTCTGCACTGCAGCTTCCTGGACATTCACATTCTGGAAATCGCTTAAAAGAATAGCAGCAAAAAATCTGCATTTCAAAGATCTGCAGTGGGGGGAAAAATGCACCTTCCAGCACTTCCAAGACAAGTAGAGGATTAAGGTTTCTAATGCACTAGTTGGAAAAGAATATTGGGATAACTGAATTAGAAACGTGAAAGTAGATTTACTACTATTCTTCTTTAGATTAAGCTGAAGATTAAGTTTCTAGTCAGGAAAGGATCTATTCATCTTGGAAAGCATCCAGGGAGGACGGGAGAAGCATTAGACATGCCAACAGATTTTGTCTGTTTAAACCAAATATTAAATCTCAACAGCTACTTCACATTAAAAAAAAATCAAAGTAACACTCATCACACAACTGGAACCATCTACCTGAAGTTGTATTTGATGAGATTGGTGTCCTTACGGTTTTGAGCAAATGATTGCTTATATCAGCCTGTGAAAACCAAAAGCCACGTAACTTAGTCCTGAGAGTCTGCTGTCCTTCACTTAATACATGCTGTGATTACCAGGTTCACAGAGGAGACATGGACCAGCTCAGAAAGCATCAGACATTAATGAGGTAGGTAGTTACAGCTGAATCCTTCACTCCTGAGAACAGCCTAAAAGTTTCCGTTAGATGTCCAAAAATGCGCCTGGAAGTCAAAGATGTAAGAGAGAAACTGTTCAATTAGATTAGCTCCGGGGAAATACCTGCAATAATCTGGGTATCATCTATCTTCAGGTGTTGTGGGGTTTTTTGATTTCCTGGGTAACTGAAATACCATTGTGTCGAACTAACCCAGATTTACTGCAAGGAAAATGACCTGGCAGGCCATTAAGGTTTTTCTGTTTCTCAGCTGCTGTTAATTCCTTGACACTGGTTTACAGGGCTTTCAGAGAAAGCCAATGAACACGGGCACGCTGCTATTTCAAACGCTGGTTTAATGAGACTGCCATGAACTGTGAATAGAAAGGCAGTCCTGTGAAGTAAAGGGAATGAACAGAATCTCCTGTGAGTCAGCTCTGGGACGCACAGACTGCACCTACAAATTGGGGATTTCCAATTAGCAACACAGGGAACAGAAGAGGCTGACATACAATGAAGTGACTGCAACTGCAGGGCTTAAATGCAACTTCCATTAGTGAGAGAAAAAAAACCCTGCTCCCTCTGCACATGAATGAATAAGCGATCAGCATCTTTCAGAAGATGGGAAAAAAACCAAAAACAGCCGTTAACTTTTCCTCCTGATTCTGTTTTGCACAGTGTGGTTCTTTTTCCCAGGTACAGTTTCCACTTATGAATTCACAAAAATGGATTTTCATGGACTAAATAAAAATCTAAAGGATCTTTAAAAGACTAAAAAGTCTTCCCTAAAAAAAAAAAAAAAATAAATAGCTAAAACATGTGAAGTCATCATCAGCTAAGAAAAATAACATCAGACTCAGTCTTGCCCCTTTTTTCCGACTTTTAATGTACATGAAGCCAAACTAAAGTTTACTTGCTGCTTACTGAAGTAAACAGGGCCTCTTGATACTGTCACATATTAATAGTCCAGGGGATACTATTTATTTTCCACTTCCTTCTTGGAAGGATTTAAAAAGAGGGAGAGAGGTGTTTTTCTGTACTGCAAGACAAAAAACACTATCCAGAATAGCAGCTAAAACGATCCAACGAAGGAAGTCAAATTTAAAACCAATTAAAAACTCTTCTATTCAAACAAGTGCATGCACAAATGCCTGCTTTCCCATACACAAATAAGCCAAGAGTGCAAGCAACTGTGGCTCTGCGCCACGCCAAGCACCAGAGCAGAACAGGCTCCTGGCTTTTGCCTGGCTCTCCACGCTCCCTCCGCCTCAAACCCAGGCAGCAAGCACAGGGGAAAACTCCTGAGTTACGTGCAGGGTGGAGGAGAGCCGAACCCCCAAAGCTGGAGAAAAGAGGTCAAAAAGAAACCGGGCTTTGCAGCCCACGGAGCAGAAACCCATGCAGAGGGGAAGAGGAGATAAGCAAAGAGACAGCAAGTCCTGACAGCTGGAAAACCCCAGAGGGACCTTGCCCCCTAGCTGGGCAAAGCTCCCACGGCAGGAGACTAAACCTGAAAKACAGGAGGAGTGGGGAGCATATGGAGGATGCGATACACAGTACAAGGACATAGGTGGGGGCCCTCGAATTGGCTGGGCAAGGACTTTGGGGCTAGGAGTATAGGTGGGACCCCGGGAGAGCGAGTTTATCACAGTAGCTTTTGAGGAAAGCCACAAGATCCAAAAGGCAAAGCCACAAGATCCAAAAGGCAAAGCCTGAGGAGCAAAGATTGGAAGCAATTAAATGACTAAGGAGAAGCAAGCACAGGAAGAGATGAGGGCAGGCTGGAGTAGACGAGGCAGGACAACAAACCGGGAAGAGAGGAAGGAAGAGGCTGCCAGAAGAAGAAGCTGCACATGCTGGGGTTTATTCCTCTCTGAGTCTGGAAGGGAACATCATGTCATTGTGCCTCCTCTGTCAGCAAATATCAAAGGGGAAAAGTCCCCCATCTCTTAATACTGACTCCTACAGAGCACAATCTACTGCTGCCACCAGCTAGTCTGCTTGCTCAAGCAGCAGATGTCGATGAGGTGGATCCAAAGGTTTCAATCCAACTGTTCAAACACACCCATGTGGCTCCCCACTGCAAAATTTCTGGCTATTCACTTTACTTGTTTTGAAAAGCAAGGAAATTACACATCCAGAAACTATGCCAAAAGTACTTTAAAAGATTACAGACTGAAGCAACAAACTGCAAGGAAATACCATGTGGTAGTTTGTACACAGAAATTATCGAGAAGTTGTTAATCTCTCTCAGAGCAGGACTTGAATAACATGAAGTAAATAGGGCATGGGGCCATGCTCTGGACAAGGAAGAAACAAATATTGAATAGTTGCTCATTAACTGAGYACCATCCATTCTGGGCAATGAATAGAGCAGGGATCATGCAGAAAAAATGGTATGTGATAGTGTAATTAAAGACTGTCATAATATAAACATACAACAGGGCCAAAATTAAATCAGGCCTTTCTTACCTGGTGAGTGCATAATTTTGCAGCCTAATGATGTCTAAACACGTCTTTTTGTGTGTGCATGCAACATTAGTCATCACCATACCAAAGCGGTGCTGTTTTTAAATAAACTTTAGTTAGCAACCAATGAGTTCAGTTACTTGTATTGAAACAGCACTTGCAGATTTCAAAGATTAAGACAAATAATGCCACAAGCATGCATAAGGGAGACAGTCCTTGGCTTTTTTGGGGGGAGTCTTAAAATAACAACTGCATCGCACAAATGGAGGTGGAAAAGAAGCATGCATTACGGTGCCTCATCTTCCAGCACACGCCGTGGGAACAGAGAGATGTAATTATTTTCCCAAGATTACACAAGGGTTCTCTGGAAGACAAGTCACAGGCCAGAGCGTGTAAATCCTTGGCTGAATCCAAGGCTTTAAGCATAGAGGCACTCACCTCTCATGTGTTTCTAGACTCTAGCAGAGTCTTCTGGTGGCCTCAGGTACCATCTGAGGATGACAATAAATACCATCGCTGACTGCAGGCGAAGGAGAAGATTCATGTATTATTGCTAGTGAACATTTCCTAAAAAGACAGGACACGGACACAGCAGTAGCTAGAGCTATTGCTCAGACTCACAATGGAAAAATGGTCTAAAGAACTGAGTTCAGAGAAGAGTAAACCACAGGCCAAATCCACCTCTGCAATACACATCCCCAAAGGGGGCCGAACATCATTCGTAACTTAAGCTTCCTAAATAGCAAGAAAGGCAGAGCCTTAGCAAACCTGCCACAATTAAAAAAAGCTTGCAACACCATAGAAGAAGCATCCCACAGTTACCAGGATAACAATGACACTTACCTACTCTATCATCTTTCAGCACACACTGTGCCTTCCTAGGCCTTGGGACTCAGGGTTCTACTTGTCTTTTGGGGTGAAATTGTGTTGTCCTATTCTCAGTTCAATTTTAAACATCAATTCCCAAAAAAATCAGCCTACGGCCAGTGACAATTCAGCACTTCCTCTTCTCTCCTTTCACACGGAGGCAATCCAACACCAACCTTTGCCCAGAGCATGGCAGACTAGGAGCTTGCTCCTTTATTTTCAAAACCTCACAACCCTCAGGAGATCACCAGTCAGAGAGGAAGGAAGGGAAAAGCCTAGGCTGGCTTGCTCCAGGTTACTCATTTTGCTTTCCTAGAGAAGAAAATCATTTTGACTGCTAGACTTCCAGACCTTTTTCACCACAGGCTGAATCCCAAACCAGGCCACTGTCCTGGAATTTCTCCATTAGCTGTTGCTGTKTTTGCAAAGCCCTATATCCCTTTCTTGCTATTTTGCTGTTGCACGGCGAGGACCTTTTAGGCCAGCAACAAGTATCCAGGTTTTTCTTTTGTTGTATGTTTGCCCCTGACCAAACTAATACATGAATAATAGTTACCTTAGTGTTTTCTCAGAGGCATGCAGTGCTTTTTACTGCTGTGCTTTGCGTATAAACACAACCACCACTGACCTTCAGGGTGTGTGAGTGCAACTAAGAACAACTTACTGAAGTTTATGTTAGATTTGGTATGACTTTCTTAAAGTGTCTTCCTTGCACTTCTGTAACCCAACCAGTTTCATATTCTGAGCCACACCTTCCTATAAAATTCCCTCTAACAAATTCAAGAAAAGGTAAAGTTTGCACACGTGAAATCCTGTATCTGGGAAACCAGTCACACTACTCTGCCTATATCGGTTATGAATCTAGGAAGTAGCATCACACTGTGTGGCAAGGGGAAGCATTAGAAACACAGCTGAGACTTCTGCTTTTTGAACAGGAATTTCACGTTAAAGCAGAAATGTGCTATACTGTCAAATTAGTTTAAAAAAAAAAAAAAATCATTGCTACACAAGAATTAGAAGTAGAGGCACCCAGTGAGGAAAAGCCAAATCAACACCAAGCAAATGCTACGTAGTCGCACGTGAGGTGTGCCAACGCTTCCCCCCCCACCTCCACTCTTCCTTCATGTTGGAGAACAGCATCTGTTTCAGCTCAAACACTGACCGCGCATGCTGTGCAGGGGCTCAGGGAAGATATGTTATGACCTCAACATACTTTGCCTCATAGTATATCAATCTTAGGGCCAGCACAGCCATCCCTGGAATGCACCATGTTCTGCAGAGCATTTCCATTTTCTTTCCCCTGCTACTGCAAAAGAAAATAACATTGCTGCCAGTTTAGTCATCAGATCACATTTATCCCTGCTATAGCCTTAAGGATTTCATTGAATTTTGGATCAATGGGGTTTTGTGCCTGGATCCTACAGTGCTAATGAGTAGTGAGCTCCCTCACTCTCTTTTGCACATACACAGACATTTAAAGTGATGCTGTTGGGCACAGCTCCAAGCACACCTTCTTCTCTCATTCTGTCACTTGGGAAAAAAAAAAAAAAAAACCACAACAAAAACAACCAAACACAAAAAACTAATGCAACAGTTCAGGTACATGGAAAATGGCAGCACTAAACACCGGTCTATTGTCCATTCTAAGGGAAGAGTCTTACCAGCTAAATCACCAACAGCAGACGCAATAAAAATCAGTTTCTAGGTCACCAAAGAGAAACAGAGATTTCCGTTTCAAAAGTATACAAGCTATTGAGGAGTCTTGTTTTTCAAGAAGCTTAGACTGTGGGCCCACCACAGGCTCATTTACAAAGCTCAAAACTATCAAGGTGATTAGGTGGTATGAGGGTGTCCATGGGTTGGACAGCGTTTAGCAATGCTGAGCGTGAGGCACATATGACATGGCATGACTACAACTATATGTAGCCTTGGAATAATAAATAAAAAAAAAAAAGTCAAAAAAATAGATCTCGATTTTCAGTGGGTTCAACAAATCAAGAAAAAGAATGAGTGACAATAACTACCGACACAACTTGCACAAGAGACTGTGACAACTTGTTGTTTTACATATATCATCCTTGTAAAACATATTCATGGACCTAACAGAGTATCGCTGTGGTGAGCAATGAGGTGTTGGCACTGATACTGCTTTTTAATAGGACACATATATGTATACTGCATGGTCATAGTGAAAGCACTGAAGCTCTGGCCTTATCCCAAATAGAAGTACAAGCCTTACATGAACGTTCCTGCCTGCCCTTCTCCATTTGTGTCATACGGGAGGGCACATACGGTCACAAGCCTCTTTCAGGTCTTAAAACTCAGGGAGATGGATCAAACTCACAAGAGATCCTAGTTACCTCGTTTCAGTAGTATATGCCAGCATCCCCCAAAATTGCAATAAATTGCGGTGATAAAACCTACAATTTCATCCAGACTAAATCATTCCTTACTCCTGAAGGCACCCAGGACTGCAACCCACACATTCACTGGGTAGCTGAAGATAAGAGCAAGTGACAATGAAGAACAGAAATCTCTCTGCACCAAGAATTTAYATAACTAGCTCCAGTTACTGCTAATTAGACTTAATTCCCTTAACTCCTCCATTACATTTTCCTGCATTTTTCAGTTAGCTCTAGTAGCAAGATACATGATAAATTATTATTAAATAGAAACCTAATTGATCACATTACAAGTACTTAAAAGTACAGATTAAGCAGTGCACAACTATTTTCTTCTAATGAAGACCTTACAACTAGCAACCTGGTGCACTAGATAAGGTACCTGAAGCTACTTCACTGTGCCCAATCTGCCCTCCAACTTTGGAGTTTTTGAAATATTCAGAATCTTTTCCCCTCCCTTTTGCCATGGGAGAGACCTACACAAGTCAGAGAAACATCGATTACAGAGGAGAAATTGTATAATTAATTTTGTATATTTGACAGCAACTTCAATTTTTTTTCCTTCCACCTTTTTTCATCTATAGCAAGGATTTACTTTTTTCTTTTTTAAAAAGATGGATTGTATTTTAATAGAGCAATTGCCTTGAGTGTTTCCTACTTCATATCATATAATATGCCAATAGCACTAAAGAAAGACTATGTACAGAAAGTATTTCAACTATTTTAATCTGTCCTGTGAGAGGAGTCAGCAAATGGAAGTAAGGAGAAGACTGCAGTCATACGATCAGGTAGTGGTCCACAGACCTCCACGTGACACGGACGTCATTTTGAGAATCAGTGAGCTGCAATACATTTAATCTTGCTGTTCCAGACTACTGCAAGCACGCTTCATGTGGCTGAGAATTGAGACGATCTCTTGAAATTACAAATGCTGTAGCAGCATGTTTATTTTTTATAGTGACTAGCAAACATTGACATTAGACAAGCAGGCACTGGTCAAATTGCCCAGGCTCTATGAGGCTGTCATTCCATGCAACAAGAAGTTATCCTGCCTTATCCTGCCTTCAGAGGAAACAGGAATTCAGAGCAAGGGAAAAACTAGCAAAGACTGTTGCCAACAGTGTTTTAGAGAAGTTTTCTTTCAAAGCAGCATCCATTAACCCATGCCAGGCTTTCTCCCAAGGCTCTCAGGCACAACTCTCACACAAATGTGCAGGAGCAGGCTTCCCTCTCAGCCACTGGGAACAAGCCAGCTCTACTTTGGGCATCCCATGGCGAACCATCACACAACAGGTTGCTGCAAGTGAGTTGCACAGAGTCAGTCACTTGAAAAGAGAAGCTGAGCGGCTTACACCATGAGAGCCCCTTTTTAAAAAGAAAGCAGCTACATACATGCAGAGCTTGATTTGCCATGTGCAGAAATCCTTTACAACACTTGAAGAGGCAGCTGCCAAAAAGCAAATGCCAGTTGGCAGCGTGGACGAGTTCCCTCTGAAGCCATCCCACTTGCACCGTCTCTCCAACACAACTTCTGCAGCCTCTCCCAAAGAAGCTGGAAAACCAGAGGCTTTCCCCTTGGTGTAATAAAGGGATGTTCCCAAAAGCAGGGGCAGAGGGAGGGTGTCTGGAAAAAGTACAAAGCAAAGGAGGGGGRGAAAGGAGCAGTACGAAGAAAGAAACAGGGGTAAAAGAAACAAGGAACACGAAGATGGAGCAAGACAGGAGACGTTTTTTATATYGGTACCCTCCACCATAGTATCTGTCAGGGAAAATGGAAACAAATAGAAGTATCAAAGAGAACAAAAGCATCGAGAGAAACATGGAGAGAGCAAAGGCCAGGAACAGCAACTGCACTGGTGTTGTGCTCAGGTTGCTCCTCCCCACCAGGTCCTAAACTTTAGAAGCAAGATGTTCAACGAGGCTTTTGGACAGCCCATTCTGGCCTGGCACATCAGAAGGAACCAGGCTCACCCAGGCTTTCTAATTGTGCTACTCGTTTGGAGATGCAGAAGAAATAAATGCAAACAAACAAACAACTTCAGAAGCTGTTCCCAACAGCCAGAAGAGTCTCTGTGCCRGAGCAGCTAGCACTTACCCACTCCAAAAAGCCTTGACTTCCTTACTATTTTTGTGTCACAGATGCCCACACGGAGAGGCAACACGACCAAACCCACTCCCTTCCTTGTTAAAAACAAAACCAAAACCCAAACCCCAACCATCCCCAAGTCAGACCAATCAGACAAAACACCTGCAGGGCAGAAGCTCTTGAGTGGGTTGAACCATTTAAACTACAGGTAGAGGAAACAGACTCTGTGATCTGAGAAGTTACAGATCTCGCGTAACGCCTATATGCCATCAATACTGATGCAGCAAGAAAAAAAACAAACCAACAACAAACAAACAGCTCTTACTGAACTAATTAATGAGGGGTGTTACGTGGGAATAAAACACTCCCTTTCCCAGGTTTCAGGAGTGCTGCATGGGTCCCATTCAGGTGCCATCCATCAAATGATCAGAACTGCAGCAAGTAATTCCTGACCTATTTAAGGAACAAAACACTTTCTCCAAGGAATAGGTAGTGCAGGGTAATTCATTATTACAGGTCTCCAAATTAAATCATACTGTGAGTGTTTTGTAGTTAAAACCAAAAGTCAGCAACAAAGGGCAAGCTGGGCAAGGGCTACCAGGGAGATTGTACAAAGGTCAAGGTTAAAATAAAAAAAMCCCACGCTCTGGCACAGATCCATGGGGCAGCTGCTGAGTCACACCCCCTTAAATGCTCTTACTAACTCAGTGCTGTTCCACAGGAATAAGGGCACCAAGCACTGGTCCCGTGGCAGAGCGTGACCCTGAGTTACGGGAGAGCCCTTCTTTCCCCAGTGCGGTGCACAATGAACACGCCGAGAACTGCTGGACGCGACCAGTGAAAATCCTTCTGTTACTGCCTGAGCCTGGCTCTCACCGTTATATGCACATTCTTAGGCATAAAGCAGAAGTGGGCATCACCTCTACTTTCATATATATACATAAATACGCATACACACACACACATATCTACATGTATGTATATCCACATGCAGAAATTATACCTACAAACGTGTATATATAGATATATAGCAATATCACATAATACACTGCTCGCACTGCACTCACCTCACTTCAGGCATTATTGTATATATGCACGTATTCCCCCTCTTCACATTCAAAATAGCATTACAGTTTTTGCTTTCTCCATGGAGAAGCTGGGAAGGAGAGCATTGCCTACCCGTATCATATTAGGATAGAAAGTCTCAGGACATGGACAGTCCTCAGATATTCTCCTCTTCCCAAGCAGAAGAAATGCACTTTTCGATTCCCTCCTCTTTCTTCCCTTAACCCTCCTTCCAGCTTCTCCTCTCTTCCCTCTCCAGTAGCGTAAGAAAAATTACAGCACCATTTCAGGATTAAAATGGCTAAAACAAAGTGAATGACTTGACATTTTAGGGTAGGATCAGCTGCAAAACCACAATGGAGCGGCAGGTAGCCAGCAGTACCTCCGAATGGCCCACATGGCTTTGCTGGGCACAGAAAGGCCACCGCTCCGCTGCTCCTCAGGTGATGCCGGGTGGCAGGAGCTCCAGGTGCCCCGGTGAGCAAAGCGATGCTTCCCGTTCTCCCGGCCGGCTGGAGGGACCTGCAGCGAGGCAGAGGGAGAAGCCACAGGCTGCCGGGCAGGTCTCTGGTGGATCCCCCCGTTTCTCCTGATTACGCATGCAGAGAAAAAGGAAAAAAGAGGGGAAAGGGGAAAGAAAAGGATTTAAGGATTTTTATTTTTCACGTTTACTTATCAAAAGGTTGAACATTATGAAAACAGCACAACRTGGTATCTAACTACAACAGACGACATTTTATTTAATCCAAAATACAAAGTCTTTGCGTGCTGGGAGGACAGGATTTATTAGTTCCTAACTAGATCTAGAGGAAGAGACCCGACAGCAACAGAAGATGAGCACTCCCATATCAAGCTGTTCTCTGGACTTCTGGTAAGATGGGAAGCACTGTGAGGAAGAATATGGTGCCATTCCTAATTTTTTGCTGCAGAAAATAATTGGTGTTCTGCCTAGTTTAAACAGAAAACAGATCTGTGCAGGTTGGAGGAAGGAGCAGGAGGAGATGAGTTTCAGCAGCATGTAGAAGACTGCTGGTTTTCTGCTGCCCCCTAAAAAAGTCAAATRCAGTCATAAAACCCTGAGCACCACAAACAGACAGAAAAGTGCACAATACGTGCAACCAGAGGAAAATATGAAAATGCAGCACATCTGGACTACAGAGCTGCATTCCTGCAAGCTAAATAACTGCCACATCTGGGCAACTGGATGCCACCGAAGCAAAGAAATAACCTGAAGAAGCCACCGGAATGTGAACCTACGGGAAGGGAGAGATTGAGGGGAGAGGGAAGGAGGAGGGCACAGATTTTCCCCCGATTAATTAACATTTGTGTTACCTTTAGCCAGGCAGCTCCTGGAAAATGCCTGGCAGACTGTAAATGCAAGTGTTAACACACATGCCGGCTGTCAGTCCCCAGAAAACTCCTTGCTGGCTACTTGCCCACCGGTTACACTGTTATGAATTACTTATCCGGTCAAAATAGAGGAAATCCTCTGCCGATCCATCGTACCTGCCCTCTGATTGCTATTGCTGCTAGAGGGGCCGGAGGGAGGGCAGGTGGGCCTGAAATGTGGTCCATCCCCCATTAGGACCTAGAGGAAGGGCCGAAACGGGAGGGAAGCCGGGATGCTCCTGAAAGAGGAGAGTCCCTCTTCTCCTCCCTGCATTCGCTGCTCTCGCATTGTGCCAGCTCTGGCACTCCCCAAACCCTTCTGGGAGCCGATTTAATTCACTACTGCAGAAACACGAATTCAGCGTCCTCTTTTTATAACCTAGATAGACTAGCTCACGCAGGGGTGTGACAGGCTCCAGAGCCTGTGGGGCAGCACCGGTGGGAACATGAGAAGTGATGGCAGGAGCGAGACCTCCCATTCTCAGTGGCAGTAGGCTCTTAGCTTCACTCATCGATAGATCTGCACCAGGTATGGTTCRGGAGAGAAATGGATAAAAAACAGCTTCTATCAAACAAAAGACTTCTGACTTTTAATGGAGATACAGAATAGCATAGTTATTTGTGACGCTAAGTGGGTGAGGGATACAAACTTCAAAGTATTTGATTTTTCTCCAGTGACTGCTGAGAGCTGCTAATTATTCCAATCATTCCAGAACTGGCTGGATATTTTCACTCTTTTTCCGCTCTGTATGGACAGAAAGGATCAAACCTGATTTTACTACTAAACATCATATGATATTTCTACAACCATGACATTGTGACTGAATAATCAAGCAGATGTTGCRAATGGAAGGAGTTAAACCAGAGAAATTTTAAGATGTTGATGCTTCAGTCAGAACTCCCATGTAAAAAATAAATGTTAGWCTTGCCAGAGTGAACTGAGCATTTTAGAGATCAGTTCTTCACATCTGGTCTATCTACCCAGCAGAAGTTATCAGGCAGCAATAGAGTAACAAAAAAAAAAAAAAAACCCAAACAACAGAATGAAACCTTGGTGCCCTTCAAATTTGTCAAATGTGTGCCATCTAATTTAGTGGGGCAAGTCCATCTCCCACAGTGCTGTATATAATAATATATATTTTGCACACACAGGTGGCAACACTTGAAAAGCACAGCGAGCATAGCAAGTTACTTACAGTTTGAATCCATTGCAGGAGAGGGAAAAGAAGTCATAAACCAAGCACACACCAAACACGGTGACTCCAGTTTCTTTCACCAGCATTGCACACGTCCCAAGGAATAAACTAAGCAGCAAAAAGAACGGGGAGGCAGTGGGAGGGAAATGTTCCCCAACATAAAGCTGATCCACACTCCTGAAAAATAGATTTGACATAAACATTTTAACTTCTCTGTTATTTTCATGTTTACTACATTCACACAAATACTGAGACACTTTTCCTTAGTTTCTTAAGATGCTGGTAGTAAGTGACATGAACCATCTAYGCTGTTCGCTGATAAATGACGAAAGGTTTAGACACGGGACAGGAAGGGAAAACACAAATATTGAGGGGTGCACCAAGAATTTGAGCAGAGGAGGGAAAAAAGGCAAGCAAAAAGATAAAGTGGTCTTGAAACAGTCAGAGGAAGGCAGAGTAAGTACAAAGACAGAAAGGGCAGAAAAACACCTGCTTTCYGTCATCTAGAACACACATGCTTAATTCTCCTTATGTGACAAAATGCACTATGCAAGCAAAAATTCCTCCATCCCACCCACACTCCCCTGAGTCAAAGATGTGTCCTAATCATTAACAGACTGGGCAGCAAGCCTGTATGAGAGGGAAGAAGGTAAGAAAGAACCAACATCAAACAAGCCGACTCCWGTGGGGTCACAACCAGTTTTACGCCTTTGAAACCTTCTGATGAAAACAGCGCTGAGGATTTGTAGCAAACAGCCCAGGAGGGATATAAGCAGTTTTTCCACATGGCCATGACGACATGGTGCTATTCCTAAACGAAATAACAATGCAAAAGGGGCAGAAACCCCATCCGAGTAAAGCTATTTCTTTATCTGTACTTGTTCAGTCACTGTTTTAGGACACAGACCAGCAAACGGTGCCAAGTTTTCATGTGAAAAGGATGACTAACAGTCTAGACACAATCCTTAACTCTCCCAGACCTGGTATTTCAGAGTCCCACAGTCACAGCATGTATTTCAAAGGCAGGCATGTGTCCGTCCGTTCTTCACTCTACATGCAGCAATTTGCCTTCAGCTGAAAATATTTCTTTATAACTTTTAGTTCTACAAGCCCTCCTCTCGTGTATGGTCAGCTGTAATGTCAATGGGAGAGGGGACCTTAAATGTTGACTTCTCTTTTTATGTTTATTTCTTCTCATAAGCCTCACTTATTTGGCACCGCAGCTGAAAGCAGGAGCCAGGGCACTTCCATGCAGCAGTGCTGGGGAAATACCTCTGCCAACAACAACCGAAAACTGACAGGTTTCCCCTTTGTCGCCTCCTCAGACTAGAGCATCTCATGACATTATCACAACCGAYAGCAAGGATCCATACCTATTATAGGAGAGAAAAGCCAACAGAAAGAGTAGACAGGCTAGGACATCTGCTCTGCCTACTATACCTGTTACCTAAAAGGAAAAGAAACACAGGTGTAAAAGCACATATAGAAAAAGGCATGCGCATTCAGCGACTGTTTCAACAATCCATGCTAACTGCTACTGTTTTAAGCTTTTTATCTTTCAGTGTTACCCTCCCTCAATATAGTGAAATGTTACTTGGTTAGTGTAGGATATGCTCAGTTTTGTCTGCTGCATTTCTCACTTGGCAAAACAGATGAGTAAGYCAACAGTTAAGTCATTCTTTACCGTCTTATTAAAATATTTATGAAGTTGCATAGAGAAATACCAATTTTAGGGATCGGTTTTAATTTTGTATAATAAGGCTCAAATGAGAAACACATCCAACTCCCAGAACTGAGATTTTTTAAAGACGACGACTAATGAAAGAGCAACTCTTTGGAGAAGACTTCTCATATAGGAATGAGTTAATAATTAATATTTGAACAAACTTTACCACCAAAAAGTGATAGAGTGGTATGTAATTTATTCGTTTCTGAATAATCTGAATTTATGAGAGTTTTTTCTACATATTAACCAAATCTTTTTATAAGAAAGGGAATACTGAAGAAGAATGTATAAACACTCTTTTTACAAATTACTTCAATATTCCACTTCGTAAAGATCTAAAAATTGCCCATAAAGCAAACAAAAGGCCCTTTGAAATTTCGCCTCTTTTGAGATTACATAATTAAGCTATATTCAGCACTCTGGCATTTATTTTAACCTTTTTAAGTTCTGACCCAGACAAAAATAAATTCAAAGAGTGCCTCTTCTAAAACCTCCCTTATAATATAAAGCTGTATTATCAAAAGGAGCCTAGCTGATTAGTTCACACGAGACAGCACAGGGAGTAACTGTAAAGCTTGTGGCTTTTTGTTATTAAGGTAATCTCTCCTCAAAAGTTCTCAGCCGCAGCAGCAGCCGTTTCCCTCGTTCATTTACAAAGGCTCGTAATGAGAGCGTGTGATGTCAATGGTATCTCAGCTAACGAGTGCATTTCTTTTTTTAAGTTCGGATAGCTAGACATTGCATTTCCTTCTCAAAGACAGCAAGACTCATTTTACCTACAGAAGTACCTCCCCACGCTAACAGACTGCAGTTTTAGGATGACTATGTCTTTAAATGTTTCTTTATAACAAACAGAAAAATGTCCAATATGAGCTGTTGCTCTGTAAACTTACCATGACGTTTATTAAGCTAACAAGTTTTTTCTGAAGATGATACTCCTAGCTTTTAATTTAAATCAATATAAATTAATCCACGGGTCATATCACTTCTATCTGAGCGATCCTCCAGAATACACACTAATGCTCCCTTCACTTTTTCTCCCTTAAATTGATGACTATAGGACATGACTGAAGGCATGCAACAATGTCCCAGCAGGAGAGCGTGGCCTCACCGAGGTCTTTGGTTTCAGAAGACTCATCATTTCCATCAGCTGAATGACTGTCCATTTATTCCCAGCATCGCTGATTAGGACCGTCAATTAGAATTTAGTGCCGGAGCAGAAAGATGGCAAGTATGAATACACTTTTTTCTTAATGACTCCTGCAAATTATTTTAAATATAGTATATTCTCACCTTTGCTCCTCCACAGCAAAAAGCACAAAAAAAAAAAAAAAAATTAAACTATGCATTTGTTTTTAGCTTTTGTGTCACCTTTTTCTTTTTTTGTGTCACATACTTACAGCCTCGGTGTGAATGGGATGCACAGCAAAGAACAGCGCCGTGACAAAAGCAAGTCGACAGTCCTTGAACACAGCTTTGTCACAAGTGTACATCAGCACAAGAGTCACTAGACAGTGTAAAATTACATTCACTGCGTGGAAATAGAAGGGGTTCATACCAGCCAGCAATATGTTTAACCTGCAAGGAAACAAAACAGAACCATTACTAGACTGGAGAGGTCTTGTAATAGCAGGACATCTTTAAAATACTCTAAATTATGCTTTTGGCCTGATTTGCAGTCTTCTAATGTAAGTGCTATTAAACTAATTAGTGAAAATCGCTCTGAACTTCTAGTTTATCTGATTAAAGAGAAACCACCTCCCCAATTTTTAAAATATGTGGTTGCATTTGGCAACCTTCTTGACACCGAGACGGGAGAGGCTTGTGCCCTCCCAGTACAGTTTACTGCAGTGAGACGATGTCTGTGCTTCCTTAGCAGCAAATAACACCGGCCAACATCAGAAGTACGGCACTCGTCCTACTTCCCTGTTGGCACCTTCTGCGGTTGTCTCAGCCACGTGGCAGCTTTACAATACGGGCAGTTATTTTCTACTACGGAATAGATGCTTTTGCTTGGGAACAGCCAAGACAAGGACTCGGTAAGGTGCTGGAGCATCTGCTTGGCATTACAGGTGCATTTATTCCCATTTAACTTTCAAAATACTTTCACATACTGAAGGTTAAGCATTTATTTCAGTGCTTTACATCAGGACTACACTAAGGAGCTGGTCTAATAGTTAGCATCATTTTTATAAGGACATTGATGGTAAAGGTAAGTTAGCTAACATCACCCTAGACTCAATGAGACAATTAGGGTTCATTATTTGTGTCGATCATAAAAAAAATTAAATAACAAGCTGTTATGACATTTGTTTGGCAGCGTGTATTAACACATTTTTCTGGTCACTGTTTTTTACAGCCAGCTTGCTTAACAGCTGCTGACAGGCTTTGCCTTACATGCAGTTGAAGATAACTCAATTGTCTTTAGAATTAACTGCATCTGTACATTTGGATATATATACACACACACACACGGTGTCTCTATCTAGGGAAGACTCCATATATGAACAAAGAATTTGGAAGCACTAATGTTAAAGAACATTTGAAAAAAAACAAGACACTCAGTGAAAAGAAGACTCAATCTAAATATTTTGCATGTAGCTGCAAACATGCTAAAGGCTCAATAATCCTTCCTGTTGTTACTAACAGACTCCAGGTCTCCCATGACATACATGATGCAACAGCAAAGCCACTGAGTTGTTGCTACTATGCAAACACCTTASGTTTTTTGTAAGACAGAGGAGGTGTGGTGTGTCTGTGAGGGCCAGACAACATATGCTTTTTATAAATACTCTCTACATTCCTTACTCATAAGCAACAGAGTGCTATCTGTCCTGGGTTGCATTTTCCAGGCCAATCTAACTTTACCAGACCAGGAGTCTTGTGCATTCCTACTCTTCTCCCACTGGAGTGTTTGTGGAGGCAATAGCTGAAACCCAGAGAGTTTGGGAAAAGTGAGATTTTAGCATGACTTGACCTTTCCCTTTGAAGTATGGGTTGATGCAGCTACATTTTGACAAGACATCTGTCTGTGTGATTCAAGAATACATGAAGAGTCGGAGCCTTTTCTTTTTTTTCCCCATTTCTCCTGCAAGCCACTTCAGGCCAGCAGCATACATCACTTTCCCTCAGTTCTACCAGCACAGAATGACAAACCACCACAAATGTCAGTAACAGACACCCAGACAGAGTTGCAGCTGTAAATACGCTGCTGCAGCAGCGGGAACCCCCAGGCCTAAATCTTGTTTTCAGCACACTGCAGGGAACAAGGGGCTGCACAGGGCCACCCTGCCCCAAAGGAGCCAAAGTTCCCGCTCAGAGGCACCTGCAGATGTGTGCAATGGCAGGGACCACCTGCAGGACCCGTTCTTTATACAAATGAATCATTTCTGGCTTTAAATCAGCCCGCCGGAGCACAGTCGTCACCATCGCTCCCCCCCCAAATGCCAAAGTGTGCTCTGGCAACCTGATTTCTGGAGAAAGCAGATGCGGGCAGGAGAGGACAGCGAGGACAAGTGCTCAGGCTATCAGGTGATACGAACCCATGCACCAAAATGTGAGAGATTCTCATTTATTTATTTATTTGGCTAAGATGTGAGGACCAATCACTAAAAACACAACGTCTGACAACATTCTTGAAAAAAATCTTTCATTAGTCTCCATGGATCACCTCTGGTCACTTCCCATCCTACAAAACAGGTCTACTGGCAGGAGAGGCAGAACCTTGTAGGGGATGGATCACCTATCCCAAAGGCAGGGTGTGCTCTTCACACCCCTTCTTGAGGCAAACATCAAGTCAAAAAGGCTTGTAAACTGCAAATTACCTGATGTGAGTTATTGAAAACAGTTATGTAAAAGCATCAGTCTCCCACCTTGGCTATTCCCCTGCATACTCTTTTTTTTTTTTTAAAAAAAAAAAAAAAAAAAAAAAAAAAAAAAAAAAAAAAAAGGGCAGAACAAAACACAAACATAACAGCACCAGGGTATTCAGATAAGCCTTCCATTAAACAGCAAAATCTGACTGCAAGCATGCCTCAGTGTATGTTTTAAATACCATCTTTGGTGGTCCATGAACACTAAATGTGAATGTGTGCAGGTGCTATATTCACACCAGTGGTTTTTGCTGCTAAAGCTCTTTGTCATAAGAAATTAGGCCACATGGCAATGAAGGAAACATTCTTTTGTCCTAAAACAATCCCAGCAGAATGATTTTGAAACGTTAGCAGTGGTTGAGTTCATTGTACGTCAAATGGGTGAGCAAATCTGGGGCTCCAAACAGCTCTAATCCAAACCACAAGAACTTTGCAAAGCTCCCCAGCACGCTCATCCACCCATGGGGGAAAAAAGGCAGCCTACTATGGAAAGCCAAATTTGTTCCACTGCAGAGCAACTACGGAGCAAATTCTAGGCAAGGGAGCAGGAAGGGATGGGTAAATCAACAAAAATAACTTCTCCCTTCTTAAACTTTAATACCCTTACAGGGATTCAGTCTTGTCTTTGTTTACTGGCAGCAGCATTATCACGGAGTCGTGTAGTAATTATACACGGTATACAGCTCAGCAAACAAAGAAAGTAAAACAGAGACAGGAATCTCAAAATTAAGTAAGAAGTGATGTTTTTGCAACATGATGTTCATGAACAGAAGCTCTGAGGCAATAACCGTACTCTGTTATGGGAGGGGAGGTTTGTCCTTATGTTTCCATATCTAAACTGGCTCACAAACGGGGAAAATCTTTCATTTTTTAAGTTGCAAGCCCAAAAGACACCAATACTACCATCATTTCTAATTTGCAGCATCGTGTGGGCTGGAAGACCCTAGTCACTTCTGCATGAAGATTGTAACATCTGTCTGAGCTAAAGCACAACTTGCAAGATACATGTTAGAGCCTTGGCAGAGCACACAGCTAGGAGAGCAGATACTTTGGGCTGGCCAGGCTTTTTGAAACGACTGCTTGTCAAACCAGAAAGGTGTTGGCAAATAGTATTCTAAAGATTCAGGGCTGAATAAAGCAAGTGACCACGTTCCTGGGAATGGAGACACTTGAAAGAGGAGACACCACCATCTCAGACAAGGAGGTCTTTCCTCAGGGGAGCCACCCACGAAACACTCGGAGAAGAAGAGTTTTGCATTGCTTCAACACCTCTGCTGGAAGAGCCCTTGAGGCAAAGAGTGTGCTAAGCCTCCTGAGAAGTGGTGAATGGCAGTTCAAATGCAAAGGCCCTCAAAAGGCCCAGGGGAAAGGAGGGGAAGGAGCAGTCTCTTGATACTAGGCGACATTGTCAGTTATCTTCTCATAGAGCCGATCAGCATCACCCAAGCCACCATCAACATAAAAACTCATTACAGAGATCCCAGCATTGATCACATGCCCCATCAGGGCAGAGAAGGCTGCACTGTAACATGTATTCAAGCAAAGACTCTTGTCCCAACACCGGTCTTTGTGTCCAAGTGTTGCAGCATGTGTGGTTTAGAGTGTCACACCCAAGGCAGAGCATTGCCAAAACTGCATGCCCAAGCTGGAGGCATACCAAAATAAGAGGCATATGCCCTAACATAGAAATCCCTTGATTTTGTTAAGGCTATTGGATGTTTTCCAGGAACAGTGGTGTAGTTTGCCTTGCCACCTATAGCAGCTTTTCCGTTCCTCCACCGTCCGGCTCTAGGAAAAGGAATTACACAGCTCTGCTCTCAGAAAGAGACTTTCACATGCACCAGCTGTTGAYGGTCCACTGCGTAGAGCTTGTAAAAGAGGTCTCCAGAAGAAAGCAAATCACTCTTTCTCTTAAAAGAGTAAGCAACATCTATCAGTACCCCCAGTTAACCACTTGCCCTCCCTCCCCCCGGCACAGCCGCCTCATTTGAAGAATGGCATTTGTAGAGCAGGGACCATGCAACGTGCTACCCTCAAGCCACGGGCACTTACTCCTCTCCTCTAGGTAAGTCCTCAGGCAGGGACATACCTCCTTGGGTAAGCAATTGCCCGTACAGAGGGCCTGGAAATCGAGTGGGATTCGGTGACTTCATCCTCGCAGACCCAGAACCAGAGGGGTCTATGCTGCAAGAATACAGGCTCGCAGACAAATCCCATACATATCCAGTTACAGTATATAATCACCAGCACCCCCGGGCTCTAATRTAGTGCTTTTTATCCACTTGTACACACGAAGACTCATTCAACCTTTTTTAAGACCTCTTATGATTTAATAATATTGTAAATCATAATTGGAGAGTTTCTCTTTTTATAGACTTTGTTATTATCCCTGGGCAGCTCTTGTTTAGTTTAATCTGTTTTATTATTTTCAAAAGACTAACAAAAACCACAACATGTTATGAAATAGAAATGCGCAGGATAATAATGGTAATTTGTTATAGCGAGTAACACTTAATGGAAAGTCTCAGAGCATCCCACACCTCATAAAACCCCCACAGCTTTTATAGAGGAAGGCTCACATGCAGATTTATATAAATTAATCTAACATACAAGGATGAATTAAGTTTCCTGTGATCTTCCCTTCCTTTTGGAATTGTGTGATATAAATGACAAACTTTATGCAAACTAATGCCTGATTTCAGCACACAGTGGAATCTCCTTATAAACTCCACAGATGCATCTACTGTGTGCCAGGAAAATGAGCATTTGCACTCCAAAAATGGTGCAGCTGCATCAGTGGCAACAATGGTTGAAGCTCTATGTGGAAACAGCTCAAAGATTAATGAAAAACCTGGAGCAGTAAAAAGAAAGTAAGCCCCCTCTGCAGCAGTGTTCGTGCAATGGCCAGCACAAGCAGAGCAGAGTTTCCACCGCAGCGCAGCACCACTTTGTGCTGATAATCTTTTTATAGTACAGTACAATGCCTCAGAATTAAATGGACAATAAGGCTTAAACGGTTTGTTACTTGATTTGCTATAATGGGCATGGGTGAGAAGACAGAGGCCACATCAGTTCCCAAGCTATAGCAATTCCGTTAGAGGACAACAGTCATCACTTAGAAGAGCACCAGTTAAGTGGTGGCGTTCAAAGCAGGTCATTGCTTTCCAGCACGGTTAGGAAAAGAAAACAGAAATCACGATCAGACTGGGAAGCAGCAGCACCTTGGAAGCGGCAAATATGCCAGGGCAGAAGTTTCTAGTGAAACCCTAGAAAGCGTGGTTTGATGATCGTTCCTGTGTTAAGAATACCGAAAGCATCATTCACACGGCTTCAGATTTGTCTCCACAAACAGCCTTGGAAAATTAAAAAAAAAGCCAGACAATGGCAATTTACAAACTGACAAACCAGGTGTCATTTTACCCAGATTTTGAACCAAAGAGAGTTTGTCTTCAAAATTAATTCTTGAGTATTGTTTCGGCAAAAGGAATGCACTGAAGGAAGCAAACATCTCGTGAAACTCTTTAGCAGCCACCAAGCAGTCCTCTTCCGAGCGCTGAGAGAGTAAGAGATGGGAMGTGAACAAGAACAAGAACCAAGCTAGGACAGTCGTTCATCAAGAAGATAAAACGGCGCTAACAGAAATCTAGTCTGAAGTTATTAGGCCTAATGAAGAGAATATTTCAAACTGGGTAAAAGGGCTTTTCCACCAAATTTAAATTAAGTTTGGTAATCTTTCAGCTCGAGCTGCAGACCATGGAGGAAGTGCCATTTTAATTTATACAGAAGCAAAGGAAAAAAAAAAAAAAACAACAAGTATAGCGAGTGAAAAGAGAACTGCCCTTTTTTTTTTTTTCCTTTTAAATCTGAGAGACAATAAGTGAGAAAGCCCAGGAAAGCAGTCAGAAACACAGCGAGTAAATGCAGAGAAATGCTTTTAGCTAMCCAGCAGCAGCCAGAGCACTTTATTTTCATGGACTCTTTAGAGTATTGACAGGGATGCTCCTGTGGGGAAGAAGGTTGGTCCAAAGCTGAGCCTTTTAGGTAAAAGAAGACAAAAGAAAATTAAGGGTGACATTGGTGCCAGAGGAATAGGATGCCAGATGAGAGAAAATCCCCAGGAACTGGTAGGTGTTAAATAGAGACACAACACCACTGAAGCAAGCCGCGAACATAGGCGTGACTGAATTCACGTCAGCCAAGTCTTCCAGGAGAATCTGCCTGGACCTTTTAGTGAACTCTTCCCCTCAAAATAAAAGGCTTTTAATTCAAGAGACAGACAAATTTTATTGAGTGAGGACTGAGAAATGTTGCAACTAGGCAGAAGTCCAACGTGTTTTGCACACACCTCTTCTGCTGGGCAGATCCTCACCTCTGGGCTTGGCTGCAAGCAGCGCGGCGGCACAGACCCCCAGCAGGGTCTGCGCCCTCCCTCCCCGGGCAGGGAGCTCCCCCTGACCCTCCCCGGGAGTCCTGGCCTCCTTCCAGGGAGTGCAAACAACCCTGCTGGTCCCCCTAGAGAAACACAGCCCAAACCTACAACCAAAAAATATCAGACACCTGCTACAAAAATTACATTCGGGGTGGGGGGGGGGGAGACTTCTGTGCACCTGGAACTGGGAAAAAAACAAGCTTTGAGGCACACGCACCCTCTCCCAGACCAGAAATGGCAGCAAGGCACTCTGCTCTGGGTCAAGAAAAGCTTATATGCCTAGAAATGCATCCATATATTCCAACTATAACACAACCAGTCTAATAAAAGCAACTGCCTCTCTTCACAAACTCCACCTCACCCGGTGTGGCTACACCAGTACTACATCAGCTTCATGGCAGGTATCATAGTATCAGTATGGAGAGTGATTGCAATAGCTAGGGTAGAAATATGCAACTAAGCTGTACAGGAGAAATACTGACACAATCTTAAACATTGTGATATTGCCCTAATATAGATGTATAGGGTGAAGAAAATACTTGTGCACTGTGTATTTAACCTGACACATTATAGCTCCACTATATTACCCTGTGATGTCAAACTGTAATATAGCATTAAATCAAAAACAAATAAAATCTAAGGTCTTTTTTTCCTCCCTGGGTTGTTTTGGTTTTCTTAAGCTCCCTGTCCTTGAAATTCATGCCACTGATACAGCTGAAAAAACAGAAGGATCAGCTGTAAGCAACTAGATAGATCAGAAGGTTGGCAATGAATTATTGAATTAATTCTCTCTTTGGCTATGTATTTACATCTAACGCAAGCTCACAGTCACTTAAGGCTTTGATCCGAAGCCACTGGTAGTCTTACATTAGGCTCTCGGTGCCCACACAGAATACTGAACCGTTGCTGAAGGGTCCCATTTACTTCCCAGGCATGTATGTACCCAAGCCATCACGGGCTAGCAGCCTCGGTGGCAGACCTGGAGGGTCATCTGTTCTGCAGTCAGCAGCCGAGCACAGCCTGGACTTTTTAATTTATCTTTTTCCCCACTTCTTCCAGCCAGAGTACTAGTAGGATGGGTCTGTGAACAAATTGTGCGTCTATGCCTTTTCTGGTGGGAGAGTTGTGTTCCCCTTCACAGCTTGCGTCCCTCAGCTCCTCTCCTCCTGGGCCACCAGGGCCACCCAGCAGCAGCTGGAGTGGGCACTCTTACACCCTTCCCATGGAGGCAAGCACATTCCCAGCAAACACTCACTTCCAGCTCCTTCGAGGAAGACCAGGTATCTCCTGTGCTTGTCTGGCCAGTGTCATCCTCCTGAGTCTGTCACGGCTATGTGGCCCAGACCTGCCACTACCTTTTCCTTTTCGCCCAGTCTTTTGTCCCTGGTGAGCCGTTACCTGAGGCACTTCCCTCACCAGCATCTGCCTTGGCAGTGCCCCCCGCCCAGCTACCAAAGGGGCCGGGCGGGCAGCGCCTTCACTTCTCCTGGGCCTTTGTTCCACCACCCGCAACACCAGGAGGCTGTTCTCTGATTAAGAGTCTTTAAACCTTGGCATTGGGGTTTTTCAAAAGGCTTCATTCTCACGATCTCCTACCACTGCACACCTTCAGGCTAAGTCTGCTGTGTTGCCGACTACATCAAACCTCCATCACCTGTTTGTTTCCGGGCTGAAAATCTATCTAAATGGGGATTTGGCAGACAAAAAGAGAAAGACAGGGAGACGGCACTGAGGATTGCACCTTCTGCTTCAACAGTTGAGAAACATTCTTGCAAAACCACTGGAACCAAGGAATAACTTAAGCGCTACTGAGGGAATAAATGATTCACAACTTCTGTTAGTGGAGACAAGGTGTAAGACAGAAAGCACCCAGTTTAAATATAAAATCCTGAGTGAATTAAAGAACTGGCAGTTCTTTTTTTTTTTTTTTTTCTTTTCCACCCTTCGTCTTAACATTTTATATGGAAGACACCAAGAAATAACATATCCTATCCAAAAAGTCTCCTTCTTTAGAAAGAAGTATATTGAATCACTTCTTGGAGAAGAAAATAGCTGCAGGTAAACATCCCTGAGCGACTGCTCTGGAGAAGAGAGCATGAAGTAAGTTTTTCCTAAGGACTAAGCAAAACTACCATCTCAGCTCCTGTGCAGATGAGGAGTTGCGCGAGACCTGTCACCTAACAGTTACCCACGTACAATAGGAATGTTTCTGAACCAACCAGTTTTAACACTCCTTCACTGAAGTCAGGAGAAAAGGTGAGAGAAGTTCAAAGACGCAAAGCAAACATTACTTAATTCAACAGTTCATGTGCAGGCTTTTTTCCCCTTCTGATGTTAACCCACACAAAACAATGCAGCAGTTCTGTGAATATTTTAAGTTTTGCTTCACAGTTCCAGTAAACACGGGCCACTCTTACTTTCCTCTGATCGCTCATACTGACAGATCTGGTGTGAATAATGTCAAATACTTGAGCTCTTTTCACTGTTTGGCTCCAGAGCGTTAGTCTACTGGAATGAGGACTGTCATTTCAGATTTCCAGTACGTGAGGGACACTGAACTACTGTTACAAAATTTCAGCAATGCCTGCTTAAGATTTTTCTGACAGACAGGTGATAATTTTTTTTAATTGAGATAATTTCAAGAATATGTAGCATGTATGTAGGATATGTTCAGCCTAATGAAAAGTCCACAGGGCATCGTGAGTCCTTCCTCTTACTTTCACAGCCACAAAGGACAGAAGTTTCTGTAGACTGATGGATCTGTAGACATAAATTTCAGCCCACCTTTCACATCTGTTCTGTGCATGCAGTTTGGAGATCTCCCAGATTTTTAATCTTAGTACAGCAAGACTCAAAACTAGCCTTTCCAGATGAAAGTTTCATGCAACAGAAGCACAGCCACCAGGCAGGTATAAAGAATCATGCTACTATTAAAATGCCTTGGATTTGACCAAACTAGCACAACAAAAAAAGAAATAAAATAAAACAAGCAAATAAAAAATTAAAAAGACCAGAATAGTTTGGTCCCCACTTCCCTTCCTCAGCAAGATCCTACAAAGCACACGTCACACAGTTTTCTCAAGTATCCTAAGTGGATGCACTAAATTCTAACAAAAGTCTTAACAAACAACATTTCCATTCTGTTAAAAGTCCGTTTCTGTTGAGCATTTTACAAGCATCAGGGTAAATCCTTTTTCTTTCTGCAGGAGGACAGAGAGCAACCAGCAACCTCCTGCTGGGCAAGGCAGGGGTGGATGGCTCAGGCAGGCAGAGCACGGCTCAACCACAGGCTCAGCGTCGCTTGGCGAGAGCTCCCTGCAGCCGCTTTGGAAGCGCTGGGTTTGGAGGATCCACTCCACCCAGATCTTAACGTCTTCCTCTGACAGCCGACTGGTAGAAATGAAACGGGAAGAATGTGGAAACTGGAGGGCTGGAAGGGTATTTGGGACACAGTGGAAATAATCCTCCTCTGCAGCCAGGGAAGATAAACGATTCCTTCTCTATTCCAAATGCAATGCCAAGCGGTGAACAAATGACTCTGCCTTTGACCCTATGTCTTAGCTGTATGGTTATTATAAGCACTTGAGGATGAAATCTTGCTCACAAAATTAGTCTCACTAATTTCCAAAAAGGACTAGAT
>JAYKAV010001664.1:1057704-1086531 GCA_035582835.1 Phoebastria nigripes
CTCCTTGCCGCGCTGTCACCCCGCCGCCACCTCAGCCCGTTGGCGGGGTGGGCTCTGCCCGGGGTGGCCCCCGCACACCGAGGAGGGAGACGCGCACGGCACGGCACGGCACGGCGGCGCCCACGCGAGSCCGTGCTGCCCGCGGGCGGGGTGTGCTGCGGGGCTGGGAGCGGAGCTCTGGTGCGGCGGGTCGCCCCTGTCACTCGCGGGAGACGGGTGCAAGGCTGCCCTGCCGCCTGGTGCCAGGGCCGCCTCCGTCCCCCCGCGGGCATCCCCCTCCACGGCCAGTCGCGTCAGGAGCAGCCTCCCCGTGGGCCATGCTCACCTGGGGAGTGGGAACGTCCCAGCCGGCTCCACGGCATCCACGCTGCTCCACAGCATCCACAGCATGCATGCTGATCCACAGTATCGATGCTGCTCCAACACATCCACGCTGCTCCACAGCATCAGTGCTGGTCCGCACACCATCCAGGCTGCAGCATCGTCTGTGCCAACCAGCCCCCCACCGTGTTCTGCTGGCGGGGAAGGCATTTTGGTGCCATGGAATTTGTTTTCTCTACTCTGGTCCATCACCTGTCCCTCTTCCAAAATCACCCGAGAGCTGCCTTCTCCAAAGCATTATTCTGACGACTGCAGTGTTCCCTCCCATACCCGACCTTTCTTGTGTTAGTGACAACTCCCAATAACTTTCGCTTAAGGAAAGGCCATGTTGAGATCACCTACTCAGCCACATATAAAAGGTATGTGGCCATGGCTTTTTCAGAAAACAGAAAAACAAAGACTCTATTAATGCTTTTTACCATTTAAATAAAACTCCCGCTTATAACCGAACAAAGAAATAACACCGCTTGGCAAAGAAGCTTAGATTCAATAGGTGAATAAACATACTGGACATACTTTGAATTTGTTCTTGAAAAAAGAAACACTGACCATGGTTCACCAGCAGCCTGTGCAGTTCCAAGCTGCTCTGTGCGTGCATGCGTGTGTGCGTGCGTGTGGGAAAAAGAGGGGAGCGGAAGCTGTGAAGAGTTCATGCAGACTGTCCGGTTCAGGAATGCTTTTTCCCCCAGCATATTTGGCACTTCGAGTGATCTGGTATTTTCCAAGTGCAACAGAACAGGCTTTTCAGATGCACTTTTGTCATAGCTAAAAATAACAGTTAACCCCGACTAGGACAGCATGTTTATATCCGGGACAGAAGGAAACTCCACCAGAAGCAGGGCCATCACTCAAACTTTCCCTTTAAGCAGCTGATGACGTTTTGGCAGTCGGCCCCCCAGAGCTTTCCCCAGCATGGGAGACTGTTCGTTGTGGTGTGTTGGTATTCATTTCCACCAAAGTTTTGAAGCTTGGGTATGTAAAGGTAGACTGCAACATCTGTGCCTGGGCACAGAAAGAGAAACAGCCTGCTATCTAGAGGCATTGAAGTACCAAAGCCCGCGAGTGCCCAGCAGCTCTGGAAACCAAGTCACTATTGCAGACGTGCCTAAAAGGTGGAACTGGGACTTTCTGTTGACATAAATTAAAATGGTGACAGTTACTGGGATAGGGGAAGGATGGACTCTAATGTTGATGAAAGCAAAACCAGCATGTGTAAGATTTAAAGCTTGAAATTGCCTTACAGTAGACTCCAGGTAATATTTGAAATCCTAAATTACTCTACCAAACAAAATCTGCAATCCCCTGTAGTTCTGAAATGGGCAGCTGAGGGTCTAACTATTCTCTGGGGCAGATGTACCGCACGTGGGTGAGCTAGGCAGCCTAAAGGGGGGTCAGCAGCACTGCTGATGTGACCCCAACAAACCCAACGCACCCAGCAGCCCAGCTGGGCCTCRGCAGGCTGTCCCTGCCAACCAGACCTCATGACTCCAGCATGGACCAGGGTCCGCACAGCGTTTCTCACTGATGTCTTTCAGCCTTCTGTCCTTCTCCTTCATCACAGGTTGGGGGCAGCCCACCGATAGCCCACTCCTGCCGCGAAACAGGGCCCAGGGCTGCCATCAGACAACCCGATGTTGGGGCAGGGGACAGGTCTCTCCATTTGTTATCCAGGACTGTGGTACACGTCCCTGCTGTGTCACAAGTCCCGCTGTCCACCCTTTGAGCTTAACTAGTTCACCTCATAAAGCTCACAAAAAATGCAGAGTTCTAAAATGGTAAATTACGAAGAGGTGATAAAATACCATTTTCTAATCAAGGGATTTGCTGTCAATACCTTACGACAGTAACGTACACAGCCATATAACATCGCATATTACAACAGACATACTCTATGGAATAAGTAACATCGCTTCCTATACAGATCTATGACTTCCTGTTCGCTTTCAGCTTGACAACACCAAAAAGCATGGAAAGAGAGATGGCAGTCCTGACCCATTCAGGACTCCTTCTGCCCTCAGTCTCTTTAGGAGGGCACCAACACTGGCCATTGGCTTTCATCTGGCACGGAAACCTAGAGTTTGCAAGGGAGAAAAACCCTATTTATTTTCTCACCTGTTTTCTTGTGCGCTTATGAAAATGTTATGCGCAAAGTGTAGTTAACACTGATTTGTCAAGTTTCTTTTATGAGAAGAAAATCTATTCTCACTTCTCCAGGGTAGACTGGATCTTTCCTTTCTTCCCTCAAGCAAACATCTGAAAGAGACAAAGTGATGCTCCAGTCAGCCACGGAGGAAGACCTCCTGTTCTTCACACCAGGACCTGCTGAAATACAGGCACATAGTCTTCTCCTTTCAATCCACAAAGGGAAACATTACCTCGTCACGCAGCAGTCACTGTCGCAGACTGAATTCAAGATGTTGTCTATTGCTAGAAGTCCTGACCACCTATAAAGAAACTAACAGCAAAAAGTCAGAATTCAGAGAGCGGGAGAACACACACTGAACACCGCTGTATATCAGGTCTTAAGTCTGTACATATATATGCAGGCATATACATAGAGGGAGAGGAAAGAGAGAGAGAAAGAAGGGAATCCAGTGATGGGATGGTTTGCTCCAAAGCTGCTTTGCCACTTCCAAAAATATCTGGTCTAATAAGAAGTATTTCCTCCTTCTGCTAGCCTTGATTCTTTCTCTACCTAAAGTAGCCATGTCATCGCTTCTGAAATGTAAAGCCAAATTGCTTCTCAGAAAAGTTTAGCTGAGTTCTGGAATCATGTGTGTAGTTGAAGCACTCCAGCTATTTGACTGCCTGCTTGTATTTGAGTCACAAGTTTCGTGCCAGCTATATAAAAAGATTGTTAACAAATGGCTGTTAAAACTAGAGACCTTGAAACTAATTATGTGCGATGCTCAGAAAAAACTTGCTCTGCTAATTGAGCAGAGCTCGTTACTTCTGAAGTAGGAAAGTTTAGCCCCCACTTGGAGTGAAACATAYGGCAGGGTATACAAGGCAGTAGACACATTTGAACTGTTACACTTCAAAGGATTGAGCATTGATTGATCTGTTATTATCTGAAGATGGCAACAGCTCAAAGGCAGAGAGAAACTGCAAAAGTTTTGAGTTTCAAGCTTAAACATGGAGTTCTGAAGAGTTTAGCTTTGCATTGACTGATTAAAGTATAAGAATGCGGTAAATACAATTTAAAAGTTAAATTACCATATGGTCATTGCTAGAGGTAAATTTCAAAAGTAGCACATGTAAATAGTTTCTTGCTGTCTGAACAAATAATTCTACATTTAAACTAAGTCATTTGGTAACTGGTACAATTGATTTCTGCTTGTAGTCAGTTACTGAATGGTTTTGCAATTCATTTCAGTAGCCCAAGGATGAAACTCTGTATCTGCCATGCATATAATCTTCGGCTGGTTCAGATTATGTTCATATGGTTAAAAGCAAAAAAAAAATTAAAGAATGAGCGAGCCACCAGGTTCTGCCAGCTATTAAAGGAAACTGCCATCTTAAATGAAGGAGAGTTGCAAAACCTGGAACCGAGTTTGGCATCTTTAATCCAGGGTGCCGTCGGTGCTGGAAGAGCTTTGGAGAGACAGAGAGCAATCCATGCGGTCCAGAGCCCCTCCAAGGAGTTCAGTTCAGGGCAGTCATCGTTCTGTTTAGTCAAGTAGGATTTGAACTTTGGAGTTACTGGGAGCACTGCAACGGTGCAGTGAATGACTGGACTGGACTGGGCGAGAAAAATCCTAATTATGAGCCTTTTTTCTTGTTACCAAATTGCTTTTAGGCCTATGCAGGCTACAGAAAGTTTCTCTTTGGTGAATTCTTCCCAAAGCCCAGTGAAAGTTCCTTTGGTTTTGCTTTCACTTTCAACTGTGGCCAAGAGCCAGAAGTACTACAAGCAGGAGAGAAAAACTTCTTGCCCTTAGTACCCTGTTCCTGTCATCCTCAGGAGACAAAGCAATCCAGTATCCTCAGGATGACCTCTCCTTTTCAATAGGGATGTAGTATTGCAAGTTCAGTCCGCAGCCCCCTAATAAAACTTCTCACTGTGGCAGTCACGGAGTGTGCTAAATATTAGCCCTGAAAATTCAAACCCCTCAGTTTTTACAAAGTTTTACATATCAACAAGAAGATACCACATGGTAAGCACTGCTTGGTGGATCCCCATGGATGCACATTTCCCATCCCTGACACAGATGGCAAGTAACACAGAATCCTCCATGACCCATTTTTAGACCCATTTGTCACCTGTTTCATATGCTTGTGTAAAATGAGAGATTTCAAGCTGAGAAAAAGCTTGCCATAGTTGTTCCTGGATTAGAGGGAATCTCTTTTTCAGCTCATACAAAAAATGCATTTTCTGCCCTTGAAGAGACCCAGGTTAAGCCTTAGTCCATGGACAGGATTGTACAGGGTCTTTGAACCCCTGCAGTGGATGGAACATCCACGGTTTGACAGGGGAGAGGCATCCAGCAAACGGTATGGAGTGACTTGGGTTTGGTAGTCGCAGTTTAAAGGTCAGGGACAATACAAAGGTGGGACAAGTCCCAGTAATGAGAAAAATGGGATTCTTCACCTACAGAGTGGAGGCAGACTATGGCATAGGCTGCTGAAGTCGTCCACTCCAGCGGACTCACTCATCAGCTGAGGACATTAGTACTTTCCATTTTTGTGTGCTTGATTTGGGTGTTTGGAACCCCATGATGGAACGGGGAGTGGAGAAGAGAAAGCATTTTTCTTTCCTTATTGAGCATGGATCTGCACTTTTCCTTCTCTAGAAGCACTGCATAACTTTCCCAAAGCCAAAGACAGTTCTCAGTCTTGCCYTTGCCTGAAAGAACTTTTTTATGGTATCGGAGCAAGGGAGAAGTGCAGCCTATAGGATTTGAGTCATAAGAGTTATCACTTGTAACATTCATCTATTTAATGCTGATTAAGTACAAGACAGTTTAAGYTGAATCTTTATTTACTTCACGGAAATTGGCTAATGGCTCAGAACCACAAAAATTAAAAAGCGAAAACCCAACTCAAGATAGTCCCATTTCTGGGGGAGTGAATGAGGGACTCTTAGATGACCTGACATTTTTTTCACTTACAGTGCATAGCCCCAGACTGCATTTTTGCTCTTCCTGGAACCTTGTTTCTGAGTACAAGCAGGTCAGAATGGGTGTGAGGCTGTTTAAAGTGGAGATCTTGCTAGAGAGAAGTTATTTTAAAAGCRTAACTTTCCCGAGAAATGGACATTAGTAACTCAGACACCATACGCTTCCTACGAGGCTGTGCAAGGACATGTGTAAATTGCCACGTGGCTGTAAAGTGGGATGCTGAGATGCTGATGGCACCGGAGTCAAACGCAGCATGAGAAACAGATTTGGGCACAGCACTCTGATCAATATTTAGTGGTTGGCATTCATATTGGTCCTGCAGGGAGGCATTGGATTTGGAAGAAGAATCTGATTTTGGCAAGACAGAGGAGGCATTTTCAGCTTGGACTGATCTGAATCAGTTTAATTTGACCCTATATTCAGCCTTCAGAGTTGGCTGTACGTTCCTCAATGTAATTGTCTCTTGGAAGTTTATATGTCAAAATAAGAAGAGAGATTAAAGGCCCCAAGTCTGTCCCTTATTCAGATTCAGTCGGTTTTGTTTTCTGGGCATCTTTGAGCTTGGAATTCAGTAGCAGTTCTCTTCGAAAAGTAACTGATTTATATATAAGATCTTCTGGCATCCCTAGTTTYGATTGAATTGCAGTCACTGCAAATGGTCTGATAAAATCAGACAGTCAGATAAAATCAGGAAATCTCTGCATTTATTCTCTGATTACCGAGCAAGCTCAATTTCATCATGGTGAAGTAGAAGCCAGTGGTTACAATTACTTTTCTTACCTTTCATCTATTTTTTAATATTTGGGTTTAAGATGGAAAAATTACAAATGAATAAATCTGCACCAAGTCCAGTCAAGACTTTTCTCTATATAATAATATTATCCATATCTCTATGATTAGCAACAGCTGGAATAAATTTTAGCAAAAATATTAAAATCTGTATTGTAGAATAAGCCACATGGAGTCATTGTAATTTGAGGAGGGTGAAAGTTTCCATAAAAGCTACTGAGAAAGGAATATGACTTTTTTTTTTTTTTCAGGTGACTTCTTTGGATTTTATTTTTGCAAGCAGATACAGTTTTATTTTACAGTGCTTAACTTTCTGGTGTTTATGTTGAACAGACACTCCAGATAAAACAACGCATCAGTCAGCCACTCTGAGCACTGCTTCTTCTCACTAGTCCTCTTACACCAAGTTGTACTGAGGAGCTCTAGCTGTGTTAAAGCAAAAATAAGTTTTCAAGCGCAATTGCAACCACCTAAGCCAACACCAGTGCTATGCTAGCTGGAAAGCTATCACGCAGGTCTGCTTTTCACCTGCAAACATCACCATGTGCCGGCTGCTGTTTTCCCAAAGTGTTTGAGAAATTCACAGACAGCTAATAGACCAGTTAAAAATCAAAGCAATAAAACCCTGTACAGCTTCTCAAAGGAAACAATTTGAAAGCCCGATTGAGAAGGGCAGTGTCAGGAGGAAGCGGGATAGAGAAGGAGGCAGCTGGGAATGATTGGAGTAGCTTTTCAGTGCTCCCTTTTCCCTCTCCATTGTTTCCATAGACCGTGCATCTAAGTGACCCTCAAACTGGTGGTAGGATAAATTGGACCCTCCCCAGTGATCCTTGCTCTCCAGCACTCATCTGCAGTCCTGTAAGTCTGTTGTGGACAGGTAAAATACGTTGCAATACTCAAGGAATTTTTAATAAAAATATTAAGACCATTCTGAATGAAAGTGATTATCTAAGTCTGGAAGCACCAGAAGGACCAGTAGAAGAAGTGCTGTGAGAATGGTAGGTGCAGATGGCAGCTATGTCATCAAGATGCCAGCACATCTATGTGCAGCTTACCAGGACCTCCCTAAACTGAAGACAGACTACACACAGAGTAAAACAGAGGACAGACTATAAACCAAAGCCCTAAAGAAGTGATGCAAGGAAGAAAAGAACAGGCTTAGAGCCATCAAACACCCAGATAAGGAGGGAAAAATAAATCCTAATCCAGGGATGGAACAGGATGAAGAACACATGAGGGTGTGAGAGCATGTGCAAATCCTGTTTTGTTTTAGGTAAAATCACCTTTCTCTCCTATATTAGCTCACATTGAGCTTTGTTACATTGTTACTGCAGTGTTGCAAAATTAGTTTTGGGGCTATAAACCTGGCAATGTTAGAGTTATGAGCCATATGTGCTAACAATACTTATACACCTTGTATCCACGTGAATGCAAACTCTTTGTTTGTCTGAAATGCTCTGGGGAGACATACCTGTGATTTTTCTCAGTTTTCCCCAAGACAAGTGCACACATATGAGCTCAGGACTTTCAGCTCCTCCTACTAATGGGGACCACAGGACTCACTCCTTTCAGAGTCTCTCTCCAAGGAGATGAGTCCCTCTTGCTTTCTTATGGCCACTCACACTCCCTTCATGTGTTTCAGCTGATTTCTCCTGCCTGATTCCACTCCAGCTTTCTTCTCAGTCGGTAGGAACTTGTAACCTTTGAATTTCTATTGTTAAACAATTTAAAAAACAAATTACTGAGCTTTGCCTAGTTTGGAGCTTGCAGAATTTCCCATGGCTTCAGCCCAAAGCCAGAAGTCATCTGCAGTTCAGCTGAAACACTCCTAGGATCCCTGCAAGAGGAGTCTGGAAGCTTTCTGGATGGCATTTGGAGCCCAGAAGGTGTAGAAATCAAAACAAGCCACAGCTTGAGAGCAAATCTAGCGTGCTCGCTGTCGCTAAACCCGCTCAGCAACAGCTTTCTGTAGGGTTTTCTGTCACCTCTAGCAGACCAGTCCCAGTACATTACACCTGCCCTTTGCTTCCATCCCTGGGACATCCCATGAAATTCAGGGGCCTGGCTCAGGTTCCTCTGACCTCACTGCCACTTCCTAGGTCCTTCTTAATTTTTCCTGCGGGCTGTCTAGAGGCTTTCAGAGATACTCCATGGCCCAGCATATCTTAACTATTACCGAGTTCATGCCACAGCTCTGTTCCTCAGGCACAAGGCAACCTTTGCTTTTGTAGATTAGAGGTCACATACACTGAAACAGAGCTTCCCTGGAAGCTGCTTCAAGAATAATGAGTGATTTTCCGCAAGACCCAAGGATTTTTGTGACCCTCATCATCATCATCTCAGCACAAAAAGGCCAACACTCTCCAGCATAAACAAAAAGGATAATAATAGCAAACAAACCACTCTATCAAACCACAATATGCCTCTGTACTCTTAATCCTTCCTTGGGAAAAGATTGAGAGAAAAAAATTAATTACCTGAGAGTCAACATCATTTATATCACTACTGCTTAAACAGACCTGTTGATAAAAAGGGTGAAAACATACCAAGCTTGCTCTGAAGAGTTTTATAAGGGAAAGGACTGGAGAGGAGCCTGAAGGAAAACTCGGGCACAGCCCAACTTCAAAGAAGTGCTGCAGAGATCCACACTTTGTAATTTGGGCTTATTTCTAGTTATCTCTGTATTTACATAGATTGACAATTGTGAAGAAGAGAAAAATCATAAAGATGGGGTTAGTCTTTTTCGGCATGAGGCTGGCATCTGCCGTGGGAAATTAATCCATGCTAAGCTGCAGTAAGCTGAGCTGCTGAGTTTGTATTCGTGTCACTGAGACCGCTTATACTCACTGCTGGTCTATAAACTCTTATTAGTCAGACTTGACAGTGGGTGACAACTTGATGAAAAGAATAACCTCTGGATCATGATCCATTCAATAACGGTTTATAAAAATGATATTAAATGAGCCATTTTTCCTAAGACCACATACCAAAATATTTTGGGGAGATGAATAAAGCGATAGTGGGGGATTTTTTTTTTTGGAGAAGGGGATCATAAGGTCCCAGGGCGCTTTGTCACTGAAATAACCACATCTGTCAGCTAAATTGGCAGAGCTATTATATTTAGTTTCTACAAAGAGTTCCTCAGACGCCGAGGTCTTGGATACCTCCCAAAAGATTTGCTCTCTGGACAGTTGAAGCAAAATAAAATTAGGGGGGAAAAGCAGTTCACAGCCACAGCTAGCATTTTCATTTTTTCTCAATATTACATGGTCCGAAATGTTGATGAGAAAAGACGGGCTCGTGAGAGGTGACTTGACAGGAATTACATTTTAATTTCCTTCATAAAATTTTGCAAGCTTTTCTCTCTCTCCAGTGGCCACCTTGCTGTTGTTGCCTTTTGGGGGCCCATATGATCCTCCCTATGAAGAAAAGATATCCCAAGGCATTTCCTTTTTTCTTTTGCAAGACGCAGTCAGAGAATCCCATTAAATTTTTTAATTTGTTTAACTGGCTTCTAACTTTGCAGACTCCTGTCATGCCATAAAACTGACTGATGAATGACAGGGCCCTGCTAGGTTTGACTAGGGTGTAATGTGAGCTCCCAGGGCTGGAAACAATAAAACACAATTTTCTGAGAAATGGGGTTTTGCAAGGGACGTGCTAGCCCTGACTTCACCACACCCTTTCATTTTGTTAGCTCCAGTTCAGCAAGTTGCGGCTGGATTTTGTTACACTTTTATCGTTATGAGTCCTCTGTTCTCAAAGGTAGGAGAGGATTCTCCGAGTATCTCAAGGTCATTTAGGTAGAGAGTTGATGAGTGCCGTGCTGGGCACTTGCTCTGCATGTATGGGAGCCAGCGTATGGGCCATGTAATGACACGGCCAAGGCTCATACAGAGCGGTTTGGAGGAGAGAAGAATTTCAGATGAATCAAAAGGCAGCCTCTCCCCTCCCACACTGACCTTCTTTGGAGCTGCCCTACGCTGAAAATCCTCTCTATCTTTACATCTATCTGTACATTTTTCAGAGGACTGCGGGTTGAAAAGAGCAAAGAAAGAAACATTAGAGTTCAGCTCTCGGCTATCGTTGTCGCATGCTGGTTTTGGAAATTAAGTGACGAGATGTTAATGCCACATTTCAGTTCACTGTCATTAACACAGTTGGGCTGTCCTGGAAGAGAAGCTTCCTCAAAACTCAGAATACTGCTTCTTTGGCTTTCTAGGTAAAACTGGTCAGATCTGACTCCCTCCTGCAGAATATCCTCCTCAACATCCAGGCAGAGACAACAATAAACATTTTCACCTTGTCAGGCTGCCTGCACGTAATCTAATCAGATCGGGAACATTTTAATTCGTAATGAATCGGTCCCTCCGGCTGAAAATGCCACTGAGCAATGGCAATAGAGATCCTCCAACTGTTCGGACCATCCTGCCAGCTGTGCCGTCAGCTGCACAGACACTGAGCTACCACCGGGACCCAAGAGGCACCTACACCCGGGCCTGGCCCTTATTACAACTGCCCACAGAGCTGCAATCCCTCACACCCACCCAGCGAAAGCCTCCTGGTCCCAATCCGGGCAGGGGAACAAGGCAAAGAAATGGTGGAAGCAAGCAAGCCTTAGCTTCATCATTGAACAAATCTGAAGGAACAGAGGTATAGGAAGGCTAAGAGATGTGCCCAAAGCTACAAAGGAGCTTGGCAGGAAATATAGGCAGGAGCTGAAAACACATCTCCTGGTTGGGAGGCCATCTTCTCCCCCTGAGGGCACACAAGGATTGGGAAGGGAAAGACCTGTGTACAGCACAAAGGCTCTCTGCTCCGGATTTCACTGGCTCTTGTGTTCTGGTTCACACTGGGACGAGAAGGCGGGAGCGAGGAAAGTGGGCATCAGCGTGCCGGTGCCTCCGGCAAGAGTTTCAGTAGTAGCTGTTGTTACAGGTCTCAATAGAGCCAGCTGTTCCTCTGCCCTGGCCAAGCACTGCTACAGTGCACAGGAGAGGTTGGAACAAGGCTTTCCCCGACCTTTTTGAAGTTGTCATATGGACTTTTTTGGTCTTTGCACTTCAGGATTTTGACACAGGAGTGGGACAGGACTTTGCTTAGGAGGCAAAATCCCATGCCCTCCCACTGCTGACCTCAGGACACGGTTATCTGTAAATCAACCCTAGAGCAAAATCCCTAATGGGGAATATGATAGGATGTCACATCTTTATAGCATCTTGCAGCAGCCGGTGCTTGTGTCTGAGAAGCAGGAATGCATATGCCCTTACAGTGACAGCATAGGAGATTTTGTTTTGGTTTTGAATAAATGATTGATAGGGTAAAGGCAACTGGGGGGAACAGGTCAAACACAGCTAATGAAAAAAGTAGACCCAGTCGTCATCCTGTTATATCGCTTGCTAATAGAGTAGTGTTTAGCAATAGCTTGTGTGTTGTAAGGCTTAAGGTTATCAGCAGAGTGACTGCAGAGAGCTAGTTAGAATTCATCCTGCATCTGTGACTGTAATCCAGCAATTTAGACAAAAACATGTACTCTGCATAGGTGCATGACATAGACTATTACTATTATTAATACAGTAATAGTCATAATAAATCACATATTGAGTGTGTTTGTTATTCCGAGGAAAACTTAATTATAATTTCCAAGCTGGCAGCATTTGATTTACTTTTTGCTATCTCTGAAATTGTATAATTAGTTCCCAAGTTACGACTCCTGTGAAATCTCTGCCTTGTTGGGGGTAGGAGATGTGGAGTTACAGCTGCAGCCATCGCTCTGCCAAAGATAGCTTTCCCTTGAGAATATTAATTTTTAACATAAAAATGAAAAACGAGCAAAATACCCCTAGAAAAGGGGGAATGCTTGGAAGGCGCCTCTCAGGGAGCCTGCCCTCGCATTGCTGAGATGTCTTTGGTAAAAGGAGCTCTCTAGTGTCCAGTTGTAATACTGCAGTTCAGGAGGAAGATGCTATGAGCACACAACCTAATCAAATAGATGTGCAAAGCAAATGGAAGGCCTAGGTCTCTTCTTTTAGGTACTCAGTGCTAATGCATAACGTGCAAAGTGCTACTTAAACAACAAAATCACCCAAACCAATACTGTACTCAAAAGTTTTAAGGCACGGCGCAGAGGTCTCGTTCATTCCCGCCTATCTTTCTCCATGTCTTTTAAAGGAACTTCTGCTGCACTGATGAAGTGGCTCCTGCTTGGTCTGTGGGGCAAGGATGTGTGTGCATGTCTGCCAACATCCAGGCCATGAAAAAAAGGTTTAAAATTTTGCTGTGCTCCTCTCCAAAGACAGCAAAGTGCCTGTCATTTGGGGGTCTAAGGTCATGTGCACGTACTGGTTTGAGGTAGTATATTTGGTACAAGTGAACGCCTAATTGCAGCTGCTGCCTTTTAATGCATGCACCTGATTAGGTAAAATTGTCTCCTGATCAGGTAAAATTTTCTCGTGCCAGACAAAACAAGCCCTTGGTCACGAATCCTAGAAAGCAAATCACAAAAAAGATGTGTGGCTAGTAGTGTACACAGGCAGATAGCCTTTCTGTCTTTCTAGAGTGAAGACCTTAACACTTTAATTAGCAGTTGTTATGCAGGTTTGAGCGCATGCTAGAATAACAATATATTGCCTTTACACTGCTTTTAATGCTTGCATTTTGTTTTTTCAAAAGGTTAGTGATGAGCTCACTGATGTTGATAAAAATGAATTTATAAGTCTATTAGGTTATCACTGGATGTCACAGATGGAGAATAATGACTTGACAAATTGGCAAACTGATATTATCTGCAAATATTATGAGAGACACTGGAAGCTCTTATAAAATACACCATCATTTTTAATAGCATTTTGCTATTATGGTACCTCCCTTGTGGATACTGTGGTTTAATATTGCAAGTATGAAAAACGATGCCATAGTTGAAGCTTTACCACTGAAAAGCACCATCTTGTGTTTCCTATGCTCTGCTTCCCACAGCAAGGCTTATTCTAGAGTAGAAAATAAATTAAGATGTAATAATTAACTAAATGTGTTTCAAAGGCAAGAAATCCCAGACAGGGCTAAGTTGCTCACCTTTAATCACTGCAAACAAAATGACAGTGAATTTCCTGCAAGTTACTGCGAGCCAGACATTTAAACCTTTTGCCTTTAGATGTGTTCGCAGCAGTTTTTTCTTCTCCCGTTCTTGACCTTCATTTTCTGACCTCAGCTTACAGAGAAGCCATAGTTTTAGTAGCTGAAAAACAATTTCAAGAATATAAGCCACAAACAAGAAAGAATACTGCCAGATTCAGGTCAGTCATGACAATAATAGTTTTTCCCCCACTTAGCATTTCAGCTCAGAATTAAGGTGATCACTCTTGATAAACGCAAAACCTATCAGTACATTATTATGTCTAAGCACCCTATGGAATATCTAAGATACAGCAGCCCATTTTCCCTTTATTTTTGCAAACCTGCAGACATGGTGGCAAGGGCTTGACCATTCTTATGGCTTTTTTTCAAAATAAAACAAACTGTTGGTATTTTCAGACCAGAAAACTAAAGCAAAGTGTTTCTTGCCTCCTCAGAAAACTCTTTGTAAAAAAGTCCTCTGACACTTATTCTCAAAAATGTGGGTCCTTTTTCCATTGAGATTTAGGTTAGAAGGGACTGTTCCTGTCTGAACTCCTGCTTAATACAGGGTGGAGAATTTCAGCAAAGTCCATGGCTGATTTCAGTTTTATTTGCAGCCTTGGGTCCTTGTAACCCACTCCCCCCAGCTGATGTTAATGGAAAGGTTGCTGTTGAATTCAAGTGAACTGGAGCAGAGCCTTAGAGAAGAGAGCAGTTCCTGGAGTCCCACAGCCATTTGTCAGGTAGAACCTGGTATTTTACACCATATCATCTTTGAAAATGATAAACCAGAAGATGTGTAAACTGTGTTTTAACAAGAACAATAAAATCCRTAATTCAGGATAGAGCAGAAAGCACCTGGTTTCATGTTTCATTTCTGTTTTTAAACATAGAAGAGGCTCAGAGAAGCATCTGCTGAGCTTCTGAATGAGTTTGGATCAGCTGCAAGCGCCCATTTGCCAAAAGCAAGTCCAGCTCAGACATGAAATCAGGCAAATCTCAGTGATGCTGGGTCAGTTTCATATTTACATCCCAAACCGATAGCAAGTCTGGATTGGTGGCAAATGTATCTGACAAAAAAAAAGCAGAAGCTTTGCATGTCCTTCRCAACGTGAGATTCCTGAATATCAGACAGCTGCAAAAAGGACGCGCCTAACCATTTGGGGTTTCATTTCTGTTTTTCTTTCTCTGCATTTATGGATGCAGATTTATGGAAATCTCCATTAGATGAAGATTTGCAAGTGGAGAAGAATATTGTTATTAGATGAAGATTTGCAAGTGGAGAAGAATATTGTTATTCCATGAATAGTTTCAATCCAGTAAGGTAAGTATGTAGTTAATGTAGAACTTAAGACTCCGGGGTACCCACAGCATCTACCTGAGATCACTGAGTCACAGCCTGACGGCCACCACAAATTCAGTGGAAACTCCAGAAAGAAAATCAGAATTTTTGGAGTGCCACTGACTGTATAGAAGAAATGTCTTAATTTGGTTGGTGTAAAGGGCCCCCTGAAAAAAAAATTACTTTTCGTACAGAAATAACAAAAAGTGTCCATCTTGCTCTCAGCTCAGCTGTGAGATTTTACTCTCCTCAGTGGGGTGCAATATTTACTTCTGTGGTAGCCATCTGATGAAGGAACAGACGTGGTAAGTCTGGAATCACTTCTGATCTGCCACAGCCAGCATGGAACAGCCAGACCTGGCAAAAGCCAAGTTATTTGTCATCCCCCAGGGACTAATAAGTAGACACCCACCTGTAGCACCTGCCACCACCAACACAGACACCACCAGAGTCTAAGCAGGGTCACAGGTCTCAAATCTGAAGGGAACCACTGCAAGTATCAGCCCAAGGCACACTAACAAAAGGATGGGTAGGAAACAGCCATTGCTATTGTTCCTTCCTGCCAGCATTACCATCACGAGAAACAAGAGACTTGTGGACATGGGGTGACGCTGCTAAATGCAACACCACAAATATCTTTTTCAGAAATGCACAAGTCATACAGGGTGCATCTGTGCTGTCACAGGCACAGAGATGGCGCGACACCTCCAAGGATGCTGGCACAGCCTAGGTRTCAACTCTAGAAAATCAGCAGGGTCGTGCTGCCCCTGAACTCACCATCCCATCTCACCAGGGCTACTCAGGGGAAGCACATAGTGCGTGGGTGAAACCACAGCTTCGGAGCTGGTTTGGTCTCTGCTGTCAACCCTGCTGCTGAGACAGAGTTGTCCTGCGGAGCCTTGCAAGGTGTCTCTGCTCAACACTTCCCATGGCTTCTCTTCCCAGGGCGGCAAATGTTTGCAGATCTGTAACATCTGCCTTTGCCCTAAGCGACAGCGATACTTTTGAAACAGGATTTAAGCTCCTTTGAGACTCTCACCCCAGTACACAGTTATGCTAAGTGTGTGTCCCCCCCATGCACGTAACACACAAACAACGTTAGCAAATCCTAAAACAAGTGCAGATGCTTTATAATATATACTCACTAGGAAGCCACTTCATAGAGCAAGGAAAACATGAACTGGTCTGCTCAGACCAGTACTTCAGAAAAGCAGTGCATAGGTTACAAAACTTCATTTCTAGTTAAAAACTAAATAATAATAAAAAAAGACAATCCAACTAGCTGGTTGAAAAGTTCTCAAAAGAATTGTGGAGGCTTTCCCTTGCCAATGAGCTAGACACAACAGCACACCCTTTATATAGCTGCTGCCCATCAGCTTGCTTAGATTTTCCTGTGCTCTCATTTGGAGTTGCTAGGATTAGTGTGGGCATCATGTCTGAATCCTCGCTGTCCTTGGCAGACCTCCCCAGCCAAGCAACACTGCGGTGGCAGGGTAGATTTCCTACTGTAGGATGGTGGGAGATGCCAAAAGGCAAAGGATCTGGCCTTGTTGCCAGTGTTGGTGTTGACAGTGAGTCACCCAGCTGCCTCTGCTGAAAATTAGTCTCTCTCTCTCCAGCCCTGATGAATATTGATGAACTTCACAGCATCAAAAGAAGCAAAGACAGGACAGCTGTTTAAGGGGACAAATACTTCAGTTCTGGATTGGAAAAAAAGAGACAGACAGGGGAGTGGTTGTGATGAGCCAAGAGAGTCTTCTCCCTCGTTTGTCAAAATGTGATTTACAGACACTCTTCCATTCGCCCTGTGGCTGCCAGTTTCCGCATCCTATGTCCACAAATCTCTCTTGCTAATTGGATAGGCAACATGTGGGCTGCCGCCCCTATAAAAAGCTACTCTGAACTGGGATGCTTCCCAGCTCATTTTAATAAATCATGACTGTAATTAAATTCTTTTGCTGCATATTTCTGCAATAAAATCTGTATCGTTTGCTTATTAGCCTTCTTTACTGTCCAGCTATAATTTTGTCTTGCTTCTGAAGCTGCCTTTCCTGCCTGGTCATCTGAAGAATGCCACTCGCTTTGAATCCCTAATCTAATTCAGCTGCTTTTTCCTTGTTCTGTCCATCCCAATAGCCCCACTCGTACCTCCAGCCACTGTCCCTGCCATCAATGACCACTTCAACTCACTCTCGATAGTTCTGCTCAATAAAGCTGTCTCATGGCCTCAAGCACCACTTCCACCAGTATGCCAGCAAGTGCACCTGAGGCTACCCCTTCCCAGTGGCCAGCTGCCAAAAGCACTTATTTACATAACAAAACCCCTTTGTTGATGACATTTGTTCCTCTTTTCTTCTTTTGGGGCAGTCTCTGTGCTCCCTTATGGACTTTCACAGTGTTTAACACGCTGCAAGGGTCACTTGCAAAGCAGAGCAACCATCTCCACCCAAGCAAAAGACTCTGCCCCAGAGCTTTGCCTGACTCTCTACAAGAAAGTGCAACCTGGAACTGCATTGCCCTCAGGGCTGTCAGACCCTGAAGGCCTCCGAGTCTTGTAGTGAGGGGACATGGAGCCCCTGAAACTCTTGTGCTGGTTGCTGTGAGGAAGAAGTCAAGAGGTTAGGTTTGTCAAAGTTCCTCTTAGCTGCAATTTCTCTTGTACGTGGGCAGAACGTGGGGAGGAAGCCCTGAGCTCGATGTTCACGCTCCTTTTGGGTTTGGGGAAGGGACAAGGCTTGGAAGAGCCTTACCAGCTAGGCTGGCAGCTGGGGTACCAGCTAGCTAGCTGCAGGCTAGAGCAAATGCAGCCGTCTCAATAAAGTCTCATCAGTCACGATGGACAGGCGCTGCTTTGAGTAAGCAAAATTTTTCATTATTCGTTTTGCTAACTTACCTGGTCAGAAGCAAGAAATCCATGCATTTGGAAATTCTTCCAAATTTCTTCATGGGAGCTGCAGTTTTGAAGCCTCAGATGGCCAAGGGTTCCCACTGGGTTACATCTGCCAGGACGCACCACACTAGCTGCACCCCACGCCAGCTAAGCAAGGGGCAGGACGCTGGTGAACGAGGGGACGTTTGTTCAGGCCCACACTCTATCCTGTACTGGAGACTGTGGCACGAGGCACTGAAGTCACAGCTCTCAGAGACATCGCGGTGATGGTCCCCAGCCAGAGCTCTCTGCCTGCTGCAGCTCTTAGCTACAAATTTGAGGGTCTGGACAGAAATTTATTTTCTTTTGTTTTTTTAACCACCAAAGTCAGAATTTCCCATGGAGAGAAAAATATTTTCTAACCGGTTCTGGCAGCAAAGACCTTGAGGCACCTAGGCAAACTGAAGCGTAGACGTTTTAAGCAATTTGCCCACTGACCATGRCGAAGGCTGTGGGTGCAGTCGGGGGAAGAACCCAGGAGCCCCAACCCTCGGCTTTAAATCTCACTCAGTCATCACAAAACTTCTCTTGGTTTTCATTTTCCTAAAGGCCCTGTCAATCCTAGTGTCCGGAGGTAATAGGGCTGATCTTAGGAGCCATGTTTTGGAAAAACTAGCAAAGAAATAAATTACAAAGAAGATGAATGAACTGAGAAGCTGGATGGGATGTGGGTCAGATAAAGCAGTGTAAACATCCAGTCTCTTCCTCGCTTTGAAACAACCAGTGTTTCAAAGACATGGATGCGTGAAGCAGCATCTTGTTTTGCACTTCTTCAGAAAACTTATCAACTTTTGGTTTTTTTAAACAGGGTCATTTTTAAAAGGCAGAGTCCTTTGTCTTTCACTGCCTCAAAAGCATAATGTAAAAAGTTTTAATGTGTAAAGTTATAATGTAGGGTCGGTTTTATGCTGACACTTAGTTGGTTTCAGATTCAAAATAGATTGAGATATGCCTCTTTTTTGCATAACTCCAAGCTCAGCTTCAAACACGTAAGTGGGAAAATTAACATTAAAATGAATCCTTAAACTGCAATTACTTGGAAGATGCAGAGCATGAAGCATTCAAATGGCTCTCACTCAGTGACCCAGTTAAAATATACAGATCAGTACTGCAATTTGGTTGCAAGCATTTCAGAGACACGAGGATGTGAAGGCTCTACCCTGCTCCCAGCTTAACTCTACTGTTTGTACTCTAATGCAGTCCAAAGAAACAAATGGATGTCCAGAACACTTTTCCCTCGAATGCATTTCCATTAGATTGTGATCTTCCTCAGGTCTTACAAAGGAACAGGAAACTACTTGAGATTGCAGATGAGCTTTACAGAGATGTGTCAAGGTACCGTATGATCGTTGGAAATATGATATAGGTACCATTTACCCYAGCATTGAAAATGCAACTGCTGTGCCATGTTATTATGAAGTCAAAATGTATTATACCAGATAAAAGAGAAATAAAGTCTTGGTATTTTCTATTACGTAAAAATGGCTTTGTTGAAAGAGGCATTGGTAAAAGTATCATCTAAATTCTAAGGGGAGAGAAAATTAATCCCTTTTTTTTCTATTTATTAGAAAAGGCATATTTCGAATACACCAGGCAATGGAGTGAGCTAATATAAAGCATTATAGTGCTGTGTTAGTATGAAATCAAGAGTGTCCTTGCCCTGCAAAAGGGTAGCAGAGCAGACAATCAGTGTGAAGGACCTCGTGAAACTTAGCCCTCAGGATCCCCAAGTTGCTTGACTTCCTCCAAGAAAATTCACAGACCATTACCAAGGAAGCAAAAGTGACAAAGCTGTCATGTTTCCCCCTCTCTCTTTTGGCTCCTTGTGACCAGCCTTGCTATTTTTAAGGGAAAGTGCAGGAATGAGGAAAGCTTACAGCCACTGTAACACCCCTGGCAGGGGAACACAGGCGAGGAGGGACTCCAGGAACTCCAGCCTCAGACCTGTCAGTGAGAACCAAAGGAATAACTTCATTAGCTGACAGCAACAGCAAAGGCTTGTTTTCCCCATGTATTATCTGCTAAGGTAAAAGGTGCAGGATGTATTTGGCAAATGTACATGTTCTCAATGGAGTAACACGTCATGGCTGCATTCCCCTTCTTTTCATTACTGGCTTCGGGTTTCATTTCTTTTTTTCTTCCATATTCATTCGCAGCTGCTGGGCAGGGTCTGAAAGAAGCCCGGTGTAGTAGTCACGAGTGTGACCTTTCCYGTATCACAGCAAGCATAAGCTGTGGCTGCGATAAGCAGCCTGATGTTCTCCAGRCATCTCTGCTGCAGCTCTGCCTCTGACATCATTAGAGGACTAATGATAATACCTCCYGACAGCTCCCGGTCACATTCATCTCAAAGAGCCTGCGCTCTCCTCCCTCCGCTCAGCAAAGCAGGCTCTTGCCGTGCGCTTTTTAATTGCCTTTGTAAATGACAGATTGTCTGATACAGATGAGAGCTGTGAACCAGTAACCTGCCCACTGATGCCCTTGTAGGAAAGCATTCATCAGTTTCTCCTTTCATGGTAGTTTGAAGGTGTTCCCACCTCTCCTCCAGCCATCTACACCTGGCCCTCACCACAGGGCTTTGCCCTTTCGGTTGGGTCAGGACCACACAAGCAGTTAATCTGATGTTTGGCACGGGAGAGGTGATGAGAGGGTTTTTCAGGGGAGCAGCGGCATGCGGCGGGGCACAGTGGCTCACTGGGAACCTGCCAGAGCAGTTCCACAGCCCCGCTCCTTTTCAGCTACTTCTGATCCTCTCAGTGGACATATACCACAGTTGTGTCCACTATTCCAGGGACTGGAAGATGAGTGAAGGAGTGGGAACCACTAGTGAGGGAACAGGAATGGTAACAGGGGTATTTTTTTCCCAAAATCAGTTTGGGGCATCAAATGGCAATTATGGTTACAAGGCAAAATGAACAGACCTCATATGAAAGGTACCTTTAAGGAGCAGCCATACAATGCTGTAAGGCAAAGGATCATGTCTGAAAGCTCTCATTTCTGTAACGAGTTAACTTCTTATTCTGTAAGAAAGCCCCAATGACGTCAATAAAGACTAAATATTGGGCGATAGACCCAACCTCTCTGACGGCACCAAATACCGAACTATTGCATTCAGCGGGGGCAGGACTAGACATGCAATACATAGTGCCAAGACATACCTAGGTGTTCAGAGGCTCAGTTCAACAGTTACGTTTCAAAAGCTGTAGGCCACAAACAGTTCCTTTGTAAGGTACGATGAACAGCTGTAACTTGAATATCTAATAGTCTGTTAGAGAAATCTGATGATCTGGAGAAAGACTAAATACAGGGCCACTAAATAAAAGTGAGGCATAGAATACTAGGGAGAACATTTAGTCCAGCCCCTCCGCTCAAAGCAAGACTACCTTCGAAATTTGCTCAGGTTGTTCAGGGCCTTGCACAGTCAAGTTTTGATCATATTCAGGGCCTCCAGCCCCTCCGGGCACCTCTTCAGCTCTGCACCTCCCTCTGGGGGAAAAACTTTTCCTTAGGCGCAGTAGGAATTTCCCCTGGTACAAGTTGTGCCTGGTGCCTCTTGTTGCCCTCTCTCTGGGCACCTCTCAGTGGCTCTGTTATCTCAGTAACCCCCATTAGGTAGTTCAAGGCAGCAATAAGGTTCCACCTGAGTCTTCTCTTCTTAAGGCTGAACAAACCCAGTTCCCTCAGCCTTTCCTTGCACATTACGAACGCCTGCCCCTTGACCACGTTAGTGGCCATCCRCTAACATCGTTCCAGTTTATCAATGTCTTTCCCATACTTTTTGGGAGCAAGAACCAGATGCATTACGCCAGATGTGGCCTCACAAGTGCTGAATAGCGGAGAACAATCGCTTCCCTCAACCTGCCGGCTGTACCGGTATTAATGTGCCCCGTGTCTGGTGTGGTTGGCTCTCATTGTTGCAATGGCACATACTTGACTCATGTTCAGCTTGATGTCCATCAGGACCTTTAGGTCCTTTTCGAGTAAGCTGATTTCTAGCTCAATCCCCAGCTTGTACAGTTGCATGGGATTATTATTTCCCAGGTGTAGGACTTTGCATTTGCCGCCTTGAATTTCATGATGCTTCTGTCATCCAATTTCTCCAGCTTGTTCATGTCCCCCTGAATGACAGCAGCCTCACCCTCCAGCATATCAACTACTCCCAATATACAAAATAACTGGAAGCAACACCATGAAAGAGATGATAGCCAGCTTAATGGTACAGTATAAACTCAGGATGGAGCAGGACTGACAGTTATGCCATATTCATCCTTCTACTGGAAAACACCCTGTGCTGCTGTCCTTCACGGGGTAGTTGATGCCCTTACTTTTGAAGATGAAACCAAAGGATGATGCGGTTTACAGAGGGAGTTTACAGAATTCCTCTGAGAAGATTTAGCAAGGACTAGTAGAATTAAGGTGCCTTTTTATCTCTACCTCCAGTCCCAGAAATCAAAAGTATTAGCATCAGTGCAAAGCATGAAGCACATCATCTAATCTGGGAAAAAAGATGCACTTTCCTGTGACCTTAACTCAGTCACATAGGTCAGGCAGCAAAAACGAGCTGCTTAAAATAACATCTAAGCTGAGCTTCACTGCTCCTCTACAAAGGCGTATGTCCACAGGAAAAAAAAAAACAAACTACCGAACAGCTGTATTTCCTCTTCAGAGCTGCTTATTCATTCAAATAAAAAGACAACAGCTAAGTAGCAACAAGCAAGAGTTAAAGGGAAGATAATGCTGCGTTCTTAGTCATGCAAAACCTAAATACCTATTGCTCAGAGCGAAGGGGAAAATGGTTCCTCTCCACGAACAGCTGTGCTGACAGCAATGTCTGCACCTTCCTCTTCCTGTTTTCACTCTTGCACACACAGCAGTGGCTTTTACTTGGCCCATTTGGATTGTCTATCACAGCACGTTGAAACTCCATGCAGTAAGTCAATGCAAATCAATTCTTAAATCCATTAGAAAGAGTCAAGTGTATGCTTAGAAAAATCCAAAGAAAATTAGGAGAAACTTAGCAGCTCRAAGGGAAGCATGGGGCAGTTTCCAATGTTAAGACCTGGATGGCAGGAAGAGCAACTGTGAGGACTCACCCATCTGAAGGAGCGGGTGGACAGCCTGTCCTAAGGGTGGAGATTCCTGCTGGCACTGTCCATTCAACAGATGGTCCTCTCATGAGAAAGGCTCACCTCTGCACTGAGCTTCTCTAAGCCAGGAGACCCAAACCCATTTCCTTTGATTTCAGAAGTTTTCTGGTTTCAGGTCCAACACAGATGTGCCTGAGTTGTCCACAACAAAGAGCTGTTGGAACAACACCAGCAGAGTTAGGCTAAACTTATTTCCTACTTACCTACAAACTCCCAAAAGAGGTGCTAAAAATTGAATTTGGGGAGAATAAATAAACTAGAAAAGAAGAACTCAGAGAAAGGGACCTCAGGGATGCCTCCTCCTTCCCTCACACAAACCTAAAGGGCTCAGAAACCCATAGTGGGCTTACAGCAGAGCAGAACACCAACCCCTTCCTGGCCAGCTCTGAACACCTCACTGCTGGGCAGGGGGGTGTGTTATGACTTTCTTATGAAGGCTTCTGCTCTATGGAAAGATGTTTTTCAATTCACTGACAGTGTGGGGTAAGGAACAGGTAGGAAAGGGAGCAAGCCAAGGACGGTAACTATGCAGTTAGGAGAGAGAGGGAGAAAGAGAAAGGTGGCAGGGCACGGAAGGAAGGCACTTGGTAATTTGAAGAACAGTTGTTTCATAAAGCAAAGGGCACAGGGAAATATTGTACCAACTAGAAAGAGGAATGGTGTGTGGAAGGAGCTCTGTTTCTTAACTTGGTAAATGCCCAGCCATTTTGGGAAGTGGGACATGTGCACCATTACTCCACCCTGCCCTTTCTTTTTTCTCTCTCGTCCTCTCCCAGAGGATGCAGAGCTGGGGGAGGGACTCCCCATCTGGGGATGACTGCAGGACCTCAGTGATTGCTCTTGGTCAGAGCCTGCAGGCTCTGGAAGTGGAGTAGTGGTTCAGGACTCKCTGCCTCTCACTGCTGCAGCGCATTGCCGAGGCAGCCAGACATTGCCTTGGGGGGCAACCACTCTGGATCACCCTCCTATCTACCCCCTCCCCAGCCTTCTCTCTCCCATGGCTGTTGAACTGAATAGGGCAGGAAAATCCTGCCACTTTCAAAGCAAGATTACAGTTTTTCCTGAGTTCAAAACAGAGTAGGCACTTTGGATCCACAATCTTGCTGCTATGGGAGCAGTGGCAGGACTGCATCAGCTCCACTTGCCTCCACAAATGGCAGGTACAACCAACTATGGCGCTCAGGCATCTGGAAAACCCTGCAAGCTACGTGTCAGAAGACCTTTGCACTCATCCAAGGCAGATCTCGTCTCTGCAAGAAGCAGATTCCTGACATCTGTCTCCCACTGATTTCAGGATTCAGCAGATTCCTCCCATGGCAGCTCTCTGCTGTGAGGAGAAGCTGCTTTTGGCTGCCTGCTCCTGAAACTGTTTCCTGCTGAGCCTGAAGCCACATCCCCTCTCCAAGGCTCCTTAGGGTAGGACGGAATGAATAATTTTGCCACTAAAAAGGCAATTTCAGTTTCCTTGAAACCCCAGGACGTCTGCAAGCAGTTTCCACCAAAGAAAAAATATAAACATAAATTTCAGCTTCATCAAAACAAACTCTTTCTCTTAGAGGATCTCCACTTGCAACAGCTCTTGCCAGCAGTAAAGAAAGGAGATGCTGCCACAGACCACTTCAGTGACCAAGTGTTTGGCAGAGTCAGCTGGGATATGGGAAATCCCCTTCCCTGAATTAGGGCTGGACCCACAGACTCCAGTGTCCTTGCTACACCCTGTCAGGTAAAGGGGGAGTTTTTGGGATCTCCCTATTTTATGGGACAGGAGAACACTGCGGTCAGAAAGCCCCATGAGCTCCTGTCCTGAGATTTAATAAGCAGGAGCTGGAAGGTTTGTGCTGTCTTTTGAGACAGTCTTCAATATTCAGCTGCAGGGAGTCATTCCTACGGTAGAAAACAGCCCTTCTGTTGGAGTCAGGATCAAAGCTCAAGTAGTTTTGCTCTGCTGTTTACCCTAGACCGTTTCCTCAGAATAATCCTTTTGCACATGGCCATTTCCTTGGGGTTCCTGCTTCCTCGGCTCTGCTTGCATATAATCTGAATATCTACCTTGCTTTCCAAAGAGCATCTCTCTTTCTCTCCAGAGGGCAAGCTAACCTGCTCATTTCTTCATTTTCACTCAGTGAGCCATTAAATCCAGGGAACAGAGTCTGTGTAGCGGAAACTCACTGAAGTGCTGGCTGCCTGACCTGCCTGAAGGATATTTTTTGTCCCAGTTTAGCCGCTAGCCCACTTTATTCTTTGGATGCAATGTACACCATGCAAGTGCTGTTGGCTTGTTATCCCTGGGACAGAAAAATAATCAGCCTAACCACAGAGAAATGACATATATTGGCTCGTCAGGCATTTCCCCTCCTCCACAACTCCTTTTGTTACAAAACAAGAGTGCCAAAATGGGAAAGAAAGCCCTTGTTTATCTTTCATGCGCAGTGAACATGAGCTCACTTACCCGCCGAACCTGCAAGGATACCCGTGTGTTGTTCCCTCCGCTAGCGCAAAGCCACTAACTTTGCTTGGTCACTGCCCGAAGGATCCAAAGCAAGTGACGGAGGCTCAGTAAAATAGATGTTGTGCCTCACTCTGAAATAGATACGGCAAGATGAGCGGGTGAGGAAGAAAGAGTCAATTTGTCTCTGGCCCCCGTAAAATCCCAGACTGTGTTCTCAGTAATATGATCAGATTTGGGGCTAGATGATCAGCTTTGGCAGTTCTAATAGAGTCTGTCTGCCAGCACTGTAATTGTAAACACAACCAACATCTGAATATAATAATAATAATGATAAAAAGTAATGTTACCATGGCCCACACCCACTGGGACGTCTCATTTTTGCTTTGGCTTTAGGATAAAGGATGATGAGGATGTTTGGATCAACAGCTTCATTTCAGCCAGTGTTTCTGATAAGTCTGTCACCACATTTGTCTCTGGAAAATATTAAGCACAACATAGAGCTCATTCCTAGATGATATATAAGCAGCTTGTTTTTCTCATTTCACCACAAATCTTATTTATATATACACTGCAAATAGATTGATACCACACACAGAGCACATCTATAGGGCCTGATTTTCCAGTGTTATATTAGATTTATGATCTTGTAATTCCATAGACTTTAATGAGTTTTACCAGAATAAAGCTGGTTCCTAAAGAGAAAGGATATATTATGAACTTGCACATGTTACTTGTGTATCCACCCAGAAATGTTAGTATAGGCAGACACCTGGCACAGATGACAATAGTTAAATGTGCCTCGTACTCCCTTTTATAAGACCCTGATTTCAGTTGCTTGCAACTGCCAAACACTCAGTGTTCAGGCACAAATTTTCCCTCTAATGTGCTTGCCTCAGGCTAAATATTTTCAGACAGTTCCAGCAAAATTAGTCCAGCCATTTTGAGGATGAATGTAGGGAAAACCACAGTGTTTCACCAATATTAAGAAAGGCTCCATCTGCCTTATTTAGAAGCTCTTGAAGCTTTGAAGCAAGACTTCAAAACACTGCAAGGAAGTAGTATGCTGTATCCCAGAAGTGGATGTGCTGCTGCCTTGGAAATCTGTCCACAATCCGAGACGTGCCTAAAGTCAGCAGTTCGCGCTTAGCTGTTGACTTTGCACCAGGCCCTGAGTTACCCATATGTGCTTACGCTGGCATGCTCTGTCGCAATGGGAGACCTCTGCGCTTGCACAAGACATGCAGCAAACCCACCGTGGATGGTTATAAAGTCATTTACAAGGAGCTGATCAATGCCGCAAGTGTTCTGCTACACAACCACGTCGTGTTTGCTCTGCAGGCTTCAGCGAATGGAGGCTGGCTGAGTTCGGAGGGCCACAGAGATAGCAGTTGGGCAATACATGGGCAAGCAGCAAACTTTGGAGAAGGCCAGAAAGGAGGAATGAGAAAGCTACCCTAAGTTAGAGTTGTGTTTGGGTTTTTTTTCTTATAAACAGCTACTGACAACGCCCTGGTTAGCATTGCCAAAAAATCCCTACTATTGTCTTTGCTTAGGCAGGGCTATATTCATTTCAGCTGCTTACCCCTAAGGAAAGACAGAAAATACTGCAGAATGATGTGCTTTTCTTGGTGCGTGAGCATTCTTTAGACAACACAGAAAGAGAAAAATTTAGGGTGGACCAGAGCTCTGGAGTTAAAAGGTCCAACACCCCACCATCAATTTAAAGCAGGGCCAAGGACCAAGCAAGCTTTTCTGCAATTCTCTGCTGCTGGGGATCACTGTGGCATAAGACAGAGCAGCAGCATGCACAGATGGCACCTCTCCTTCTGCCACCTTGTTCTCAGCGACGACACCCAGATTGTGCAGGTAGAAGGAATCAACCACCTTCACAAGCAACAGAATGAGAGACAGGAGCTGAGACCGGAGGGACGTCTGTGGATGCACTCTTCCACAGCAACTCGAATCAAAGCCCAGGTTCTTCAACCATCTGAAGAATTCCCTAGCAAAGAAGGTGGCCCACCTTCTTCTAGCAGTTGGCCATACAGACCAGCGGTTCCCAAACCCTGCAGCCCAGTGGTTCACAGTAAACCCACAGCACACCCTACGTTTTTCAAATAGGGCAATCCATCTTTAACTTACATTTATTTTGATGTTTAACACAACTCTTGCAGACTAGCTGCTGACCACTCACTGTGGCCACTGACAGTCGTGGACTGCAGACCACCCTGCCAGAGTGAATAGCTCTTCAGTGCCCTGGCTGCACACTCCTAACTCAAGTGGAGGTCTCTGCTAAATCTCAGTCTAAATAGCTCAGCCATTTTGCTGACCCCTGTGAGGGTACATATGGTTCCATATGGTGGGAAAGCTGTTTTTTTCAATTTGCTCCTAAGACCAAGTGTAGGAAATGATATACAAACCAATGTTAAGAGAATATTAAGGTTGCAGAATCAAGCAGTTACGAGCCAGGAACTGGCTGACAAGGTCTTAGTCACATAAAAGAAAGATCTAAATAAATGTGTTTTGATAGCCAAAAAATGCTCTCTGAAAGACAGGCTAGATAAATAGAAATAAAAGAATGAGGCTGTTTTGTTTGAGAACAGCTTCTTAAATCATTATCATCTTTCCAGACCATTTCCTTCTCTCCTCCCTAAACTGCTGCCAAATTGCAGCTAGGTTTAACGCGAAGATTTCACAAAAGGTTAATCTGTGCACTTGAGAAGTAAGCAAAGTTTGGGCTTCAGAGGTGATTTTCTTAGGTCATTTTGAAGAAATATAATGGTGTAAATTGAGTACCTTAAATTTGCCATACTGAAGAGCTGCAGCACTACATAATTCTTCCTGTAATTTTTCTTCCTCTATAAAGATGACATTCACCCCTGTGGTGGGTCCGCTATAGTTAAGGGTTAGACTTATCAAGGTGAAATCTGCTTTCAGCAAAAGGAGGAAAAAAAATTTCAGAAAGAGTCTGTTTAGGGTTGTGCAAACAACCCCAAATCCCCCCCCCACTTCTCTGTCATCAGAGACATCCGAAATAAGTGCCGCATTTGTTAAGTTTCAGTAAGGGAAAACCATTTCCCATAAACCCAAGGAAGGGTGCTTGCTGTGAGGCAAACGGAAACCTCCCCAGGCCACGTTACATCTGGCTAGGAGGAGAGTAGCAATCGGCGAGCCCTGTAGCCTGCGATGGCTGAGGAAGGCTGACCGGCCACGCGATCCCCGCCATGCGTTGCCTAAGCATCAGCCCAGCGTGCACCTGCTACTCGCAGCAGAGTCCACATGGGCAGCAGATGTTCACGGGTTGGCACTCGCATCCCAGTCTGAAGCGTTAAGTCAGCTCATGCCGGGGGAGAGGCGGGATGTTGCCGCTCCGGCTCCTCGGGTGAATTCTGCTCAGCGCTGCGCTCGGGGTCCTGTTGCAAGAACAGCAGTAAGGGCCTGAACAGAGGAAAGCAAGTCACACTGTAGGAGATATCTTTGGAGCCAGTGCTGAAGATCTATTAGACCCCAACACTAATCAAAAGGCTTTGACTACTGGGCAATACCAAGGAGGCTAAAAA
>JAYKAV010001664.1:1086581-1130891 GCA_035582835.1 Phoebastria nigripes
GGAAAAGAAAGAAAGAAATAAATGTGGCAAAACAAACAAGAAAGTCATATGCAATCAAAATAAATTCAAACCCTTTTCCCTGAGAAGAACTCCCGCACGCTGCAAGCCCTGCAGCGGCCTGTCTCCAGCAGCTACAGTCACAGGCTTCGCAGAGCCTTACCTGCAGGTCAGAACGGGCAGCTGAAGCGAACACTCTTGAAATCTGTCAACGCTGTTCACACAGAGCCTGTTGAGGAGGTGAGCAGGATTTTCAAATGCCAATCAGGTGGGAAACTTGTAGAGAAAATGAATACGGGAGCAGCACAGGCTGCAAAAGGCTAAACCTAAGAGGACTGAACCATAGGAGAGCCACAGCTTGAGGCGGGGATGGGAGTACAAAGGAGAGGGTGATTAGTAAAGGAGGGCCCATTTAAAATGGGAACAAGTCTTATTCCTACCTGTCAGGTTCTGTCTTTCACTGATAGAAGCTATGCTTTTTTTCTCAGAAGCATTTTTACTAGACCCCCAAAAGTGCAGACATCAGCGCAGGCAAGATCACAGCTCTGGAGAAGGGCCAGCAGAGTTCAAAGCCCCTGGTTGGAAACCAAAGCAACGCTGACAAGCATTGAGGGAAAATTTATGAGGTCCTGATTGCTAAAAGCATATGTTTGGGGTATAAAAAAGTAACAATTATGCCACCCACACTGTTTATTCTTTTCTTATGTGTGGAGCTTTGGGCTAGCATGTTGAAACATAAAATAATCTGTGCACTTTTTAGCTAGATAGGATTTATAGCATTCCCRGACTGACATTTAGTATCATGGCTTGCAGTTGAGCATACTATTCAACAAGCCACCTGCCTCTGTAAATGTCACTATTTGGGCTCAAATTTGGTTTATGTATAACTCAAAGGAACTCCTGTTTTTTCAGTTCCCACCTGTTTACGGGGAGATTTCATGGCACACAGCACTGAAAAAGACAATTTGTAGAAAATAAAGGTCAAAGTTTTGGGTGATTTATCTTGTTTGGAAGCAGTAGAAAGGGGCATGTGAAATTTGCATTCCAGTAAAGATGCAGGACTGCCCACAGAATAAATTGGTGCTGGCTTGTGCAACCAGCAACCCTGTGAGAAACACAGAGAATGACCCACTCGCAGTGAAGAGCAACGGATTGCCAGGCGGGGTGGTAGGCGGCCTTAGGTTTTCACATCTGGAGATTCCTGAGCCTTTCACAAAGCACCAGAGCTGCCCAAAGGGGCTCTGTCTGGCTGCAAGGATTCTTCTTCAGTGCAAGTACTGCAGAAAGGTAGTCATCCAGCCACATCCACAGTGGCAGGAAGAGAACCGAGCGTGGGATGCAGGGAGGCAGAGGCATGTCAGGACTGCCAAGTGCTAGAGTGTTCAGACTGCACAGTCGGCCACACCACAGCGCAGTCCCAGAAACCATATCTCCGAGTGCCTCCATGCTCATCAGGAGAAATGAAGGCAGCACTTGGAGGCAAACCTCTGCCCAAGAGCAGCTGCAGCAGCAATGGCTCCAGCACCGGTTGTATAAAGCACCCTTGATTCTGGCTATATGCTTAGGCAGCTATATTAGAATCACGGAATAATTTAGACTGAAAGGGACCTCTGCAGGTCATCTAGTCCAACGTCCTGCTCACAGCAGGGCCAACTAGATTAGGTAGGTCAGGGCCTTGCCCTTGTTCATCAGGATGAAACACACACTGCCACAGCTGCTCCGTTGCCTCTTTAATCACAGAGACGTATTACCGAGATGTGTGCCCCAAAACCAGAACATTTGCCACATGGTCTTAGGGGGATCCTGTTGGGCAGCAGAAGCCATTAGTAAATTTACTGCATAACCTTATATCACAGTGGAGCATAGAGAGGGCTCCATCAAACTCTCATTCCTTTGCTGATGCAAAACTGGCAATTTCCTGCTTTACAGGGAAGAAAACCACATATAATATTTCCCTGGGGTCTAGCCACACCAGAGACCAGGGAAACTAGGAGGTGAGTGTCGCTGGAAAAGGAGTGGTATGTTGAGATAGTTCACAGAGCAACTGGGATGCTCCACGTCTCTCTCTCAAATCTCCATGTGAATAATCAGGTCAGAAAACTAGTATTTTGTAACAGACATTGCTCTGCTTTAATGAAGCTCTCTTCCACTTGGCAGAATATGCTGACCTGACCGAATAATTTCTTACCTGGATTTAAACGTTTTGGTGTCTGAAGGTATCTGGTATTTTTCTGCAACCACCGTCAATTAATCTTCAAATGCTGCAAAGAAGAGGAAAGCTAAGCCTATGCCTGTCATCTCATGCAATCAAACCTAACCAAAAATTTAGCCTTCTGGGAATGACAAATTAACAAATTGGTGACATAAAGAGTGCAAATCATCTTGATGGCTATCTGAGCTCTGCCTGACCTGATCTTTCTGAAAATGCTCACTATTAAAAAAATTTAAAAGTTACATGTGCATCATTCTTGAAGATCATGGGATGAAAAATGACACATGATAGAAATCCCAGGGCACGCCTTCTGGCATGTAATGGGAAACACTTTTTGCATATTGTTGCAGAAGGTTTATAAATGGTTGTACTCCACTCTTGGAGCTTTTCCTCTACAGTTGACTCTTCCTATGCAGAACATAGTCCTGCAGGCAAAGACTGGGTGATGGTACATCAATTGCAGAAACGAGTTCTGGCTTGGCACAGGCAAGMGGAGTAGTCACCTTTGTACAGTCATTATTTTAACACGTGGTAGGAATGAAGTAGAGATTCCTAGAATCATACGAATTCTAATATATAACGTAAAAATGTCCCATGCTAACAATAATCCTGAGAACAAGCCCTTATGCTAAAAGCAAGATTGTTGTAGATGAAACTTCACATCCTTCCTGCAAGTGAAGGGAACAACACAGAAGTAAGGCTCTTGTACATCAAAAGCTGCAAAGCAGCTTTGTGAATCTTACAACCAAGGTTTGCCACTCTGAATAAAGGCATTCTGTCATTCCCAGAAATAAATAGAAACAGGGCCAAATGCAAGATAAAGGTAGGAGCAGGAGGAAAAAGTGTCCTAGACTGCTAACAAGGGCTTTTCAGAAAACTGCCCAAAGGGATGCTTGATAGAGGTTACAGCATCAGAAGTCATGTGTGTAAAGATCTAGGATATTCTCCTCTCAAGTACTCCTTCCTTGCACCCTCAGCAAGTTTGCAGATGACACCAAGATGAGTGGTGCGGTTGACGCACCTGAGGGATGGGATGCCATCCAGAGGGACCTGGACAAGCTCGAGAAGTGGGCCTGTGTGAACCTCATGAGCTTCAACAAGGCCAGGTGCAAGGTCCTGCACCTGGGTCGGGGCAACCCCTGGTATCAATACAGGCTGGGGGATAAAGGGATTGAGAGCAGCCCTGCCGAGAAGGACTTGGGGGTACTGGTGGATGAAAAGCTGGACATGAGCCAGCAATGTGCGCTCACAGTCCAGAAGGCCAACTGTATCCTGGGCTGCATCAAAAGAAGCGTGGCCAGCAGGTCGAGGGAGGTGATTCTGCCCCTCTACTCTGCTCTGGTGAGACCCCACCTGGAGTACTGCATCCAGCTCTGGAGCCCTCAGCACAAGAAAGACATGGACCTGTTGGACCGGGTCCAGAGAAGGGCCACAGGCAATCAAGTATTGTAATCAAGAGCATACAGCTATATCAATTCAGTCAGGATTTTAAGGATTCAGGTTTTGCAACTCCGTCAGTTAATGTGCTGGGATGGAACGCCTCTCCTGTGAAGAAAGGCTGAGAGAGTTGGGGTTGTTCAGCCTGGAGAAGAGGCGGTTCTGGGGAGACCTTATTGCAGCCTTTCAGTACCTAAAGGGGGCTTATAAGAAAGCTGGCGGCAAACTTTTTAGCAGGGCCTGTTGCAAGAGGACAAGGGGGAATGGTTTTAAACTAAAAGAGGGTAGTTTTAGACTAGATATAGGGAAGAAATTTTTTAAGCTGAGGGTGGTGAAACACTGGCACAGGTTGCCCAGAGACGTGGTAGATGCCCCATCCCTGGAAATATTCAAGATCAGGTTGGACGGGGCTCTGAGCAACCTGATCTAGTTGAAGATGTCCCTGCCCATGGCAGGGGGGTTGGACTAGATGACCTTTAAAGGTCCCTTTCAACCCAAACTATTCTATGATTCTATGATTCCTTGGATGCTCAGTTGGCCTAGGGAATCAAGGCGATGGTGGGTGTTGAGATTTCTTCTTCCTTGAGCCTGACTGGCATACATAGTCTGCCAGAAGGAACCCATGAACACATCAAAGTGAAAAATAAATCTATCTTTATTCTAACTATGTTAAATCTTTAAATGTTAGTCATCCACAGAATGGTATAGCTGAGCCCAATATGATCTTCTCATGGACCCACAGGTTGCTGTAGACCAAACCACAGTGTCAGAAGTATGTAATAAAACCTATAGAAATGTCTTTTGCTATCAGCTTTCCTAGGAAATGCTGGACTTGAAGCAGCTCTCCAACACCATCAGAGAGATTGCACCAATTTAAATAATCACGCTTCGCAAAGAGCTTTTAGTACTACAAAACTCTGAACAACAAACTGATCCAACAAGTTAGATAAGTAGTAAGGGAGCCTCTTTCTTTCAATGTCACCCCTGACTGTCTCTCTCCCTGCCTTCTGGCTCCTGTAGCAAGTCAGGCACATGGTGAAAAAATGTTTCAAGCCAGTGGGTGGCATCCAGTATTATATGCTGGATGTGTCGTTGATAGTTTGAATATATCAGATATTTATAGCTACTGTAAGCAGTTCTAGGCAATCAAGTATTGTAATCAAGAGCATACAGCTATATCAATTCAGTCAGGATTTTAAGGATTCAGGTTTTGCAACTCTGTCAGTTAATGTGCTGGGATGGTATGAGCAGAGTTGCTCCCTGCTTTGGTGTAGCACAGCCATCTTCAGAAGAATGATCTTCCTGAGAACTCCCCACTGCGCTCAGCTTAGTGGATAGTTATTTCAGTAATAGTAGCTTTCTGCAAGGAAGTAGGGAAGGTAGCCCTGGTTGGAGATATTCAGAGTTATCTGCCATGGTGAAAATCTCTGRGTTCCAGTGGGCCACAAAGCCATGCTACTTGAGAAATGACATAGAGAGATGACACACAGAAAGATTACAGAGCAGCCAACCTTTTAAAGACCAGGCAGGAAGCCAATAGAAAACCTGTGATTCCTGTCCAGCCGAAGGAGCCAGCCCTAGCAGAAGCAGGTGGGGTAACCAGAACACCCTTCTGCGTTTTCACCCGGATTTGCCGAGCAGCGGGACCCTCCCCGCTGGCGGGGCGGCCCCGCGGCGGTCAGCACCAAGGACAGCGGCACGGCCGCTCCCGCCCTGCCCACGCGTGTCTGGCACCCACGGCCACGGGACCGGCTCCGCGGGCAGCTGCCCTCCCTCCCCACCACACGGCTGGCAGGACGAATTAAACACGGGCACAGCGCCAAGGTCACGTGCCTCAGAGCAGGGCCCCCCACGCGTGTCCTTTGGGGAAGCTGCAGGCAGAACACCCAGATGAAGACGAGCCGCTGGAGGAACTGCTGAGCCTGGGTGTTTCATGGCAGAGCTGCACCTGAACATGGCAGGCTTCAGCTCTCTGGTATTGACCTGGGTTTGGTACCAGAGGAAAAACGTTTCCCCCACAAACGACAGTAGGAATCTAGGAGAGTTAGATGTGTTCTAAATTGCCGTGAAGGAGAAAACATGGGCTCTGTAACTGTATTAATAGCTCTGTATCTTCTCCCTAAACTTGTGCGTACCTGTGCACCCCCTCTTCCTCACTGCCACATTTTTATCTAGACCTTCCCACAGCCTGGTCTCTCCTATCTGGCTTTCCAGTACATCCACAAAGAGACAGTACATCTGCACCCCTCATTGATGGATCACTGCAAAGAAGCTAATGCTTGATGGCAAAGCTTGAGACTGGAAGGCACAGTTGTGCTGGCTGTGTATCTCTATGCTAGGGTTGAGCAAATAGTTTCAGGGTCAGGAATGTGCCTCTACCTTCCCCTGCAGTAACACAAAGTAAATGACTGCAGGTGCCTTTCTCAACCTTCAAAAGCCAGTATTTCCCTCTCTAGCCTCTTCTCCTTCACCAATATGCATTGTCATCTTGGAAAAGGTTAAGAACATGGGGGTCACAACCCATCTCCTTGAAACCTCCAGAGATCCCTCCATTCATCTGGTTCTCCCATGCTTAGATCCTTTGTCAGTGAGATGCTCCTCCTTCTCTTGTGAATAATGAGCCACCTGCTTCCCTTAGGAAGCAGAACATACCAGACACCTGCTGACACTTTGCAATCCAAATAGACACCCATTTCTCATGTAGGTTCTTCTTTTATACCTTCCCCTCCCACAGAACTCTACAGTTAATGCTATAGAGTTTATACCTCTTATACCTCCCCCTCCCACAGAACTCTATAGTTCATGAGAACACAGAGCTCCATAGTTCACACTTCAGCTTTTGGACTGCTCTGAGGAAGTGACATACCCTGGCAATTGAAGCTAATGCTACTTCAAGCAAGCTGTAGTTTCCAGGGTTAGAAATTGCATGGTAGTGGGACTCATGCCTAATGCTTATTGCTTTTTCTGCTCATTTCCTTTCAAATGCGAAGTCTAATTATCCTCTGACTGAAGCAGAGCCACTTCATTCAAGATTATTGCCATTATCACATTTTGAACAGGTCAAACACCTGCCCTCCTAATCATCTCTGCCCACATAGTCCAGCCAAGCTACTCTGCCACTGCTAACCCTGAATTCCCCCTACCCATCCTACAGAAAGAGCAGCAAGACCAACAGGATAAAATCCTGAGCAATCTTGTCTGCTCTCTGAGCTGACCCTGCTTTGGGCAGCAGGTTGACTAGAAACCTCCTAAGCTCCTTTCCAACCTGAACTATTTGGTGGTTCTAAGTTTTCAAGCAGAGATAGTAATAGAAATGGATAGAAAATCCAGCTCTGTAACATATCCCCCCCCCCCCCCCCATGGGTTACATGTTTCCCTTCTTGAGGGTTTTCCCCTAATTCTAAAGGATAGGCTAACGGTCACCACACGCCCAGGGGCTCGCCACATTCAGTAACTCATAATCAGAACCTTACCCACCTTTAAGTGCTTCTGTTCAGCAGATTTCCAAGCTGTTCCTGCCGACTGCCTTTTTTCAAGGTCCTACAACTTTGACATTCATAGATTATCTTTCATAGCGCTCACTGATGAACTGCTGACCTAAATGCAGCCTGACAAGTTCCCTGAATACCATAGTATCATTTACTTGGGTTGGAGCATTCACAGTAAAAGACAAAAATGAAAAGCACCAAAAATGTCACGATAGATAGTGCAATTAAGGCAACATAACACATTGTAAAACAGAAGAAAAGCTGTAGCTCGATTCCTGGGCAAGGAAAGGCTGTAATTTACTGCAGCAAGACAAAGCATATGCATCAAATTACTCCCGTGTTTCAGAATCTCTCTTACGTACGCGCATCAGCAAAACTGCCTATACACTTGCACACAATCAGCAAACAAGAAGTGGAGACTTTTCTTCTCTAATTACTGTTGGTTATAATCCTCCTGAATATTTCTCTTTCCCCTCCAAATAAACCCAACGGGGTTTACTCACATTAGCAGAATTACCCACCCAACCTGGATGGTTCATTTCCCTGAGCTCGCTTTATAAAAAAAAGAAGCAGGCTTTGCCAGAGGGTGATTTAGAGCATCCGATGGCTTAGAAGCACAACTCTGGCTGTCCCCCACTCTCCTACAAAAGCCGAACAAGATAAGCCTCCTAACCTAAATTAGGTGCCTAAAATCAGGTGTTACGCTTATTTTTTTCCTTATCTCCCCATTAGCACTACACATACGAGTGCTCACCTGCGTGTCTTTAAAGGTCATACCCACAGTTGGTCATTTCCCCCCCTATTTTTCTTCAACCAAAAAGGGGATATTATAAAAAACAGTAAGAAAATGATGTTGTACAAAATTATATTGTGGAACAGAAATCATTCAGGAAAGAATGAAATGCTTCCTAGTGCTTTAATATGCCTTCAGAAATTCATTAGATTATGAACTGTTAGTGTCCTGTTAGGCAATCTCCTGCAGCAGAATAAATCTTGGACTCAGGTGTCCCGTAACACAAGTGACCTTGGATGAAAGCCACAAAGATGGCAGCAAAATAAACTAGCATATGTCCTTTGACATTATGTTTAAGTAGCTGGTGCTTTTTTTTCCCTGCAGCAGTACTGTCATAAAGTAAAATCTGGAGTTAAAAGTCAACTGCAACTCCATCCCCAAATGAAAAGTAAAAGAAAATTAAATCTTTTTTTTTTTCCCCTAAAATCAGGAACAGAGCAAGAATACGAAGCTACAAACTGAGTATTTACAGTTTATAAACAAAGCAAGACTCTCTTTTTCTTGTCATAGTTAACCTTGGATTTGTTTGCCTCCTGTTTTCTGTGTCTTCCCCAACCTGCTGTACAGTTACAGAATTTCATTCAATCAGGACTTGGGCCCTGATTCAGTAATTGGGCCCTGAAACGCTGAAAAAAATTCCTCAAAATCTATTTGAAAACATTTTACACAATACTGTATCTAAAGAAAGAAACAGAATAGTAAGAGAATCTCGTGATTAATAATCCATGCTTTGTGGGAAAATCTGGCATCACTCCACAGTTCTTCCTCATTCAGCAGATCACAGCCACAAACCCTCAAGAGGTGCACACGTGAGAGGAGGAAGACACAGGAATCCAGAATCACGATTAAGTGAGAATATTTGTTTACAAAAAGCAGAAGCTGAAGATCCAAGGCAAGATCCTGATGCCCTGGAAGACCACTGCATCCTAAAGCTATAGAACGGACAGCAAAGCGAAAGTGTAACAAAGCCGAATCAGAGCAGACGGGAGACGAACACAAGCACTCTCCCCCACCCTTCTGTGACAGGCAGTCAGGCATGATTTGCAACCACAAACAGCTGCTACTTCAGCCACGCAGTGGCAGTGGTTTTCCAGTATGTGTATTTTATTAGAAGAATATCAATCACTAAGTAATAGAAAATCCCATTAAACAATCAAACGTGCCTTCACAACAGTTAGGAAGAAGCAACCACAAGAACTGAGGCAGCCTGAGACTGTGCAGAATTCTCTGTTCTTGACAGAACAACCTTTGGCAGCCAGGAAAGCCCTTTAGATCCTCCAGCCTGGTGGCTCAGATGGCCCTGGGTTCTGAAATCAGCCGTACTTACAGATCAGAGGAGCACAATGGGAAAGTATTAGCAACCTCCTTACCTTAGTCCTACCTTCATGAACTCAGTAAACTGTTTGATTAACAATATAATGGGATAAATATTCTGTAACTGAACATCAGGAGTAACTCTTCCTTGGAGCAATTTCTATGCTTGCTTTTCCAGTGAAATCAATGCTCGAGGGACTTTTGTGCATGGACTCTCTCTTGGTCAGGTTGGGTTTTTTCCCCCCACAATGATGCAGACAGATCCTGTCGGTCTTTCTTCAAAACAATAATACAAATTGAGCTAATCATGCTGTTCACCCTAACGGAGTTGATTCTTGTTTGGCAGAATTCAACAACTATGATCCTTGTTGTACTGAGGAACTGAACTCCATGTATCTGTTTAATCCCGCTTCATGCTGACACATTTCTATGAGTGGTCTATGCATAGAAATGGATGGTGATAGCTGGTTCTCCTCAGTGCATGTTCAGATGCATTGCGGTGTTCTCCGATTACTCTTGTTGCGGTTTTGTTTAACCCCCTGCATCCTCCAGAAAGATACTTAATGGCAGGAGGAAAAAGCAACACAGAGTATGCTTTCTCCATACAGATGTAGCTCTTCCAGAGCACAGCCACAACTGCTACCAAGGTGCGAGTGTCAGCCCCACAGCTGTGCTCAAATCCCTACACAAMGGTGCAGCCATTTGGCTCCATTATGGCACTTTGCACAACAACCTGTCGAGGCAGTCAGGTGCAAGGCAAGGTATGTTGTGCTAAAAAGGACAGTACGGATTATTTATATTTAATAGAGTAGGGAGACTTTGAAGCTGTGTAAGGCACCATTATTTGTTGCAGTTGCATACTCTGCTCTACAAGGTGCTGAGAGACAGAAGGCCAATATCTTTAATAAAAAAGAAAACATCCATTATTCATATACTGATAGGACCTTTCCAGACTGTCTCTATATATTTTACTTTGAATCTCATTTATATGACCATGGAGAGTTTTCCTGATGTGCACACAAACCCATGTAGCTTGAGCTCTGCCAGAAAAAACAAAAATTCAGTAGGAAACTGCATGGGATTGGTTGAAGTCCCAGTGATTTAATCAAACAGGTAATTAAATTATTTAAATTATTCATTTAACATACCCGGTAACAAGAGAAAGCAAATACTGATCACCCTTGCTAGGGACTGACCAAAAGAAATTACCATTTTAAAAGATTTGGAGTTAGAATTCAGCTTAAGAATCTGACTCTAGCTAAAAGAAGATCAACGCTCTGTCAGAGGGCAAGAGGCGGCATAGGAGCCATATATTTACTTTGGTGAAAAATACACTCTTTAGAGCCTGTTAAAAGCGGCAATCACAACCTACAACTTCACAACCAATCCAGCATGTTTGTTAATACCTGCAGAGAGGCTATAAGTTTCCCAACACCCTGATACATGGTATAGATGATATCACGGATCATCCAGAGTTCTGCTCCCACGTCAGCAGGTTCACTTCAAAGCCTCAAGAGGAATTGGCAATTGGGATGTCATTCATCACCTAGGAACCATTTTTCTACAGAAGAGCTTGTCATACCAAGCAACCCACACAAGATACAATTAAACAATGTCACTGCTAGACAGATTAAAATTGCAGCTCAACAGACGAACTCACTGTTACTAAGCAATTTCATAAATTAAGTATGTTCTGGCAAAGCTTCTCTGGAAGGTATTAGCAGTGATCCAAACACTAGGACCTAGCAAATTTCTTGGGCAAATTCCTGGCTCCATTAGAGCCAATGGCAAAACTCCCAGGCACTTCTGCAGAGCCAGAATTTTAATTCCTCATGCCAGCTGCAACACACCGCTATGGCTTTGGGCAAACTACACTAACTCAACCTCCCCAGTTATAAAAATGGGCCACTAACCACTGCTCTTGGAGATACTGTGAAAGATTCACAGAAGTGCCCTGTACAGAAAAGGGCAAGCATTATCAATCAGTGCAATTTAGCAAACAGGCTACTTCAGCAACTCACCGTCAGGGAAATACTCCACTGATACAAATACCAGGCTTGCAGTTTCAGCAGGATTAATCTCTTGTCCTGTGGAGGCTTGGTAAAACCATCTTCTTTATGAATTCCATGCACAGAAGACTGGCCCAAGCTCTGGTGCAATCCCCTCTCTCAGGACTGCAAGATGACTATCTTCACTAGTTTGATATTTTGAGAATTGTATTTGGATGATCCATGATGATCTTATCTATATCAAACGTCAGTTATGTTCTTTCACAGGCAAAGTGTGCATGTGAATAGTTGCCTTCACAAATCTGAGATTAACAAACACACACTGCTACACAAATGCACATATTAACGCTGGATAATGCACACATTTGTTTAAAATTAATTCTGGGGTGTTCTCGCAAATAAGTTTTATGGCTGTATGAAGAGAGGCTATAAAATGAGATTAGGCTCCTTGGTAGGTGGCATGTTACATTTTTTTAAGAAATATTATTCCTCCCATATAAATGCACAACAGATGTAACATTCGACCTAAGCAATAAGATTTATTACTATTTTTAAAGCAAATTCAGCACAGCTTAAGAGAACACTGTACAGAATTCTTTAAGCTAGGAAGAGGTTCTTCTTGTCATCGATGCATGTTTTGCATTTGTCAATCTCGCCCTCAAAGCCAACCCACAGTTTAGTATTTTAGGCTTCTTTCAAAGGTGATGATCCTGCAATTCAATCTGCTAATGTAGTGCACAGCGGTCTCCCTCTAGTCACTGCAGAAATGGGCTCATATCTTTGCTTTTTGATATTAAAAGATATCTGCCTGGCCTCTTTGGTCTCTTTTTAAGCCCAAAAACATTTCAGGTGATTTACGTTAAGCATACTACCAACAGCACATGCAATCAAAAGCAATTTTCACACATTGTTTGGCAATGAAAAAAAAATATTACAGCTGTGATCAAAAAGAATGGACTCTCGCTTATATTGTCTTATATTCATTTCTTTACCTCATGCAATTTTGTATAAATATTTATTGTTTCATATTTTCTTCAGAGGCCATAGTTCTTCTGTTTTCTAAAAATAATCTGCTTACACATAGTCTTCTCTTTTCAAAGCACTGTTCTTCTTTCTTTTGTTAAGTTCATTTCCAAGATCTCTGTGCATGGAAAGTAGTGAAAGAGTGATACGTGCAACTTTACTAACAAACATGTTGAAAATATCTAAAAATGAGGAACAATTCTTGGATAAACACCTTCAATGGTAAACAGTCCTGTGAAAAATCAATAGGTCTCCATGTCACGTAGTAATTTTGTATTTTGCCTAAGGGCAAGAAACCTGAAAATTAAAACATACCTGAACATAGTATTAAAATCTCATTTCAAGAAAACACTCATTTTGGTTGCTCAACAGCTTCAACTATCAAGTAATTTTTCAGTTTTTGCATTTCACTTCATCTAACATAATCCTGGATGGTCCAGCAGGCAGCCCCTGACCAACACTACTCTCCATTCACCTCAGGTGAATCCTGGAGCTGACACTGTTGTATCCACATTGGAGAAATCAATGCATCTGAAAGTTCATCTCCTACCCCACCATGCACATAGCCAAGCACTTAAAATTGTGAACCTCTATACAGCCCATAAAGAGACTCCTAGCATTAATATACTGCTTTCACCTCATTTTTCTGATATGGACAACTACCAGCTTGTAATCGAAATTGCCTTCTGATCCCAAGTTCAAAGCATCGCACCAAATTTGGGGCTCCCCAAGCACATTCTCTTCCTGGAGAAAGGCATGGGACAAAGTTCTTGGACGCTCCTCTAGAAGATCTAGGCAACATCTGGAACACTGCAGATCTGAGATCGTATCAAACGCATCACCTCAATTTAAATGGATGCTTTCCCAACTCATCACAATTACATATGCCTGCAGATTCTCTCTGAACTGCTGTTCCCCAAAACTCTTTAGTCGGGGAGTGGTTCATCAATTAGCTCCCTAGACATGGAACACTTTAGGTAGCCCTTTAGTAGGAGGTATGCTGACAATCTTTAAGAAAGGCTGTAATCCCACTCAGTGTCTCCTGTTGGTGATTGTACATCAGCCAGGACAAGAGGTTCCCAGACTTTTTAAAGGGATACATCTGTTTTCTGCCAGAGAAAAATCACATTAAGTCTTTATCTCTCATTAATGGCTGTCAGATTCAGGGTACTGATATCCATACAGACGTTGCATATTCTATTTGAAAAGTATCTGAGTGCATTTGCAGTGAGTATTGGGATTAGATCCACAGGCCAGGGAAGTTTCTACACGTCTAGTGCACAAGCACTACTTTAGTTCTCTTTCATTTTACAGTGGTTTTGTTTGGTTGGTTTTACAGAAGTAGTAGCAGTGGAAGAGGTGTCAAAAGCAAGCAGCTTAGCCTGTTCATATATCCTCTTTATGATATGGCTTTACACTAAGACTTTCTGGTATCTGGAATAGTGTCTGGCTTCCTTTAACACACTGGGAATATCCATCTCTACTGTATCCCCTCCGTTTGGGGTAAGATTTGACATCCAAGAGAAAAGAGTGCTATTTTCACTCGTAAGATCAAGAAGTTGACAGCCATGCCTGCTGTATGCTTTGCTGCAATGAGGGAAATATGATTCTCTGTCCACCTGCAAAGATACAGAGTTTCTTGGTCTTGAAGAATGTCCTCAATCAGAGACGGAGATCCTTGAGACACTGACCACCATGTCAAACATTTGATAACGTCAAACATTATCAAAAGATTGACTAGGGCATATCTCAGAACTAGGAATGGGTACTCCATTACATAGTGCATTTTTGCCTGTCCTTTGAGCAAATTTCTGTACAAGGTGTGGGGATTTCAAAGTACCCGTATTAAGAAGTAAATCACAGAAAGGCTCACCAAACCGCAGGCACAAGTGAGGGGTTTTTGTAGTTCTGTATCATCTGCATATGTCAAATGAGAGACTTTGTTCTATAGACAGAAATGCAATGGATAGTTTGCATTGCTTCAAGAACAACAGGATTTTAATAAAAATTGTTTAAGCTTTACCTTTTCAGGTATTTTGAATATCCCCTGAAATATCTGATAACATAGTGGTTGGCAAACGGAAGGAAATGAAGGAAGAAAAAAAGCTGAAAAGTATTCTGGAAACAAAAGACAGTTAATCATTGATGTTGTCTACAATTCCTTTGGCTCACAAAAGTCTCAAGACAGACTCTTGCTTTATAGTAAAAAAAAAAAAAAAAAAAAAAAAAAAAATCCTCTACTGTCCTACCTTCTCTCCTCTACAATGTATGATGGAATCCAGAGTTACAAACTGCCTGGACTTCACAGGCAAAGGGCATGTCCTAAAGCAATTCATTTCATGTCTCCCTGACACCCCGCAGGCAGCCTTTCCCCCTAAAGCAAAGAATCTCACAATATAATTCCGTGTAACATTCTTTACATATTTTGACTTACACTCCCAAAGCACATTTATTTCAATCAGATTGTGCACATGAGGGTTTGGGGTGATTGTTGGAGGCTTTTTTAGCTTTTTCCTTAGCTTGATATTCTGCACTCTTCCTGGAGCTGGCCATTTTGATTAAAGATTTTGCTTTGTAATGAAAGCAAACCAAGTACTTCAACTTTGAAAGAGAGAGAGCAAAAAGAAGCAGCCCAAACATGTGGTGATTCTTATTTTCCTTTCAAGAGTGACAAAACAGCATATGCAATTCAATATTCAGGATCAGGTAATTTTATCTGAAAAAGCAGCTTATCATGTAAGCTAACATTTGCTATGATTATAACCTACATAATGCTAATTTCCTACGTAAAGCCCCCACGGTGCCCATACAAGTCACCTTCACGCTTTGGGAACATGGGCATGGGGCAACATAGGTCACTAGTTATCAGCCTTTGTTTTCTTTTACAATACATTCATGATTCTTTGTACTTCCAATGGCAAATACATGATGCTTGGTTGGCCGATGCTGGTATCCGATATTCCATGATTACCTTGGCTTCAAAGTGAGACAGTAATGCACATTTGTGTTAGTCTCCCTTTAATGTAGTACAAAGCTGGACACAGCTCAGAAAGAAATCCCTAAAATCCATTACCTATTTATGATCATATACAAACGGATATTTATCATGTTAAAAGAGAACCATATGTTAAAGTGGAGGCTAGAGCCCAATAAATCTTTTTGGATGAAAACCCTTTTCAAAAAAAGGAATAAAATAATTAACATTTGCTTTTGCCAGTAGAAACATTTGCTCATGAATCTCCTGGGAAGGGAAGGGCATTTAACCTTTTTACATGCCATCCCCTCAGACATCTCTGACCCCCACTGCAAAATAGACAACAAAGATTCCCGACTCCACGCTGCTGATTAAACCCCTTGTAAGAAACATCTGGATGAAATTTTCTTGGCAGTTGATTTGAAAAGTATACAAGAAGCAGAACCAGGGAGCAGCCATAGTTCAGCTGAGTGACACAAAGATGATGCTATGCAAAAGCAGATTTTTCCTTGAACACATTAACTCCTAAATATTAGCTCGTGACTGTGCAAGCAATCTCATTAGCAGAAGAAAAATAAATCCCTCTTCTACTCTGCATGCCAGTGTAGAGAAGGCAAATGGGCTTTGAAAGAAACCCAACTCGACAATCTCATTTTTTTTAATAAAATAATAAAGGGCTTAAACAGTTTACCTGCTTAATACTTCACTTCAATTGTCAGGTAAGAGAGAAGTTGTCCATGTCCTTAACTTCCAAAAAACATTTCTTAAATTCGTGAACGATTTCAAAACTTCTACGGTTTCTGAGAAACTCACCAACAAACTGGATGTAATGCCTTCCTACCGACTCAGTCAATACACCCCAGGCCTAAATTAGCAAAAGTGACCTATAATTTTCATGGCCTGATGTTCAAAATAAAGGATGTCCCAGCCCTCTGCTGCTTGAGCTTAAAGAGCCTGTCCAATGTGGCTCAGTGTATTGTTCCCTTCTGGAAATACAGACCCTGGAATTCTCACAGTTTTCCATATGTACAACAGACCTAAAAGTGAGAAATTTTCACTGTTGCTATTAAGTGAGTAGCAGCAGTGAAAAACCTACACGAACCAGGCCAACTTTACTCTGCAGCTGCTGTGTGGGGGAAAAAAAGAAAAAAAAAGAGGCAGCAGCAGAGAACAGCACCAGAGAGTCTGACACAAAGGTGCAGGAAAAAGGAAAGCAGCGGGGAACCTTCTGCCCCACAGCTGCCAGGCTGAGAAAATTCCAGGGGATGGGGCAAGGAACAAGCAGAGACAGTTCAGCCTTTTCCAGAAGTCAAGGTGTAGAGCACTTCAGATTTATCAGACTGAATTATAATTACTCTGACATATAAAAAATGAAAGCTTCAGCACAGTGCAGGACCAGCAATCTGTACCTTGCTACAGTTGTTGAAAATTTGATGGGGTATGGGAAGCGCTTCGACTTTTCAACTGGGGCACTATTCTTTATCAGTATGTGCTTAAAATTACCTTTGCTTGGTAAATATTTTTAAGACATAACGAAATTAACACATAGAGACAAAATTTGGTCTAAACATTTTATCTCCAGTCCAAACTTCACATTCTAAAGCACCCTTACTTATTTTGGCTACACCACTGCGATCCCAATAGATCTAAAGGAGGGGCACCTATTCAAATTAGTACTGCCATCAGTCTCTCACTAAATGAACATATTCACAAACACCTTGTTATATGTGTTTCAATTTATGAGAAACCAGTCTTCGAAATTTAGGAAAAAATCTGGCAGATAATGAAATTTCAGCAAGGGACATGAACAGCCAAACGGAATGCAGACCAGAAATTCAATCACGGAGGTGTAAGAGTAAGAAGAAATAAGTTTGGAGCTGTTTTTCTTCTAACAAGATAAATAAAATATTGTAAATATTTTGTACCACATTATTATTATTCAGTACTACCACTGGAATGGTAATGAATGAATAAAAACAGAAAAGAGGTTTATAGAATCCCAAGTAAAATCCAATATTCATCCAAAACAGTGGAAGTAAAAAGTTGTCATGCAGAACATCTACATGTGAGGGCCACACCACTTGTCCAGGCAGGAGGTAATATCAATGTAGATTTAGGGTAGCCACCTGCCATGTGTGCCATCATAACTCAAGCGAGTTGATTTCATGGCTAAGAGAAATAATTTCAGACCACTGCATCAAGAGAAAATCTGCAATTTTGTTAAGACCCTTTGATGTAACCAGTGTATGCTTTGCAACTCCAACAGACTCTGCACATTTGGTCTGCTCCAAATAGGGAAGATGAGATAATATTCTGAATCCAGCAATGTGTATGCAACCAACGAACAATTAAACCGAGTAATAAAAAGCAGGTGACTGGAAAACATGGAACCAAGGCTTACAGTGTATCAAGAAATGTCCTTACACTTAAAAAATTATAATGCACTCCAAAATCCATTTGTTCAGGCAATCCATGTACAACAGAAGGCACTGTTATCCTTATGAATCTATCAATTCTGCACAGCAAAAACCTGAGAAGTGCAACTCAATTAGATGCAGCCTGGCCCCTCCCAGTCATTCAGGTTCCTTGAGGACAAATGTTTCCTTTCAGTCCATCAAATTATAAAAACACCACAAGAATTTGTACATTACAGTAGCTGGTTAGAAAGAGCATTCTGGTGGGGGAAGCACACTGCTATTTTCCAGAAAACCTTCAGCAGCACTAAATTACCCTCCCCTATCACTCAGAAGTCACGATGATTTCAAGAAAATGTAATGATGAGACCCTTCCCATTGACCTTTGTAGTTGATCCTTCAGTTGCCACCAGGAGTACTTCCAGCAAAGTTAAATGCTGTGATCAGTCCTTTGTTGTCAAATGTGTAGCCACTTTGCTGTTCTATTGTCTTAGTCTCTAGAATTCAAAGAGAGGAAAGGATATGAAAAATAGTCTATAGAGAACGCTTTTGCCAGAGACAATACAGCTCAGCTAAGAATGCAAAGTTGTGGAAAAAACTCTCAGTTGAGTCAAAATTTCATTCCCTAAATGCAGTGACAGTAATAAATTACACTCAGATTTTCTCGAAATGCATAAACACACACACCTCTACAACAGAGCTGAGAAATTAGTCCTCTACAGAATCAGTCTATGTTACACTATTCTGCATGCTTTTTGATTAAATCTGAATTTATTTTCCACGATGCAAGCTTTCTAAACATCTAAAACCTTACACTGACTGTGAAGGCAATGTTAGCAGTTAAAAAGTTACAAAACTGTTAAACACACAATAATCTATAGTAATCTTCATCAAATGCCTGGCTGACAGCTAGATATTGCCTTAATTTGCTCTTCATTTCAAATGTCAGGTTGTGCAAAACTAGTTTGTACCCTGTTCAAACAGCAGCACATGTCAATGAGAAGGCAATTAATTAGAAGCAACAGTAATCTCTCTGAATAACACACACTTCCAGGGAAGGGATAATATAAGCGTGATATCCTACTCACGCTTCTCAGGAAATGTTAATTAGTACAGAGATTTATTCTCTCTGTTGTTACAGATTAGATGCAGTTCCAACATCCCTGCAACAGATAAAATGGCCCCAGAGAAGTGACTCACCTGCAGCATTTCGCCGGTGTTCTGCTAATGTATAAATTTCCTGCAGCTGTTTCTTCTGATCCTCACTCAATGGTGCTGTCAGCGAATGGTACCAGGCTGCATCTCGGCTCTGCACCGCTGTCAGAACAGGAATGGATGAAAAATGATTATCAGGTTACATTGCAAGTTAATTTCAGAAGAACAAAATGAAACACACGGAATCCCTGGTTGGTTTTAAAACAGAATTTGCACTTGCAAAACAGGTTCAGTATTCCTGTCAGTTTTCTTAGCACAGACTCCCCACTGTAACAGAGGCAATCCATTTTTGGGAACTTAATTACATCCTCTGCTTTCTGAAACAGAAAGTTAACCATGTGGCCATTATTCATGGACAATGATGAAGTGAATCTTCTAATTTAAAACTCATATCAAAACTAAAAGCAACAGGATAAGTCAAACAGGAAAGGGAGAAAATAATTTCTCCATTATGATTTTAACATCTAGAAAGTGACAAGTATTTCTATATATAGGAGTCCCTCTAGTGACCGAGTCCCACTTATTTAGGCTGTGATTGAAAAGTTCTGAAAGAGAACACAAAGAGAATTAATATTTGGCTATATTTGCTACCATTTGTTTTTTGCAGTACTTGTAAGCCAAAAAATCTTAGGACTAACATTAGAAAGCACAATCACATTTTCCAGTTTCAATAATCTAAATTATTACTTGTAACAAAGAAAAGGGTTTTTCCCGGTGATCATCATAAACATCTCCAAACTATTTCATCATGTTATATCATTCTGCCAACTAGCAAACACATACCTAAAAGTGCTTGTGTAAAAAACTGGTATTCATCAACACCATTTTCAAGGTCAAGAGGTGTGCTGAACCCTTCAAGAGCAGTCTCTTCCAATGCATCTTCATCCCAGTCATCATCATCATCATCTTCATCCTCTTCCTCTCCACCTCCACCACCACCACCACCTCCTCCTCCTCCTCCTCCTCCTCCTCCTCCTCCTCCTCCACCATGGTTCTCTTGCATCGCCTGGCTCACTTCATTTGTCTCCTCCTCATCACTCGGTATCTCTTCTGCAAAAGCATCGATGTGTTTTGTAAAACAAAGTTTAAAAAGTATAAGGAAACAATGACTTATGAGTGAAGAACAATTAATAAATCTAGGTTTTGGCTGGAAAGGGGACCCTCTGTTAACACTCTTCCCCCAAAATCTTAGAACAACTGGAAAAATGAAACTGTTAAAATGTTTCCTACGTTCAAGATCAGTTAAACTTTTGTTTCTAAGCACACCTGGGGAATGTGAAACTGCCATCTTTTTTCTTCTTTCATTTATGCAGTCATTGTGCAATTATAGGATCCAAAAATTTTGAGGAAATGTGTCTTTGACAAAGTGTTCCATCACTGTGCTTTTTAAATTATGAACAAATAGAGACTTGCATAGACTTCACAAACTGACACAAAACAAAGAGAAAACCAGATGTAGGCCAAATGTCTGCCTGCTGTTCTTCAGAGTGCTCCTTTATTTGAACAAACTTAAAATAGCATCTTGTGCTTAGCTTTACCTTCCATTCCGCTTACGAAACAACTATTACATCCGAATTAAATGCAACTCCAACATGCAATTCTAAACACTGCTATTTCTTACTTAAGAAAAAATATTTTTGACTTATAATCAAGATTAAAAAAATCCCCCTCCAATTCCAAACCTTCAGCTCTTCCTGTGTTAACAGTTTAGAAACAATAAAGATGACTATATCTGCAACAAGCAGGGACTGAATCACAGGACAAAGATTTGAAAATTACTGTGCTGTTTCCATACTGTATTCCTATGCATTGAGAATAATTCTGTAATTCCATTACAGAACAATCACGTGTGAAATTGAGTGGATTACATAATCTGCTTACATCCAATCTAATTTTCAGACCTCAAACCATCTATCTCCTGTTCCAAGTCAAATACAGCCACACGTATCTGCCTGCAATGCTGTGTAAAATTCACTCCCTCCACAAGGTATTCTTTGATGTTTTTTCTCTTCTGGCAGATACAGCAGTAAGAGGTCTGTCTACTCCAGGAACCTCAGCTGTCTCAAAACCCACTTTGCAAATCACTTTCAATTTGGACAAAGACTTGCTAGGATTTCCTTCAAAGTTCAACCAAATAGGTCTTTCAAATAGTTGGGTACTAGAACAGCTGCTTTCCAGGAATCAAGAATATAACCAGTGCAGTCCTGGCAAACTCCTGCTTGCCTATGTGAGAAGACAGAGCACATTCATAACCCAGAAGAGTGGACTTGCAAGTTTTATTGTTACTCTTAAACCAATACTACCCTTTCACAAAGTGTTAGCTGTTATACATTGAAACATTTTGATTACATTTTGGGAGGAAAAATCAATTCCTAAGATGATCTTTCAAGCACCCAGTAAGTTGAGCTATTTTCAGCAGACTAATGAGTCTTAAAAATGAACTGCAATTTCTTACCCCCTTTAAATTAAATCCAGACAAAATCCACAATGTGAAAAGGAGAGATTTTACCATTATCTTCTGCAACGTGTTTTTCTTCTTTAGCATGATCCTCGTGTTCTGTGAGTTCTCGTGAGGCGCAAACTTGTTTTAAGCCCAGGAAGAGGAGGAGGATTGAAGGGACAATCTGGGCAGCCACAGCATCCACTGCAGGCGGTCGGTTCTGCAATTCCATTAGGATGCTCAGTCCTATTATACACATCTTTCTGTCATGGAGTCTGAAACAACACACACTTGTTACTGCAAGGGTATGTAGAGAGCATTAAAGTCCTGGTGCTTGACATGGCAGAAGACAATGTCACAGAGACTATGTTAAAGTCTATGTTTGAAGCTCCTAAACACATTATTTCCTTTGTTCTGAATGCAAGTTCCCCACTGGAAAGTACTTGTCCAATAACAATTAAATACCTTTCAAGCACTGGTCAAATTCCTAGAACAACTGTTTCTGATTACCAAATGCAAAATTTGTAATGCTACATAAATACTGTTTAATAATTATGTAGACTATCTTGTCTTTAATAAAGCATTTGATACAGATTATCATCATTAAATAGGATGGAAAATTAATTTGCCCTGGCTTTGATAGCAGTACTATTGCAGGGATTGAAATTAGCAAAAAGACTATTAGTGAAGAGTAATGATAAGCAGGAATGCACTGAACTGCAGGGTATGCTTATGGAGTGGCACAGGGCTAGCTGTATTTAAACATGTTTATTAAGAGTCCATCAGAATGGCTGTATTATACATCCAGTTCCCGACACTAACTTGAGACACATTGCTAACTCCAGTGAAAGCACGGAAATAATTCCACCGTATCAAGAATAACTGGCAGTACACTCAAACAGGGAACTAGCAAATGAGTAGACCTCCAGTAAAACAAACAAACTATAGATAACTGAAGGGGAAGAAAATAATGAAATTAGTAGCAGAAAGATATTTATGTGACAGCCAGGAAACTAGGTAAGAGCCTATGCTCTTAAAAATAAGAATTGATTTTCACTTCCAGAAATAGAAGTTATTTGCAAAAAAGACAGGGAAAAATTCTCTAAATGCCTCGGCAGATACTCTTTGGATACTAGTAGTATTCAACTCTTCTCTAACATTATGGTATTTTGCTATTAAGGGCTCGAGAGGAGTTTGTTTTGTTTGAACTATTCAATTTGATGCTGACAGCTTCTGTGCAAGCCTTCTGCAGGACAAGTAGTTCCAGCAAGAAGTTTCAGCAAGACCTACAGAAACCAAGCAAACCTTCAGAGGTGGCAGAAAATGGCCATCCTCCAGACTCTCAGTAGATACTTCCGTTACTGCATCAGTTTTACTTTGGAGTGAAGAGGATACAAGTTGAGAGAGAAGAAACTAGTAAGATGTGCACCACAGACTGCAATAAAGCTTACAGGGGAACAGCCAGCTCAATCCACCACTTCAAAAATTGCTATAGAAATACAATTTTAAAAGTGCTTACAATTTCATTACCAAAGATCCCATATAACATGCTACTGAACTATAATATTCTTTAAGTAATACAAGCGATCATGTATTACAGTTTTCTGAACTTTACATGTGCTTAAACAAGGCTGGGGATCTGGAGGGATTTCATTACACCTCCCACGTTGTTAGTCCTGTTAGTGCTTAGTGAAGTGATTCCATTCTCAGAGTAGTTGACAACAACAATAAATTATATATGACCATGCGTAACATTATGAACACAGAAGACATTCCAAGAAAAACGAAGTCAACTAGCATATCAAATGACACGCTTTGTCATGTTGGGTTTGGCTGCTCCATTACACGTGTTGAAAAATGTACCAAAATGCAAGTAGGCAGAGAGCGTCCTTCCATCACTGCTAACTGCAATACTTTCTTTTCAGAAGGAATAGGGCACAAAAGAGGGCACACAAATCAACCAAGGAAACTGAGTCAGGGGAACACGGTCTGCTTTCATGAAAAAAAATTAAAACCCTTACTCCTGTCAGTTTATCTATGTTGAAAACAAGCTCATCGCCATTTGCTCTCATGCCAACACTGTGAAGACCAAAATCCAAGCTAAAGATGATGCTACCTATGAATGAAGCATAGCTTTTTTGGGAGAGTTGTCCTTACTGCAAATACAAAGGAAGGAACTTTCTCTACCTCCTCTCTCTGCCAGCACCTTCATCCAAGTTTGATCAAAGCTCTGTAATCTATGCACAAGACTTCTATCCTGCATGTTGACACTGGGAAGCCATGAAATTTCTTCAAGCCCCAAATGCATAATGAAGCAATTTCAGTGTACATGTGCCAGAGTAGTTATTGACACTTGGCACTACCTTTTATAATACATTTGAAAAAGCTATCGTTACACAATGCCAATTGCAAAATGCAACACAGTAAAATATAAAAAAATCTTAGTAATTAGTGGCTCAGCTTCATACTAAATTATCTTTTCTGGACAGCAAACGAAAGTCCAAGAATCAAGCATTGCTGGTTAAAAGGGAGTCATCATTAGGAAGCAGCCCAAATGGCCCAAAAATACAGCATATTTGTCATGCTCCATTTTCAAGCTTCGAAACAGAGAAGTTGTAAGAATGAACACGTCTTCAGAATATTCATGTTATTAGAAGGCCCAGCAGGACAGCAGAAATCCAGTCATCAACCCATCTTTAGTGAACCTGAGCCAGAAGGAGACTTGTTCCTTCCACCTGCCAGCAGAGACAAACAGCAGGATAAGCATCTGCCTTGCCTGAAGTTCAGCATTCTGTTACGCCCCAGCTGTATCAAGTACCAACAGGACTGAACAAGAAAAACAGCGTTTTATGTCATTTGCATATTTTCATAATGGCAAAGAACAGTTTCAGGACCATTCCTTTGCTATCAAAAGGCTCATTATTTCAGCACCTTTCTGTCTGCACGAGGGAGCCTAGATACGATTCTCCTTAGCGCTTTGTGCTTCGAGATCCGTACTTACTTGCTCAGCAGCACACAACAGTCTTCCCTAACAATCACGGACTCTGCTTGCTCCCTCAATGGTATATCAAGCCTGGAGTGCTAAACATGCAACACATGGCAGTTTATTTTTAACAAGCTGCTTATAGTCTTCATAATCTGCAGGACCTTTTCTTGCTAATACACATCCTTCCAATACAGGACAAGAAGATCTATGAATCTTTTGTATTTTAAACCAAGCTGAAAGTATTTTAAAGGGAAATCACTATGCCTTTCCTTTACTGGTTTGCTGTGCTCCTTTATGTGAGGATCAAGTTGCTTTCTATTACATCAATCCAGTTCCTGGACAAACTACAAATAATTAGCCATTTCCTTCTAGTTGCAAAGTTGGAACCAACCCTGTTTTCCTATATAAGACTGGGGTTTTACATACAACACTGAGAAAACTAGGATTTCTAACTATTTAAACTCCTATCAAATAAATCCCCCTATTCAGCTTCTAAAAAAATAAAATCACTTATTGAGTCTTTTTTTAAGCAAGTTAGATTTTTCCTTTCACCCCAGTTTCCACAGAAGAATTTTTAGTATGACAGAAAGCATAAGTCATGCAAAACTCTCACCCAGATTTCCACTGTCAGGGAAAAGGTAAGGAAAAGCAGTAAGGAACAAATGTTTCTACAAATGGCTTTTCAGTTTGAAGTTACTGTAGAAAATAATTAGAAATAAATAAACACAACATACTGTGGTACGTGGGCATTATGGGCACACATCCACAGATATGTAATATCCACAATGACATACTGGATTTATGCACAGTCTTACAATGAGTTCTGAGCTCTCCTGGCCTAGGTCATTTTCAATATTCCAAATTTCTAATCAGTTTTAAATAGTTTCCGTATTTTTAATAACATGGAAGAACAGTCACTTATCTTACCGTAACTGCTTTCCTCCCCCCCAAGATATATTATTCTCATGGATTCCATCTCACGCGTTCACAAGTGCTGCTCAAGAAATACTGCATTCTTTTGGCAAACACCGTTGGCTCCAGCCTGAGAGCATGCAGACACGCACAACCCTGCTGCTGGCAGAGCAGGATCTATGGGTACTAAGACTTCACAGGAGCAGAAGGAGGACAGTGGGGTGTGAGATTTATGTGGACAAAGCATCTTGAAGAGCCACTGTTACCAGTAAGTCACAGATTTCCTGCATGGCTGACAAAGAAATGGCAGTAAGATTCACCTGGTCCTTCACACCTGGAGGTGGATCTACTTTGATCTTCTCCAATTTCTCTAGGATCTGTGAGTCTTCCAACTGATTTGAATTTAAGCCTAAAACTGCCTCTTGCTGGAAAGCAATCTAACTGTAAACCAAAGCAGCAGTGAACGATGGCTGGTGAGAAAAAGGACTGTACAAATCAGGGTGCCCAATGCTGTTTTCACTGATGAAGACATGAAGTCTGCAGGGGTGGACCCAAGGAAGGGTTTCAAGAAAGCCAGATTTTGTTTGCATTTCTGTCTTTTCCCGTTCAGTTAGGTCTCTGAATACCTGGCAGCTGTTCAGATGATGACCCTTACTACCCCTACTAAAACAAATGGTCTTCTAGAAGCAATGCTGTCCTGAGGGAAAGAGAGGAAGTCCCTTACATCACATCACAGTGCCTGACAAGCAGTACTATAGCAAAAGCCCCACACCTGGAAGCCACATACTGAGGAGACAGCACTGAAGGAAGAGTGATTTTTAGATTTAAGCAATATTACAGATATTTATTTCACTGTTGGTAGCAGCAGATCAAAGAGATACATTTTAATCATCTGCTGCCATTCAAGTGCAGAGTCTGAGCAGAATCTAGCATCATGATCTCCGTGTTTCATTTTCATAGGCTTTGTCAACTTTTGTCTCAGCTCTGAAGAAGAATTTAGTTGAACAGTAGTTGCAGTAGCTGATGCTTTTTGAAAAGCAACACAAAAGAACTGAAAGTTAAGCTGTAGCTCACAAGAGTACTTGAGGTTGGAACCTAGTCAGATCTGCAGCATTTTTCCCCTCTGGATCTGACTAGCTTCTCACTGAATGCTCCAGGATGAACTGTTTAAGGGCTACAAATCTCTTTCATTTTTTCTTTCTTTTAAAAAAGGAATGACAAGTTTACCACCTGTGGGGAATATCTTCTTTCCTACTGTCTCTGTATGCGTTCAGCATTTGATATGCAGTAGAAAAAATGACAGCACAAAGAGCTGAATCTCAAGAACTTTGCTTCAGCCATAAAAAAAAATCGGTACATGGAAATCCTAAAACATCTTGCTCTTTTCTAAAGTCGGTAGATATAAAAATAATTTAGTAATTAACAATAATATTACCACAAGGTGTGGGAGAGGTAGACTTAAAGGAGCCATTTTTCAGCCACTGGCGCTCCAAAAGAAATGAGGGACATTGGGTTCTTTATGCCTTTTTTGTCACCAACTCAAGTAACCCCTCTAATTGATAAGATGTGTATTTATGTTAAGATACAGGATGTACTGTAGACATTTTGTATACACAGCAGGTAGCAGTCAGAATGCTTGTGATAATATGAACTGTCTGTTTTTGTTATAATGAATAAGAGATTTTTTCCCCCCACTTTTTATCTGTTTAATTTAGTACTTTTTTTTTTTTTTCTTCTTCAAGGAGAGACTGCTATGGTAATACCTTCAAATACAGACACGAACAGGGAATCTGCACAATGCCTGTATACACAAAAGCAGGCAATTTCTCTTGTATCTCCAAGTGGTTTTCATTCTAGTAAAACAGACAAAATTAACGTGCACACCTGAAATAAGGTAGTCTATGCTGCAATTCTACAAACTACTGTGCTTTCATCCTCATCCCACTAAACTGTGTACTTAGGACAGAGGAGGGAGGAAAACAATTTTTACGGTGTACATTTGGTATGTGTTTTAAAAATACTACAAAGGACGTGCTGAGAGCAAAACCCACATATACCAGTTGGTCATTGATTGATTGGCAGTCACTATTTTATTACAGTTATGAAAAAGGTAATACAGTGTTATAATGCACCACACAGTTCTAAATTCAAGATGGACACTGAGGCAATAATGCAGCTATACCAAGATGGCATATAATTCTGTTCAGGGAACATTAACTCAAATAAGAATTGGTATGGAGAAAAGCTATTTGGATGACTGGGGAGTGGAGAAACCATCTTATAAGAAGCCCCCTAGAGACTTGTTTAGAATTGGAAATACAAGACTGTACCAATAAAAAACAGATAGGAAAAGAATAACAACCTAAAATAAAGTATGCATCTATGGGTCAGGAGCTGCCTGTCTCAGCCTATGCTCATTCATGGCACGACTCCTAGACTCCCAGACTTCACTTAGTCTGTTGGCATAGACTATGCACAGAGAAGACATGTTCTAAGCCTATCTGTACACCTGCACTCAGATGTCAGCCTCCAATGACAAAACATAACTCACAGCAGGAAGGTGAGAGGTAGCTGTTAACTACATCTGACTGTCTGCTTTGCCTATAAGTGGATTTGAATCTCACAGTCAGACACCACATCTCAGCTGAGAGGCAAGCACTAACTGTCAATCACTGAACTTCACATCGGCCCAGCATCAAGTGCATGCTTAGCTATGTGATGACAGGCTTTGTCCACCTTCATTTACTTTACAAAGGTTCAGCTCCTGCCCAAGTGCACACTAGTGCAGTGTACACACATGTCCAAGGGAGTCGGAATGAAGTTTAAGTTCAGGAGTATGCTAAACAGTCAGTACATCAATGGCATAATGATAAATATGCAAGCTGATCATGAACAACTCGCAGGGATTAAAATCAGAGTGTGGGATTCATTGGACAGAATAATGATTTTTTAACATTAAATGGAGCAGTTAAAAATACTTTATAAAATATAGAACAGAAAATATGTATACAGTGTTTCAGAAAAAAAGTTAACATCTTGCTGAAATCCTGCTGGTCAGCTCTGAATATTACCCTCAATGCATGCTGGACCATCTCTTGAAGAAGCAGATAGTTTGTGATTAAGGAACTTAAAAGAATTCTGAAATATGATATGTATTGTACCCTTGTATCCTCACAACACAGAAAATTCAGCACGTAGCTCAACAGACCTGGAAAAGTTACATGGACATAGGTCACCTTTACTGGCATCACAGCAATTAGACCTGGTGTGGATTCCTGTTATTTAGACTAACCAAGGAATGAGAACTCTTTCATCAACATGACTAGGGATACAAACAGAAGTGAACAAAAAAATCCAAACCATGGACTTTTAAAAGAAAAAACCACAATACTTGCCCAAGAAAACAGTCTGTGTCATTCATCCACTGGTTTATGAACTGTGCAGTGATGGGCTCAGGATTGTGTGGAAATCTGATGTTCTCTAAGGTGTGCAGAAGTAGGTCAGGATTGTAGTAGAGTGCAGCTATGGCAACCTGAAGACACATGGTACGAAGCTCGCTTGTTTTAACTCCTCTAGTTAACCGCTCCAGAACAGCCTCCACAAAGAGTGGAATACACTGGGCATATAAATATAAAGGAGAAAAAAAACAAAAAAAAAACCAAAACAACAAACACCCAGGCATTATACATTTTGCCAGATTATACAAAAGTTTAAAATACTTTTATCAGAATTGATCTCCAGAGTTAACTGAAGTCCAGGTATAACCTAAGAACGCATTCTATCCACTTCCTAGTATAAAAGCATTTTAAGCTTCTGATTACATGCTTATAAATCTTCCCCAAAACAGCTGTTCTCTGAGCTAAAAATTGCCACTGTTATTCTCAGCACAGAGGATAATATTTGGGACCATTTGGTGGAATTTGTTCTAGCGTGTATAAAAGGTTTAGAGAAGAACTTAAAGACATTCTCATCTTTGAATAAAGATATCCAACAGTTTCAAACCTAACAGGCATTAAAAATGAAATTACCTAAATCTGCAAGAAAAAGAAAAGAAGTTTTTCCTAATAAATGTAAAGTGATGTTAAATTTCTTATAAAGGTTTAAAACGAGCGAGTTTATTCAGATAAAAGCAAGTATGCACAAATTTCTACACAATGAAATAAACATCTACATATATTTCAATGTGCAGGTTTATGCTTTGCAATAATTTGGGAAGCATTATGAATGTTTTAATTTATGAGTTTCAGTTCAGTGTGCAACCATTTTAATTCACAGAGTTGTGGAGCTCAATTAAGCCTTCCACCATATACATATTTCAATGCAAATGCATACAATTCACTTTAATCCCTTCCAGATTTCTTTTAAAAATAAAATCTTTAAGGGAACATTTTTATCTTCAATGACTTCAGATTTACATTAGTAAAGTTATATTGGTTTCAGCGAAATTAACTGAAAATTTATCACTGAAGTCCATGGATTGCACTGTGGCAACATCAAATATGATATGTTAAAATAATTTAGACTGGAGTGTTATGTAAAACATGAGACCAGAATTTAGCCCTTAATAGGAAAAAGACTACTATCTAAAAGTGTGTTCTAAGAAATTCTGGAAAATTGTGATTATGTTTTTCCCAGCAATCACAATCCAGCCACGCTAAAAGTTCTTCATTTCCAAATGCACGGAGTAATTCCAAATATTAAAAAGGACCAAGTTCATATTGCTTGGAGAAACAACTTCAGTAGTTGGGTATGTATAGTTAACCCCTCAGCCACAATAGTTTTAAAAATGTGTGTTTTGCATCAAAAGGGAAATCCTATTAGGAGAAAGCAAAAAAAGACAATCCAGCACATCATACTATATCCTTATCATTCAGTCTATGTTCATTTTCCGGTCATGACCACTAATCTCTAATCTCAAAAAAAAAAAAAAAAAAAAGAAAAAAGAATCAACCTTACAAACTCTCCTGAGCTCACTTACTTCTTTCTGTATTTCTCTCCATTCCTACACTTTACATTTCCCTCATATTCTCTAATTCCAACTGCTTTTCTCAGGAATCATACCCATATCACTGGAAACTAGTAAAAGAGAAAACCTGTTCAATATATATCACCTGGTCAATACCCCGTCCTTTGCATTGAAGAACAATTACTTCTAGGAGTTTGGCCGCATGGCACTCCGCATCTTCTCCTGCATCTCCTGTTAATACCTAACAACCAGAATGACAATTCAGTTTATCAGTATTAATCACCGACAACTTTGAAAGCAAGTGCTCCTGTACCTGCATACATCAAAAAACCTCTACATGGCATATACATATCTGTTCATGCTATATTTTGTGAGGAATTAAGACACATAAAAAACCACCTCTACAGGACATAAACAAGGATAAGTGGCTAAAGATGAATTTAAAAATTTAGAAGAAATTGCGATAGTTCTTTATGAATTAGAATTTAGTATTTTTCATATGCCATCGCTTTCCCTTTTTTAAAGGAAATGTTACTTATAAGAATCATTGATGTTTTCCACATTCTGTTTCCGTTTTTTGACTTCAATTCTAATAGACACTGGCAGATTAACAGCCTGGCAAAGTGAAGTCCTATCTCTAGGCTAGTTTCTGATTAAAAACAACATGTACGCAATCACTCTATGTATATGCACATACATGTGAAACTGACTGCTGCTTCTCAGTACATTTCAACCCTATGGTCAGCGTCAATCAAACCTGACAAAGAAGCAGAATTCTCAAACACATTCAATTTCTATAAGTTTCTTAAAAACAAGCAGGTAGCTAGATGCCTAACACTCTATAATGCCCAAAATCAGAAAAAGGCTGCAGCGTGATCTCATACTTTATTATACATGAGAGAATCAGCATAAAAGAGAAACATTATAAATGTAGGAAGAACTTCAAATGAGTTTGCACCTTAGCTGACAACTAGAGAATCCAATCACAAGATACACAACCCAAGGAAATCAGGCTTCATTAATTCCTCTACTTACCAAAATAGCTGTTCATAGAAGAGAGTCAAGACAAACAGCAACTTTCTCCCACACAGATTTGTGCATGTAATTTTTTAAAAAGCATGTCACTTAAAAAGTGTGAAGGTGCTACGTGTACTCAGAACTGAGCCGAGACCAAATTTCATTTCGTTCTGAAATGACTGGCCACCACCTGGTACGTTCAGGTCATTCCGCTAATCTGACTCTTAAGTACCAGTAATAAGTGCAACAGTAAGAATCAGAAGCCTTACCTTTTTACACATAGCATAAATGATTTCTAAATGCTTTGGGTTAGACAGTAAAGTATCAGTGTCAACGGTCACATAATTATGCAAGAGAGGCATCATATCTGCAGAACAAGGAGAGCAAAAGAGAAAAAAATTACAAACTAATCAATGCAAGTGCTAACCAGTGAGGCTGTAGTCCTATAATGGAATTCATTAGCTCAGATTCTTGGATATGGTTGGAAATTCAAACTCTGCAAAAGTCCATTCTAGCAGAATTCTTCATAAAGTGCACCATGCAGCGTGCTTTCTCAGAAGAGGAAATAGAATAGGACTACCTTTTAATTAATTAATTTGTAGTTTCACATTAACTTCGTATATTTCAGCTCTCTTTGAGTTCAGGACCTCCTACAATAACTGATCACACTGACAGATTTGAACATGCTTCTCCTACTTAAAYATGCTCCTGTTATACTCCCACACTAAACAGACGGTCAGGGCATGACTCAAATACATGATCATTTTAAACCAAGACACTAAATGGAAGCGACCCTTATTAAGGTGGGTTTTAGAGATGAATTCCCAAACAGTGGAAACATCAATACAATAGAAGTGATCACACCTGCAAAGTACTCAAAGCAATCCTGCTGGAAAACCTCATATAGAACACCTAAAAGCTGCCACATTTGAGGTGAAATCATCTGGCATGTCAAGCTGTAGGCCAAGGAGAGAATTTCTTCGTAAAACTCTGGAAAGGAGAAACAATTTTAAGTAGGGTGCTTTAAAAAATAAATTTAGCTTGCAAATACCTTGAAATCTGAAACCAAGTCCCGAGTCATATAACTAGAAGACAGCAATTAGTAACTAAATCAATACATAGAAAAATAACATAAATTGGAAAAGACTCTCTTAGAYGGGCCTTACGTTGGCTATAGTTACAACCATATACATAGTTTTTCATTGTAAATACACACCAGAAAAATGTATTACCAGCACATGAGAGACATTGCTTCTAAATGATTTACTGAAAAATATTTTTATTTTCTCAACCTTTGTTTTTTCTTAAACGCTTTATCACAAAACAGTGCAGCTCTTTAGTGCAGGCTACTGATAAAGCAGTATTTTATTGCAGACCATGTCCATAAAATACTAATGTAATTGTAGACATTGTCCTTTAACACAGCTAGCTAGAACTATAATCAGAACTGCATCTTCTGCTTTTGAGTCTGACCTCCAAAACACAATAACCAGCCTGACTAATGTACAAGAGGAGATCAGGAGAAACAAACCATAACTGAAAATTAACGTCTTTTTTTCTTTAAAGAAGCACACACACAAAAAGATGAAGTTCTGTTCAGGAAGATAGTATTGATTGCAATAATTAATTTAAGAATTTTTTATGTAAAAACATGTAATGTTTTTCTAAAAATTATCTCTAAAACATACCTATAACGTGTTTCTGCAAAACAAGGCCAATGATCTGTAAACAAATGCTCTCGAGCTGTTGAGTTATCTGAAATAAAAACATAAAGCAGTTTATTTAAAAACTTAGAAATAGAGTAATTTAATCAATATATTTGACTAATTCAGTTTGAGAAGTTCTTCAAAGCAAAAAGGCTTTTATCACTTTTTAAATGCTGCATTAACGATCACAATATTATGAAATAAGGTCTCGCTGCTATAAGTACTCAAATTTTCAATAAACAGTATTGCTTTAAACCTTGTCACTTACACCATTTTTCTTTATTTTAAAAAAATCTTATTTTATGGTAATTCTACAGATCCTATCAAAAACTGTATCTGTTGTCCTGTCTGGATATAAAGTAACACTGTACTCAAAGTGTTTGAGATAAAGCCTCTGTCCAAAATCTTTGAACTACAATGGGTTAAAAGGAAGAAAGGAAGAGATGCTTTTGCCTAAGGTCTATGGAGAGCTTCCCGGGGTAGGCTCAGCAAGAGGAACACATGCAGAAATTGGGAGCATACAACTGTGTTGAAGTCAGGATTCAGCCTTGCCATGTTGAACAGAGAGACTACATTTATGAATTAAACGAAATTACAAGGAGAACTATATGGCCACATTATAAGTTCAATTAAAACCAGCAAATACAGACATTTCATGTTATTACCACAGGTCATTCATTACAGACATAATCTTGCAGGATGTCAGGCTTTCTGGGCTTGTTCTAGCAAAGGGATTACGTATGTGACCACAGATTCATCCACTTACCTTCAGACACTTGACTCAAAAGTTATCATCCCCTAAACTCTCTCCAAACTTAATGATGAAAAGGAAAGGAATTTCTAAGGAGTTTTCAGCCTCATACATCATTTCTATATCATTTATATCACTTCTAAAATGATTTAAGATCCTGAGGTGAAAAGCACTCTGCACAATATTTTAGTTTGTGCTTCACACAACAGAAAAACAAGCTGCTAAGTTTATACCAAAAATACCCCAACCACAAAGGTTTTCCTAGGCTAAAACCTGAAGATCCACTTCAGACTATCATTCCTGATGCCCAGCTTAGCTACCACATTTCATTTTAGCTTTCAAAAGATGCAAGGGGTTCCTTTAAAGGAAAGAAAGATGTTTTGAAATCCCAAGGAACACAACGGTCTTACAAGAAAATAATCAGTATTTTAATTAATGCATTTTTAAAATTATAAGCTTCATAAAAAGATATCACACTTGCAATGAAACATTCTCATTGTAAATCAAGGAAGCAAAATAATCTAGGACAAAGCACTTTTATGCCAACTGAGCTTAAAGTTACTGACTTTGCCTCTCTGGTCAGCCACTGAACTCCTTCCTACCTCAGTCAGCCCAGGTGGTACGAACAGAAAGAATCTCTTTCTTCTCTGAATATGTAAAATGTAGACTTACATTGCACCACAACTGGGAGACTAATTCCTAGGAATTCTATCCAAGAAATTGCTGGGTAATCTGAGTCACCATTGTAAAAAATTAGCCTTATGCAAAACATTTTCATAAAATCTATTTTAACAGCCTGTAATACAATTATCCAATGAAGTGTTTACCAGAATAAGGGCTAAGGATTTTACCCTCTGGATATAAATTCCCCTTGAAGTTGAGAGCTAAACGATTAAGAAATCACAAAAGTAAACTGGGCTTTAAATTCAAATTTGTCAGAGATCACTTGGCACTAATTCACCATCCTGCTACAGTAAATGCACATTCATGTCAACTCAAGCAATGCAACATACATAGAAGTGCTTGTCATGAATGAAAGGCATGAGGGATCAGCAGGAGAGAAGGCATATAAAAGAAAATCTCACCTCCTTGTGATCTTCCACAACTGTCAGGATAGTGTCAATTGTGTGCAAGATGCCCATGGCCATAACTGTTTTGTCCTCTACTTCCTCATATTCCTCACTCTGAAGTACTTTACCAAATATTTCAGCCTATAAAAAAAACCAACCAACTTGACATTTAAGAGCAAACTCACATTTCTAATTTGTCATGCAAAACCAAGACAGCTAATGCAACAGCAGCAATGCCTTATCTATAAGAGCTGCCAGTGTTGAAAAATATGCTCCTTACTTTTGAAAGGGGAATATAGAAAATTAAAAACTCCTCTTTTTTTGAGAAGTCTGGCTATTTTAAGTCATTTGAAATGTTAAACAGTTAGAGCCTGGCTCATTAAAACCAGTGACAAAATTCAGTATCTTTGAAAAACCTATAGGTTTTAAAGATGCTTCATACAGAAAAAAAAAATACTGTGAATACTATAGGTGGACCTTTATAAAAATTACTTTGAACAGTGTGCACTTCAAAGTTCACCAAACTAGGCATGTGCTTCTGACTGGACTGCTACTTTTACTATCGTCTCTTACCAGGTGTTGAGTCATGTCAACGGCGATAGTAGCTACTTCCTGACTGTACTCACAGATCATCTTCTGGATTACGTTAGTAAGATCATCATTTTCCGTCTCTCTAACAATGTGCAAGAGCTCTTGCATAACTGGCCTTACATAAGGCTTCACATATTCCTTGGCTAAAAAAAACAATTGAAACTAGGTGAAATCAACTATCCATGAACACAAATATACAGTATCTCAAAACGGCTAGGTAACTGACTACTCTTGAACAAAATAATTTTTTAAAGTTTAATTCACTAAAAAAAAAACAAAAACAAAAACAAAAAAAACCCCAAACCTACCCAAGGCACTTTTACAGCCCATAACTAGTAGACTAACAAAGTAAATAAATTGTACATTTACCACATTCAATACTGAAATGCCATCTACAACAAAAATCCACTGTTTTGGGGGAATAGATGCCCTCATACATAGGCAGCATTCGTTCCTAAACATACACACTATTACACTTCACTAAAGAAAAACAAAGACAGGTGCTATTTACTTTATTGAAAGAAATATGTTGATTCTAACTTCTTTTGTGCAGAGACCTGCTGTAAAAAACTTGAAGTCAGAATTCTGGGATGTATACAGTAACTAATGAGCAAGTGAAGTTGTCTAAACATGATGACATGTTCTGAAATCTATGTCTTTAAATGGTAGAAATGTTTAGATAAATATGCACCAACATCCTTATCTCTACATTAAAAAAAAAAAAAAAAATCAGTGGATACAACTGATGAATCACTGTAGCATACCTTGCTCTTGGTTGCTTATTAACGTCTGAAGAGCTATGGCTGCTTCTACTTTGACAGGCATTTCCTTATCATCAATCAGGCTCTTCTTTGCCAACTCTACTGCATTCCTCAAGTTTAGCTCATTGTGAAATTTCAAAGCACTGAATGAATGAAGTACCCAACAGGACTGCATGACAAAAAGAAAAGCAAGTTAGGGACTATTGCAATTTTTAGCATTTTTTAACTGATTCAAAAACAATGCTAACTATCTCTCTGTTTGCATGTATTGCTTTTTTTTTTTTCCTTAATTATGGTGTATTCAATACAGTAAATGTAACACAGTTTTTGCACTCAAGCAGTTCTTTATTTTCCTTTCCCAAATTCCAATAAATTCATAATTGGCATTCATAGTTTTGGTCTTTCTGGGGGAAAAAAATCAGAACAGAAACTAAAGAAAATTAACTGTTTGCTTATGACTGATATGGGCACTCAGGGATTTTCTTCAAGCTACGCTCAAACTGACGTTATCTACTCTGTGGAAATCCTACCTATTCTTCACAGCCATCCAACCACTCTAGTTATTGAGATCTGCTAATGAAAATTGGTCACAAAAGGGCCACAACCACTGCTCAAATTCTCCAGTCTGGTCGAAGASGTAAACAATAATACGACACAGACTTTTCATCAATTCATTTAACTGACAAATCATTTTTGAAATCAAAATGCTGAAAAATTACTGTACAAGGTCGTTATTTGAAATTTTACTATATATTTGCTTTATTTCTTTCATTAATATTCAGAATGAAGTCAAACTCCAAAGGAAAGAATCATGCCAAATACTGAAATGGATATTACTGGTGAACTTACTCTAGCTCTGAGGTACCCCAGGTTAGACATGAACAATGGAAATACATGATTCTGTAACATCAGCTCCATTTGATCCTTGAAGACACTCTTCTGTTGGTGTAAATAAAAATTAATTTTGGAGACCATTCATTTTACATACTTCATTCTAGCCAGTAATCCATTTCAACTATCAACCATGGGAAATACAATGATTTGCCTATGTAATAAAAATATTCTCTCACAAAAAGATTTGGATTTCGTACCTTAAACTGAACAAACCTCATAAGCATAGCAAGTTCAAAGCCAGATAAGTGAAAGAACTGTACATATAATATTCAACTCTACATTACTCATTACCATACTGTAAACTGGAATTTTCATTTTCTTTAAGGCAATTGATTCCAGCTGATTTTTCTTAAAAATTAATTAGGATCAATAACCTAGTACCTCCATTCTTCCTACAAAGGAGTACATACATACCTGAAGATAAATATAAGCTTAGTATGAAACAGATCTGAGTTTCAAATGACCTACTGTTACTATAAGCATCAAAACTAATTATTTTACACACTACAACAATAACTCACATCTTTTTTCGTGTTTATAATGGACTAAGGTAATTCTTTTGTGATAGAAATCTCCTCGGCTGGAGAAGGATATTCAATGAAAATTATCCTTTGTTATTCCAACCTTGGCAAATCCCAAGATATTCACAGGAAGCCAGGACCACCAGCATGGAGACTTGGGACTTTCCTAGCACCTATAGCCCCAGGATACTAGAAAAGATATATGCTGGGGACTGTGTTACCATCTAAGCTAGGAAGAGGGTGAAAGCAGACATTCAATACAAAATGTATCTTAGGTGATCACACTTCTACTTCACCAATGCATACATCATTTTTTCCCACACTGATTCCCCAGCCTTCAGAGAGGCAGATGAAGAACTGAGCAGAGAAAAAACACAGAGAAGGGAAAAGAATTTTCCCTTGTGCACACAGGTCAGAGGTTTGCATGCATTAAACTGGAGCCGCTGTGGAGAGCCAGGTGGCTAAGGCAGGGTCATTGTGTCTATGAGCTCCTTAGAATCTCTATCTCAGCCAGCTCACCAGCTAGAAAGCACTTACAAATCAAGTATTTTATGCAGAAACAGTTCATGGAATTTTTCAGTCTGCCAAATCCCAAACACAAGAAATGCAGAGTTGAGAGGAGTGTTTGGGGATTAGTACTCTTTTATAAAGTATATTATAACCTCATGTTTCAAGACTGAAAATTTCAAATAGGAGCAGTATACTGGAATAAATCCCTTTTTTTTCCCCTCAGGAGAGAGATAAATGGGTTTAGAAACCCCTGGACCATGCGAAAGGCTCCTCACAACACGGACAATGTCCTCCTCTTTCACTGTTATACTGCAGCACGAGGGAGGGCATTTACAATCCAACGTAATCTACAAAAATTCTGCAAAAGTTACTGATGTTTCAGGATTTCAGATCAGATCATGGATTGGTACATTGGTAAAAAATAGATGGTAAATGTTGGTAAGATGTTGCTTGTAACATGAAGAGACATCCTGCACACAGAGACACCTCCCATAAAATAAAATAAATTACTTTTAAAAGGAAGCCTCCAGCACAAGGCCACCATTCTCATCCTAAAAGTGATAACTTTTTGGCAGTTAGTTTTGACATGGAGAGAGGGCATACTTTGGACTCCACCATCTACAAAAGCATAAGGGAAACTGTAATCAATATTACATTAGAGAGCAACAGTGTGGATTAAATGTGTATTCAAATTCCAGAAAAATACTCAAAATTCTGAAGATACTGTCCATAAAAAATGGAGGAAGGATAGAAACTCTGTGCTCTTTCCAGTTATTTTCAAAACTCCCAACTGGCTGATGAAATAAGACTAAAAGCCACACATTGCAGGGTAAGAAAGCTGGAAAGCTAGACAAAACATTCCTGCAACATGTTAAGTAAACATTTTTCTGGAACCAGAAGAAGCCCACAATAGTGCAGGCTGTCGGGGGGGTTGCTAAAGAATCATAGGCAATGTTATTGATGGAATGCATGTTTGCTTTTTTAACACCCTTCCATTTCACTAGCAAAGCAGGAGAGGTCCAAGGGACTGTTCTGTAGCAAACAAACAGAGCTTTGGAAAAACTTGAGAAGAAAAATCTGCCTATAAAATGAGAATATAAAAAACAGGAAAGAATGTTAATATTTTTAAAGAAACAAACCCTCAGATTCTTACTGCACAGCGCAATCTCTCTACAGACTTTATAAATATGGCTAAGGGCTAGCCATACTTTATAAGCTAAGACTTCTTTATTGGAAATGGCAGTTGATAATAAGACTTACAAGCCTTTTTCAATTCTTTACCCACTTACCTTCAATAAAATATCTGCTAGGGATCCTATAACATGCAAAGCTCCATCTTTTTTCCTTGGATCAATGTTTGGCTCTGTCAGAATCTGGTAGCAATATGCCATCATTTTTGGTAATACCTATGCAAGACAGAAAACACACAATCTCCTTTTGTCAAATTATTTTAATAGCATTGTTTAAGTTAAAAAATTCATATGACATTTTTAAGTAGAAATTTTATCTTGGCCAAAGCAACTGTGAGGTACTATGTGTAGCATCTTTCCATAGTTAAAATTTAGAGGATTCCTTTTTCAACTTTTCAGCCAAACTTGTCAAAATTAAATTAATCTCCTTGAAATTTCACATTAGTAATAGTAAATAAGGTATTTTTGTTGTTGTCTTGAGGCAAATCAAAAAAGGCAAGAGGCTCAAACAGTACCTCACCCATTTTTTCCCCTTAACTTCTCTTCTGGCTTGTCTCACACATGTATAAATACATACGTGTGTGTACATATATGCATGAACATGTACATATTCAAGAACAGCTTGGACTAAAACCTCATAAACCTATGCCTATCTATTGATTGGCAGTCACTTGTAAAGTTGACTAGACTTAGAAAGGTTTCTTGGCAAAACCAATTGTTTAATGTAATTTCCACACCCATTATGTGCTTTTCAGATATTATGACATTTTGACGGTCTCAGTACAAATTATGAAAATGAGAAGGTCAGTGGGCAAGGACTGTTTTGACAATAAAGAAGTAGAAAGGTCATAGGCTATTCCACCTGACGTAAAGACTATGCTCTTCTCTAAAAATCCATCTGGAAATGGAAGTCCATGTTTACTGGATGTTAAAATGGTACCCAGAAAAAAGTTTGCAGTTTTAGCAAATTGACATATGCTTTCCAGGGCTTGGCCGGGTGCTTTTGCACAGATCACTGTAAGTATAAAAAGATCTACAGAAAAGTTATGTCCTCATTTAAAGAGCAGCTGTATGAAATTGGTTTCATTCTTGCTAATTTCATTGCTGTCAACAGGATTTTAAATAGCATCAGTGAAAATTAATAAGGATCAGGTTCACTTTTCCCCCTGCTACAGTTTGGGAAGCTCAGAACAGCCGTGACAGAGGCTGTTTGTAAACTTGGGAAAACATCAGTACATCTATTCCAACTCAGTTCATATCAGGCAGGTTAATTTTAAAGCTGCAAAAGGAATCCACTTATTCATTTATTTATACATACACACATATTTTAATTCTCCCAAAATTGGTAGCACTCAGCCAAGAAAGCATTTGACTACATATTAGCAAATAGATTTTTCAAGACTAGCTTCCTGTAGCATCTTCAAATTTAAGGGAAAATGACATTATTAAGGAAACTTCAAAGAATTAAAAACCACTAGTTCCGTACCTCTTTTCTCTTCTTCGCAGCAGTATAAAGGAGATTCTGTGCTGCTGTTGTAGTGGATGCATAATCCTCAAACACATCTAACAAAAAAAAAAAAAAAGAAAAAAAATTTCCTTTTCTGAATAACATAATAACAAAATTTTTATAAACCATCTTGTTTGTGGGATATTACAAAATCAGGGTGAATATGTAACTTCAAAACTATTGACACAGTTGTCTTCACTTCATGGTTAAAGAGTCAGACCCAAGCTTATGTCACATAGCTTATGAAAGCATTTACTTGCCTTCCAAATCTACTGACCACTCATCATTCCCTTTATTAGGAATGCGTTATTTATTCATTAATTCTTCTGAGACCATGTATTTAAGGGATGAAAAATCCTGGCTTTTTTTTAATTAAAACCACTACAGGAAGAACAACAATACATTCCAGTACCATCTGTATACCATATGTACACATTTTTGGCTTGATTTTATTAAAACCTCATGGGAAACTTTTTGTGTGTAAAAACTACTTGGATCTGGGAAAGTTTTAAATCTGCTGAAAGTTGAAGCTTTTTAGCTTCATTCATTACAAGTAAACCTCTTTTAATCATATTGAAAACATAATTTATATCTTGAAAAAAAAAAAATCTGTGCTGCCAAACATGTTCTAATCCAAACATCCCTACACAAATTGAATTAAATAAAAAGATCTAAAAAGGTAATCTTAAAATGTGGTTAAAATTACACACTAACTTTTCCTGAGAACTTGAAGATAAAACATGATTAAGAAATACTACCAGACTACTGGAATTCTTGTTCCAAACCCAAATGTGCCTCGCGAAACTTCAATTTAATGTACTTTCATGCTTGGGTTTCTTTACCTTCCACAATACAATTTAAATCTGTATTTAACTGTCTCAACTACATATAAAAATAGGATTCACTACTTACACAGAAAGAACTGAATTCATATACCAAAAATCCGCAACGTATTTGTACCCAGTGATCAACACTATATCACAATTAATTTTTTGCATAACAACGCTCCAAGTTTTTTTAATTACTCTATAAACATTTAAATTCTGTTTTTACATATGCTAATCCCAAATCAACTAATTAAAAATTCCCAAGTGCTACATATCTCTGTGGTGCCCGGCTTACTGGAGTTTCCCAGCTAAATTTGCTATGTTTTTAAAGTACCCTTCTCTTTTTCAATGACATGACTCTTTTATTAAAAGTAGTTCTTCATAATATGGTCCTATGCGATATTCCCAAGATTTTGCACTGTGTCTTTTGAAAGAATACAAATATCTAATTATCTTACAATTTAGTAATAATAATTGGCAAAAAAATGCTGAAGACATTAACAATTTTCAATAGGGAAAGAGCAAGTCAGGCCTCTTCTGGTCAAAGTGAGAGCTGCAAGAACTTGCAGACAGCTGGCACATCTGCAATTCAGGATTCTGAAACTGGCATTAAAAAGTGAGCAAGCCAGTCTATTTGGGCTGCACTGAGCACATGTGAAGTAGAAAAAAACATTAAGAGAATAATTTAGTTTAAAGCTACCAGCCAAATGGCCAAAACCCACTTGGTCTGCCTTCTTCTTTTAACTACAGATTGGTGAGATTTAAGAAACAAATTTTCTTCTTCCTATTGTTCAGGACACTGGTGAAGACAGAGACATTACAGTGGCCATGCTGTTAATTGGGACTATAGTGTACAGTTATGATGAAAGCAGAAAAATAAATGCTAAACACAAACATTTACCAAATTTCATGCGGATATATTCATATGGATCCTCTTGCCAGAGCTCTTCATCCTCATCTTTGTAGCACATTAGAGAGAATATCACTTCTTCTGTTATACTCTAATATTAGAGAAGTCAAATACACGTAAGTACACATAAAATGAAATTCCAGTACAGCTTCCCTCCACTATGCACTAATGTACTAGACCTACTTTTCTGAAGAGTAAAATTCTTTTAGCCAGTGCTCTTTTATTTTGGCTAACAGAAATAAACTTATAATATACATACTTTCCTTTTGCAACAGTCCCAGACAGCAGTAATTATATAATCTAACTTTATAATAATACAGTACCACGCACAAAATATACTTCAGGACATAGTCTATAAACAGCAGAACATCGCATTCTGCAGCAGGATCTCACCAATGCAACACTTAACATGAGAATGGATTTCAGAGTCCTTCCTCTTAACAGTCATGGGATTAACTAACTACAACAGGGGAGCTCATGATATGAAAAAATAAAAGCATGAAAATCACTTTTCACTTGTTCTTAGTTCACTTATAAAACATGTCCTTAAACCAGAGTTCAGTTCCTCATAGTTCATGTTCTCTTTGCCCACTACCTTTGCACTACAATCAACTACGAATTTCCAAATCTATAGACAATTCTGAACACTAACAACTAATAAAAGCCAGAACATTATGACTGTCTGGCAGACTTCAAAAATAAAAATCAAGAACTTATGGAACAGAATCTTTAATTGAGTTAACAATATCTGCAATAAAAGATAGTCATAATACTGAAAAAAACAACCACATTTGTGTAGAAAGGCTATTTTTTGCCCAGATCGATTGCTGCATGAAAGATTCATGAAACCTTCTTTAAAACTGCAAAACTGGTGGAGTTTTCTGGGTTTTTTTAATCACTCTGATGACATGCAGTGTTTATGACTGGGTTTTATGCACTGACCTGTATGTGTGGCTTCATTTGCTTCCATGTTACAGAGTGAATAACCCCTTGGTTCAGATAATTTAAAGTTTGCTGAAGAACACGTGGTGCAACATAGTCTTTTTGCCTGTATTGGTCTAAGATTCTTAAGAGAACCTAAAGAAATGACAAATTGATATTTTTAAATGAAGACTGAAAATTCTCCCTCATGCATAGACGTGCAGTGCACCTCTTCAGTGAATGTACATGGACAGATTAATTAGTTTTACACAGAGGTTCTAGTGTTAGTAATCACTGTAATGCCTTTGATCCAAAAATCAGAAATCATTTAAATATTAAGGATCTAATCCTGCAAGCATTTATGTACATGTCTACCTTTACTACTAGCCCCACCATGTGATCTCTTGTGATTGCAAACCAAAGATATACTTCAATATTAACAGGCTCACAGTTTACACAGGCCTTAGCAAAATTTGGAATAGATAAGGAAAAGGCACAGTGAGATTTTCAAACTGGTTGGCTTCTAAATCTGTTAGCGGTGTCTGTGTTCATTTTTCAAGGACAGGCCCCTAAAGAAGACAAATTACTTTGGAAGAACAGTGATAAGAATAGAAATACTAAACTAGAAAAGAAAAAATAGGTTAGCACCTAAATCTGTGAATCAAGAAGAGATGCAAAACCCTTAACTTCAATTACCTGTTGTAACCATCAGATAGTATCACCTAGCGTGCTATCACAAACTCTATCACACAAAGCTTCCTTAATATAAAGGCTTGCTCTACTAAGAAAAACCTACAATACAAAGCCACTAATCTGCACTAATGGCAGATGAACTTTTAAGTGTTAATAAGTGTAAAGAATAGGCATGTACCTGAATAACAATAAAAATCAAGGGCAATGCATAAGGGGCATTGCCCCTTGGGGCAGGCGACTCAAGAAGAGTACAGGGATCTC
>JAYKAV010001664.1:1132246-1153181 GCA_035582835.1 Phoebastria nigripes
TGAGGGAACTGGGACTGTTTAGCCTGGAGAAGAGGAGGCTGAGGGGAGACCTTATCGCTCTCTACAACTACCTGAAAGGAGGTTGCAGTGAGGTGGGTGTGGGTCTCTTCTGCCAAGCAACTAGCGATAGGACGAGAGGAAATGGCCTCAAGTTGTGCCAGGGGAGGTTTAGATTGGACATTAGGAAAAATTTCTTTACTGAAGGAGTGGTTAAGCATTGGAACAGGCTGCCCAGGGAAAGTGGTGGAGTCACCATCGCTGGAAGTATTTAAAAGACGTGTAGATGAGGCACTTAGGGACATGGTTTAGTTGACATGGTGGTGTTGGGTTGATGGTTGGACTTGATCTTAGAGGTCTTTTCCAACCTTAATGATTCTATGATTCTATAACAAAATATTGAGTCATATATTTTCAGAAGGACAATTCTGCTTCATAATTCTTCACAACATTATAACCAATCTTATTTTGAACATAACTCCTTCATTAGGAGTACTAAGTCTGATCTTAAGTCTTTTATATGATACACTCCTTGGGCAAGAATTGTATATATCTCATATGGACTCTAGCATGATGTCAGCACTCAACAACTGATGAATAAGTAATGAAGGCTTAGTAATGTAATATTCACAATTCTATTGTGAATATTACTCAAACTCAAACACAAAAAGGAAGCCTACAGAGGGTGGAAGCAAGGACAGGTAGCCTGGGAGGAATATAGAGAAATTGTCCGAGCAGCCAGGGATCAGGTTAGGAAAGCTAAAGCCCTGATAGAATTAAATCTGGCCAGGGACGTCAAGGGCAACAAGAAGATTCTATAGGTACGTCAGGGATAAAAGGAAGACAAGGGAAAATGTGGGCCCTCTCCGGAACGAAACGGGAGACCTGGTTACCCGGGATATGGAGAAGGCAGAGGTACTCAATGACTTTTTTGCCTCAGTCTTCGCTGGCAAGTGCTCGAGCCTCACCACCCAAGCTGCAGAAGGCAAAGGCAGGGTCTGGGAGAATGAAGAGCCACCCACTGTAGAAGAAGAGCAGGTTCAAGACCATTTAAGGAACCTGAAGGTGCACAAGTCCATGGGACCTGATGAGATCCATCCGCAGGTCCTGAGGGAACTGGCGGATGAAGTTGCTAAGCCACTATCCATTGTATTTGAGAAGTCATGGCAGTCCAGTGAAGTTCCCACTGACTGGAAAAGGGGAAACATAACCCCCATTTTTAAAAAGGGAAAAAAGCAAGACCCGGGGAACTACAGGCCGGTCAGTCTCATCCCTGTGCCTGGCAAGATCATGGAGCAGATCCTCCTGGAAGCTATGCTAAGGCACATGGAAAACAGAGAGGTGATTGGTGACGGTCAACATGGCTTCCCCAAGGGCCAATCGTGCCTGACAAACTTAGTGGCCTTCTACGACGGGGTTACAGCGTTGGTGGATAAGGGAAGAGCGACTGACGTCATCTACTTGTGCGAAGCATTTGGTACTGTCCCGCACAACGTCCCTGTCTCTGAAATGGAGAGACATGGATTTGACGGATGGACCACTCGGTGGATAAGGAATTGGCTGGATGGTCGCACTCAAAGAGCTGCCGTCAACGGCTCGATGTCCAAGCGAAGACCAGTGATGAGTGGCATTCCTCAGGGGTCAGTATTGGGACCAGCACTGTTTAACATCTTTGTTGGTGACATGGACAGTGGGATTGAGTGCACCCTCAGCAAGTTTGCCAATGACACCAAGCTGTGTGGTGTGGTCGACATGCTGGAGGGAAGGGATGCCATCCAGAGGGACCTGGACAAGCTCGAGAGGTAGGCCTGTGCGAACCTCATGAGGTTCAACAAGGCCAAGTGCAAGGTCCTGCGCATGGGTTGGGGCAATCCCAAGCACAAATACAGGCTGGGCGGAGAATGGATTGAGAGCAGCCCTGAGGAGAAGAACTTGGGGGTGTTGGTTGATGAGAAGCTCAACATGACCCGGCACTGTGCGCTTGCAGCCCAGAAAGCCAATCATATCCTGAGCTGCATCAAAAGAAGCATGACCAGCAGGTCACTACTCCGCTCTCGTGAGACCCCACCTGGAATGCTACATTCAGCTCTGGAGCCCCCAACATAAGAAGGACATGGACCTGTTGGAGCGAGTCCAGAGGAGGGCCACAAAGATGATCAGGGGGATGGAGCACCTCTCCTGTGAAGACAGGCTGAGAGAGTTGGGGTTGTTCAGCCTGGAGAAGAGAAGGCTTCGGGGAGACCTTATAGCAGCCTTGCAGTACCCAAAGGGGGCCTAGAAGAAAGGTGGAGAGGGACTTTTTACAAGCGCATGCAGTGACAGGACAAGGGGTAATGGCTTTAAACTGTAAGAGGGTAGATTTAGATTAGATATAAGGAAGAAATTCTTCACTATGAGGGGGGTGAGACACTGGAACAGGCTGCCCAGAGAAGTTGTGGATGCCCCATTCCTGGAAGTGTTCAAGGCCAGGCTGGATGGGGCTTTGAGCAACCTGGTCTACTGGAAGGTGTCCCTGCCCATGGCAGGGGGGTTGGAACTAGATGATCTTTAAGGTCCCTTCCAACCCAAACCATTCTATGATTCTATGATAATTCTTACTAACTCTGCAAGGAAACATGACAAATCAGCATTTAAGAGCCAGAAATGGAAGAAATGTGCAGATTGTCCAGTCCATTATCTTGAAAGCTAAACTGCTCCCTCTGCTACATAGCCTAATCTCTTAACAGACAAACTTTAAGTATTTCAAATGACAACTACCCATGGGAGTCTATTTTTCCACTCAGGAGATAAACATTGCAAGGAGTTTAGAATAGATATTAGACTGTTTCCCTTTTCATTTAACGCTTACAGCCTTACCACAACCATTCCTCTCTTTAGTTCTTAACATTTACATATTTACACAGAATTAATACGCTGATGGATAAACCATTCTGTTGTCAAACTGGATGGAGAAAAGTAATTTTGTTTTGCGGACGATCCTGGTATTTTGAAATCTAGTTTAAATTTGACTTGAAGTGACAACAACAGCCTGGCACCCTGCATCAAAGACACTGGAAATTTAAACTACGAAGCCTGCAGATGCCATATCAGGGATATTTCATCTGGTAGCGTGCTGAGGGGCCACATATTCTGGAAATACATATTATCCAAACACTTGTCACTTGGAAAGCATTCCCAGGTGTTTTTCAAGGTTTACAGGCCAAAGGGAATCAAGAGCCCAGAATCATGATCAGGAGAGCATACTGCATTCTCCTGGCTTCTTAGGAGCCTGTCTGGAATATGTAATGCAAAATCCTGGACACCCAAGAGCTTTAGCTGAGCCAAAAGCCTGGGAATTACCACTCCTAGTATCTAGTATATGGCAGGCTGAATGAGACACAGGAGGAGCTGTGCCAAAAACATCCGAGCTTGGGAGCCAGCACTCTCAGGGCTTTCAGGCACCCAACTGCTATAGCCATTCCACCAAACCAGGGAGATGCTGAAAGCCTCGAAGCCCACGTTCCCATGGGCCCACAGTTGAGCTGGCAGAAGAACACTGAAAACTCTGACAGGAACTGCCCCTCTTCTATGCAACTTTATCAGAACTGAACTGTCTCCACAACACCATGTTAATCACAAATAATTAGCATTCCACAACAGAAATAATTTCCTTGCAAACTGTGAATTTATGCTATATTTTCACAAAATATGCTTTCTAGGTATAAAATAGCTTTTATTGCTGTTCTCCAGACACTTTCTAATCTGCTTGTATCTTCCTGAAATAAAATAGTATCATTGGATTACTGTGCCTAAGTTATTTGCAGCAAAAGCACTTACTAAAGACTGGCCTGAAAATACACCCTTCTATGACATGAGGCCTCTGCATCAATAGTTTTTTCTCTCAGCTATATATAGAATGTTTATACATGATGATAATACCGTTTTATCAGCACTCGCCTTTTCTGAGAATTTTCCTGCAGGGTTTTTTTGAATTGCTGAAAATTTGTGTTATTATACCTCAGTTGTATGGCACTGAATTCTAAAGAACTTCTCAATCACTAAAAGGAAAACCTGCCTGACTCTGTTCATTTTTGTTTAATGAATGAACTTCGACATGAGCACACTGTTGAAAACAATACATTTGTTCAGCCAAAATGATCTAATTCAGAAACAAATGAACTGTACTTACCTGTTGTATGCCCACAGCATAGGTTTTTAAAAAAAACTCTGAGAATTCGAAGTATTCTTTAGTTACATTTCCAGGACTTCCATACCTTTAAAAAGAAGAGGACACAGATATTTACAGTGTGAGAAGCCTGCTGTGTCAGGAAAACACAGTACTTTCTAAACTACAAAGGACTCTGAATAGTCTTCCATCCCCAAAGGAATCCTTTCCCACAGGTTCCCATATAATGCCCCACTTCCCTTTTCTTAGATTCTCATAAGGTACAATACTAGAGTCAAGTACATGTAGCCACCTTTTTGTCACAAGCTCTGTAACTTCCACGCTTATGGATTTCTTTTCAGATCTTCCCCTGCCTTTACATTTGAGAATATAAGCACTTGTAGCTTGATGTAGAAGACAAAAAAAAAAAAAAAAAAAAAAAAAAAAAAAAGGCACTTTTCCTGTGGGGCTAGTTTCTTGCCATCTTAGAGAGTCAAATCATTTCACTAAGAGCTCAGACCAGTGGCTGTGCCACTGCAAGGCAGAGGACAGCAGCAGGAATACCTCTTCAGTGACCATGAGCTGTTAAATCACAGTTGTTAAACTGTCTTGTCTAATTGCACCTCAAGTAACGTTACAGATTTGTAACCCCAACTTAGTTTTTAATCAGTTTGTTAGTTTGTTACCGTTCAAAAAGACGAGCTACAATATGCAATGCCCACTTCTTGCATTTCCACCACACCAGCTCCGGTCTATCATCTTCATCAATTTGCAAAGTCTCCTATAAATAAACACATTTATTTTAAATTAGCTGTGTGTATTGTTGAAAGAAATGATGCTTTAAACTTTCCTTGCTGAGTAAACTAATACAAATGCACAGCATCGACTAAAGCTTTGGTTCTGTTAACAGTTATGTAACATTCAGGAACTTTCAAATATCTTAATTAGCCAATATAACTGTATATGTGCAATACTTGTACAATGCCTGTACTTTAATTTTCMAAATTATGCATATTTGAAAAACGGAAACTCTCACATATACTTGAATACTACACAGTGGCGTGCACTCTGGCTTAAAAATTAAGCATGATACTAACTCCTCCAAATATATACACCCTAACCATATACTAACGCAAAAACTATTAAAACAATGTTAATGTTGTGAAATACATTTCTAAAAAACTTAGGAAATGCCAGTTAATGTTGTACACACATAAACAAGAATTTAATTACTATTTTTATTTTGTTCTTCAAGAAATATGAAGGACGGATGAAAGAAAAAGAGGAATGCAGACAAATGATGGGTTTGTGATAAGCTTTTGATTCTTGTTTGAGAGAAACTGGCTAAAATATTTGGAAACTTCCAAAATATCCCAGATTGGGGTTTACATGGTGTCACTACCTCAGACAATGAAATTCTGACATCTTACATGATCTTCTTACGTTTCTGTCAGAAACACCACTTATTCCAAGGATAAGAATCTTAAATAGATGACATCTTAAAAAAAAGAACACTTAAAAAACCTTCACGCTGACTGTTCCTCAGATGCCAATACACAAGTATCAGAGGTCTTTACAAAACTAAAACTTACTGGAGGTACATTTCTATCAATGATAGTACGGAAGATCTCCATCCACTGAGTCATAGTCTGGTTATTCACCAACTGGAGCGGCAACGCATACTGAAATAAGAAAAGAAAAACGCAGTCATGAAATACTAATTTTCTCTGAGAAAGGTGGAAGATGTTTCTACAGTAGTCACATTCTGAGGAAGATGAGGTTTTAAGTAAAATTAAAACTAATTAGGTTAGATATCAATACTACTCTAATTGCATCCTTCTTGGTACAATTTACAGAGGAATTTCTGAGCAGACACTATTTGAGGAAAGTTCCTTGGTCTGAGAACTTGCTAATTCCTTTTATTTTTTCCTCTTCTTCACAATAGCCCAGTTGACTTTTAGGGACCACGGCAGTAGCTATACTACAGGGCTTGGGTAAACCAATAGCGTTTTAGTAAGTGAAATGTACTCCTAATTACTACCCAGCTACTATCTAGTAAATCTTGCTTCTCTACAAAATCCAAAGCAAAGTGACAATATTCAGGCAAGCTACTGAAAAGTAAAATAGGATCTCGGTATCTTTTTAATCCTCCCCCCATCTAATAACGAACTATTTGAGCTTTTTACCCCCCAGTAAGAATTTTCAGGCTGCCCCTTATGTAGAATCTTCTTTTGTTTCTCATTCTCTAAAAGTACTTCCTCACCAAACTCATCCCTGTGAAAGCCAAACTCATCTTTGTAAAATGCACGTGCCTCGACAAATAATTTCTGCCAGATCTTCAGAAGATAATGAGAAATGCCACCTACTGAAGTGCACTATTTGACAATTATACCACAATATGCACTACTGACACCTTCAGAGGCCAACCAGCACAGTCTAGACACCCATACAGTTTATACCAAGTTATGCATGACTTTATAAAAATAGGAACATTTCTCCAGTAAGCTTACAGATAGGATGTGCAGAAGTACCTAGGTTCATTAAGGGGATCATGTGACCAGTTTTGAAGTAGAAAAATCTATAAAGATCATATTTTTATAAAAGCTGTTTATTGTATATGACTTTTCCCATGCAAATTGGTATTCTTATTCAATCACACCCATGAGTGTACTGAAGGGGGTCATTGTGCCCAGCAAAGTAAAAGTTTCGGTTTTCCTCTACACAGATGCCAACCTGAACAAGAGCATAGAAGATTTTTAAGATTTGTTTCTGAAGCAGTACAGAGTAATGGGAGTTATCAGGCAGAAGCTGGATCATCTGCTGCTGAATCCGAGGCAAAAATATTTGCATTGCTGCTATGAGAGGATCTCGCTCCTCTGCTTTTTTGTATCTGCAAAGGAAACAAAAACGTTGGTCCAGGATCTACACACCGGAGATTCTAATACCTATTCCCCACCAGCAACTTAATTTCTGTACCCTAAAAAAAAATACAAATATCCAGCACTGGCTCACTCACTCTCCCCAACTCTAGCCCCCATCTCAACAATTTGTGTAAATTCTCTAACCTATAAACAGTGAAATGAAAAACAACAAATGTTACCTTATATAAATGCAGCTATTGGGGGGAAGAACTAATGTTCTTTACTATTGAATTGTCAGCTCAGAGGAGCAGGGACTTGAATTTCTCTGACATTCGTACCAATGCCAAACCCAAGTTGGGTGCTGAAGAAATAGGAGTGAACAGCAATTGAAAGGGAAAGACAGTACCTTTGTTTTGAAAAGATTCTCTCTTTCTCCGTCTACATTTCTTTTGTGCAGTTTATACATATGTTTCTAACAACAGATAATTTTTTTTAAAAAATGTATGAGAGAGCACACTACAGTTCTCCTAATTTACACTCTGTGGATTTACACTATCAGGAAGATGGTACAGGTAACAATATGCAACAGGAGTATATGACAACGACAGTACTGTATTCATGATGTAGAAGTAGAAAATAATTTGCATTCATATATCCAGCATTTGGGGAATCTTCAAACAAAAGAAGTTATAAACATCTAAGAAATTTTTCACAGATGGGTTACATCAGATCAAAAGTACAAAGTCTCAAGAAAAAATGTCAGTAAATTCATACAGATTATTGCTGGCATCTCTGCTTTCAATTCACTGATGATATAAAGATGATGAATAGTTTTCATTTATTTGCAGGAAAGGAAGCATATGACAATTATTAATTCCCATTTTCTATCTGAATTCCTTGCAGAACTGCCAGTGGTCTTAAGAATGTCATTGTCAGTAATCAGCTGAGACTAAAAGTACTGATTCCTCATCTACTGATGGACATCAACTTACTCGTAAGTCTTGACCAGCTGATACAGGCACAGGAGGCTCCCAAGCCAACTCCCACTGTTCTGAGACTGCAAGTAGTAGCCTATTTTGTCTACCACAGCTGTCCAATGGCCAGGAAAGTCATGTTTAATGATAGCACGGAGGCACATTGTCAGCTGGGCTCTATGGCAGGAGGGAAAAAGAAATACATTATAAGTAAATAAGATCATGGCATAGTGTTTAATATTAAAGGATAGATCCCAAATCTTGCTTTATTGGCCACAATACACATATTACATCAGTATCATACATATTTTGACAGCACTGAAAGAGTTCTGGGAAGTGACAGAGGAAAAGCAAGAAAAAAAATCCCAGGGGATTTAACTTTAAGGAAGAAACTAATTTCAGAACATTTTAGCTACTTTTCTCCCTTCCTCCTCCCTCTCCACACCCATCAGGCAATATTTGAAAACAATTAATTGCTCGTGAAACCAGCTAGCTTTGTACTTTGAAAATGAATGTTTATTCTTCTACATGCTTATGAGGCTGAAAGCAACCACAAAAACACAAATTTGTACATTTTTATTAAACAATATTGGCTTGTGTTATGATCCAAGCCAGAGGTTCCTCATGAAATTACAATTTTCCTGGGATCTTCTAGAACAGCACTTCTCAACCTCCAAAGCATATGGCAGAGCCAATTAGGTAAAAACATCTTACCATTCCTCTCCCTCCACAAACTTTTAGATGCCACTCACAATGGTGAGGCAAGACAGGATTGTTAATTGACTAAAGTGAGGTGTGACTAAAAAAGCTGAAAGGCACTGAACTAGAAGCTGTAAATAAATACTCTTGGCTCTGCTAAGGAATTAAAAAAAAAAAAAAAGTCTGCAAAAAATATTGGTTCTTCTATATTTAGTTTTCCTTGGGTATCCTCTTGCAGTCCATTACATAAAGAGCCACTATTACAAAGCAGTTCAATAAGGGGCCATCCACCTACTGATCCTTTTAGCTTTGTACAAACTTACCTTCCCCCTCAAGCCTTTGGAATTTGTGCTCATTACTGATTTAGTTCCTCCTCCCCGCTTATTCTCACAAGCACACAGTGAAAAACTTCAGTATTGCAGCATCAGACTAGTTCCAATAAAGTTTCTTTGACTTTTTTAACCTCTGACAAATCTACAAGTTTAGCCAGTATTTAGAAACCCTCTACTTTATTCCAGGTGATTGTCCCGGGGTTTTCAACAATCCTTTTAGATGTGGATTGTCATTGTAATGTCAGGGCATTTTGAATATCAGGTTATGAAATGATGCCCGAAATAGTTTGCAAAAAAACTCCTCCAACTTCCATTATTCTATGTTCTTTTGTATAAACTTAGCCTTGGTATTTCTGACGTCATGGCAGGGGAAACTACATGCCTTTATTACGTTATCACAGAAACAACACAAGCTTCCTTACCTTGTAGCACAACCTTGGCAAGGAGCAACTATCTCTTTCAGTGGGGATTCTAGACATCAGAGCATGTCAGAAAAGCTGAACTGGAAACGATGTTTTAGTTCATTTTCCTGTCTCAGTGCAGGATCTAAGCAGTCCTGGCAGTTGTTTGTCTAATCTATTCATGAAGACCTCCAGTGACAGAAATGCTATAGGCAGCCTACTGCATTCTGGTGTTTCATTATTTTTTTAAAGTGTTTTCTCTAATCATAATTTCAATCTATAGTCAATCACTCCTCCTCCGGATATGACTACGGACAAAAAAAGACAACTTTGGGCACCTAGCTGGTGGAGAGGAGGAGGAGAGAAGAGGAAGATTTTCTTCTGTTTTTCAAAGATGAAAATCTATACACTATGGCCTAATCCCATCCTATCAGCCTCACTTTAATTAGAGCGGTGAACAATCATAGATTGTAGTATGTCTGTGAATCTTAACTATTCTTCCAGCAAAAAGAGAACAGCAGTTCTTCATTCTTTTACCATCTTAAAACCAAGAATGCTAACACACATTTAAATACTGGGATTACATATAAAAATTGCAAAAGTAATTGAGAAAAGGGCTACTAGAAAAAAAAACAAAAAGATCTTGGGCAGTATTTCTCTGAATGGGTAATTCTGTATTGCAGACAGCCCTCTATACTATCTGCTGTCACTACAGCAAGTGTTAGAAGACACTTTAAACTACACCATAAGAGGACAAATCACATCACAAAGCTCTTAGCCAGGTTAATACATTTCTGAAAAAAAAGTGCAAATAAATATGGTAAAATTGATCATTATTACATTTGCAAAAGAAGTACTTCCTTCATCTCCCAAGAAATTGAGATTCTCACATTAACTACAGCCTGGTAGGTTTGAAAACTTGAGCTATAGAAATATCTCTACACAATATAAGGTACCTCACTAAGTCAGGAGAACGAATTATTCCTTCTACAATGTTATCACGAATCTGCTGACGATCATTTTCATGAATGTTGAATGGGAATACTGCTTCTCCAGGAGGTGGTTCACGGTCCGGCCAGTACTGTGTCACCATGTTCTTCAGGTAAATGGCAGCTAAGTATAAACATTGGGGAAATAGTAATTTAATTCTAACACACCTCCACATTGCTCTGTGCTCAACATGTAGTACAGTTGAAAGTAGAACAAAGAGTTGAAAAGACAACTGAAAACCACTGCATGAGTTCTTAACAAGTATAGGCACCAAGCACAGCTGAGTCAGAAAACCTTTTTTTTTTTTATGATTCCACACAAGATCAGGCTTAAGTGCCTGGTCCTAAACAGGATAGTATTTCAGTCAGCTTCTATTGGGGTACATTCTTTATTACAGCAGTCTTCCATATGGACATTAATACTCCATCGTTCTAAACAAGCAAACAAAAATCTACTCATCTGCATTTTTACTCATCCCTAAAACAACTACTCAAGCTCAGTAAGTGAAGTTTTAGAAGACTCGTGTAAGCAAATCATTGCACATGCAGATGGGACACTATGCTTGGGGAAATGCCCAGTATGAAACTGGCACGTGGCCTACCTTCTATTCAGACAGAAATGTTTGTTGTGAATTCCCTAAGCTTTATCTCACTATTAGGATTTCCCATAATCCCTTAGAATTGTTCCCTTCTGTCTCACATGAAAAACCATGAAAAATAAAGTTAATCTTCAACTGAAAATAAAGCAGCATTTATGCCTCAGTACTAAAATGCCTGTAGGCATTCTTTAGGAAATGTAGGAAATATGGTGTAAGACATTAAAGGAATGTTCTTAATAAAATTCTTATCCCCGTGCTATTTTGGTTGATTAGTAGCTAGGGTTTTAAAGTATAAATAAGATATCCTTGAGTACAATCATTTTTCTTGGTGATGACAAATTACAAAGTATGAAAACAGGTAGTTTGTAAAATATTTCATAAGCACAAGAGGAAAAACCATTCTTTGCCTATGACATGCCAGAATATTCAGATAAGAAACAGGTCCAGAAAGACCAGCCCAAGACTTTAATTTACTTTGTCCATAGATCTTGCTGTTATACAAATTCACGGCTTTTAAAAAATTCCCAGGGAAATCTGTTGACTTACAAATGTAATTTAAATGTGCTTTTCTATTTTATACCCCTACTCTGTAAAAAAATAAAAAAAATTAAACAGAAATTAAGAAAATTGTGTTCTACATACTTGGTTTTTTTCCTGAATGATACTGAGAGATTAATTTATAAAAATGACCTTATGGAGTCTAGATTAAGCATCAAACTTTACTACAGAATGGTTTAACAACGCCATTCAAAGTTGGATTATCTTTGAAAAAATACACGCCAGCATGACAAACAGCGTATGTCAGCATGCCCCAACGCACTCAGGGGATTAACAGGATCTGTACAAAAAAACCAACAGTGCCTCTATGGGAAATGCTGTTCCACAGGATAAAAACAGGGCTGTGAACGAAACAGTATTCATCAATTTCTTGAAAAAGCTGAATATTTTCTTCATCTGTCAAAAATATTGTATAGGAGTAATTAAAATAGATTATGAGAATTTAGAATCTGATCTTACAGAAACGTATACCCTAAAATTAACTCCATCACCATACCTGAACTCACACGCACAGTTGGGCAATCTTTCTAGACACGCTCAGACTATAAATTTGCAACTTACCAGTGATGTGACCTTCCTTCATATCTACTTTTGTGCGTGGACAACATAGATACTGATTAAGCATATGTGGCTACCCTTGACCTAGGGAACTATGGGGTTTTTTCATTTTTCAGAAACTTTCATTTTTCCAGGAGAAGGGATTCAAATAGAGAAACATGTATTCAAATGAGATCCACTTTTTTTTTTAAATTCCCACTTCTCTTGGCATCACTACTTCTTCACCACCGGAAGAAAGAATACCTAAAGCTCCTCGGGTACTCAGTTTTGAGCAGAAATCATTCTTTTCATATTAGTATCACAGCAATCCAGTAGAGATCACTACAAACACAGGGAAGCCAATACAGGACTCTACCCTATACCCACGGCTTTATCTGACCCTCATGTAGGAAAGAAACAGCAAAGATAGATCCTTTTCACTTCCACATTCAGAACAAACATGAACTTACTTACATTGCAACAGGTCAATACTCTGTTGAAATAACTAACAGACTGACTTTCTACTGAAAGAAAATGAAACAAGGAATTTATCTCACCTGCTTGACGTACTGGAAATTCAACTTGATCTGATACTATGATTTGCAGTAGACTTGGAGCAAAATTGATGATCTTGTAGGACTGAAATACATATAAAACACAGTTAGCAAATCACTATGTTTAAAGAAGACTGTATTACCAAAAGCTGAATAAGAAATACAAACTAAGGATTTTGCAGTGTTCTTTGACTCTCTTCATGAAGTATGAAAGGTTTTAGCATTTGGATTTACCCAGATCTGCAGCAATCCAAATAATTACTTGTAAAAGCCAAGCATGTAACGGCACATGGGTGGAATAAGTAATGTGACAAGGCTCTCTATTAGAGATTAGTGACAAAGAATATTTAAATAATTCTGAGAATGCATAACGCGAAGCACTACAGATCTGTCTTTGAATTATTTAACTTAGCCTCATAAGTCAAATGGATATTGACATGTTTCATCAATACATACCATTTATATGCGAAAAAGATTGTGGTATAATAGCAATACTGAATTTTGAAGAGATTAAGAAAACCATTTAAAATTATTTTCAAGTGTAAACAGCACCTGCATTAGTCATATATTACACAGCTATCTTTTAACGGACTAGATGTACAGTGCATCTTAATAGAAAAATAAAAACTGGGGAAACACAGCAGAATAACCATTTTTAATTAAAATCATGCGTAGACAGATAGCATTTCAAAACCCACAGCCTTCCTGGAAACTTTTCAAACACTACATCAGCCACGCAGCTGAAGAATTTCAAAGAGAAAACAATGCTCACTGAACTTCCGAGCAAAGCACGCCAGATTTAAAAGATGTGAAAATCTGATAGCATTATACTGCTGTCATTCAACAGGGGTCCTCCAAAGTGAAGAATCGTTGACTCAGCATGGTGCAGTTACTGCTAAGCCTTGGCAACTTCAGTAGTTACTAGTAGGTCAGATCTTTCATCGCTTAGATCTATGTGCTTTATGTTCGAAGAGAGATGTTTCTTGGGGCTAGATGGCAGAAGCTTTCTTTATTTCACCTTTTATAGTATTTCTTGCCAGCTAGATTATGCCTGGCAGTTCTGTGGTTGTTTCCAGAGCTGTGCTTTAAGTACATCCTCCCGTAAACTTTGACTCATTCGAAAGCTGTGAAATAAGAGGTACRTTCTGCTCTTCATGCACCCAGTTCCTTGATCTAACATTTCCATAATGAGGTAAACTTACATTGCTTTCATGATGCCTAAGTGTAACAGCTGCACCACAATGCTACCATTCAATAATTTTACCAAATCACTTAACTTTCTGGCCCTCATTTTACTCATTATAATGATAGTGTAATTCTAACCTACTCTGTGCTCAGAGACTCATTTGATGTTTATAGAGTAATCTCAGATCTCAGATAAAAGCAGTAATGGCAAATGAAAAGCATACTCTCCTGCAATTCCCTTCCCTATAAACTTTAATTAGCCATAAGCAATGCTCCAAATAAAGTAAAAGCTGTAACAGACAGCACAGGAACTCCATTTATCTATGGACATGCTGAAATACCAGCTTTCAACGTCAACTGGTTGAAGCGTACTGGATTCCAAAGATCACCTTTTAATTGAGTATACTGGAGTCCAAAGCTTGTCCTTCAGTTGCTACCGGACAGAATCTGTATGACATTGGTGGGTTCTGACCCACGGGGCTGCAGTAGGCTGCAGCAGCCTCCAGCACTCAACACTCAACTCCCAGGGAGACAAGGAAAGCACGAGGAATCCCAGCAGCACAGAAAAGCAAAAATGTGCATGAACTCTAATCGTCTTTTTTCTTCTAAATAGTGCCAACATGCTGTCCTCAGACCCGGTCTACGAACAGCTTTTACTACTAAAAACACATTGATCAAGAATGCAACCTTTTGGGGAGTTGTTTTGTTRTTGTTGTTTTTTCCTGCAGTAATCCTACCAGTATCGCATTTAGGGTGGACACAGTGATAACAGCATAAATTACTTCCCTTTCACTGTGCAAACAGCTTTTACTGAATCTACATTAAAGTCACCGCTACTCCAGGAAGCTTTACTGCTACCACTTGTGCTGGCGCACAACCGCTATCCCTGAAGTTTTGCCAGGATATATACAAATACGGTTATTTGGCCTGCAGAGCAAATCCTCTCAGCAAGCGCCTGGAGTGATAAAAGACATGTTACGCAGAAGGTACGCACAGTGTCTCAGAGGGGGCCCCATCCCTACCAGCACACTGCTATGAGGGCTTCTTTACACTTCACATACTGACAACCCTAAAGAGATCACAGGGACACAGTATCAAGCTCCCACTAAATCCTTCTACTCCATACTATTATCATTACCTTTATATCACAACTTTGAACAATGCCCTAGTTTCCTCATTCCATCCCATAATTCACATTTTTACATAGCTTCCTTTTCTACTCATCATCAGAAACATGAACGCTGCAGATATCAAGAGATTGTGTGCCCATTTTAGAAACAAGACACCCGATTCTGTCGTATTTGCGAAGCTCAAATACCATCCTGCTCACTTGTGCAGCAACAAACCCGGTCAGGAAAACTACACACTGCTTGCAATTTTTGGAACAGAGGACTTTTTTAAAAAAGCTGCATGCAGCAACATTTTTCCCATACCAGCACATTCTCGTTGGTTTAGTTGTCATGCTAATTGTGATCTTGGGATGTATCCTTCCCTGCCTTGCTCGGAAAACCATACAACAGGCTCCTGGACACCAGCAAGCAAAGCTGTACGTATCACGCGAGCAGGTGCAGAGCAATTGTCAGGTGTGCACTATGTAAATGGAAAGCAACAAGGAAGAGACCTTGGAGCTGGATGAGTTCAGCGAGACAGTTATTTGTATCGTTACAGCTGCACCTGAACTTTTACAAAGGGAGAGCAGGAATATCATCAGTCCCATGGAAGAAATGGAAAGCTAGCTGCTGATTTTGAAGAGCCGTGCCCAGGAGCCGCAGGGAGGCACCAGATGGCTGAAAAAGACCTTCAGCGCAACTCCCGTAACACAGCATGCTGCTTTGTGCAGTTTGTGAATAATTACATTGCCTTGAATTCACACTGTTGTGATTTGGTAAAACTTTCTGTGAAGTTGCTGATCGACAGGGGCTTATGTTTACTTTGAAGGAGAAAGTACAAATTTTTGAAAGATGAACTTTCACTGCGTACTGAGAACAACCATTATTTTAAAGCTGTGTAAAACACATATGACTACTCTTGCATGAAGCACTGATCAGAGCATTTATGCTAAAAAAAAAATATTTAATTTCCACTGGAATTAAGAGGATGGGGTACAGCAATGTGCAAGGTTCGCAGCTACACTAGAAGAGGTATACAGCACTGGTAAGATACAATTGAGTAAATTTACAGCAATGACCAAGGAGATGCATATGTCCCCACGCATCTTGTTCCACCTGTGTCCGCTGTCTCAGGATCTGTGCACTGCAGCTGTACAGCTTTCTGCACTCTGTCCTTTCACCTTAGGCCTAACACGCATTCTTCCCCGCCTCAGCATCACAGCTCCACTCTTTAAAATGTCAGAGAACACATCATTTTTTTGCCTATTTCCTCTTCCATTTGATTAGGCATAGAACAGATGACACCCAAGAAAGCCTCAGATGGGCCACCGAAAAACAGCAAGGTGAACACCGTTACATGTAAGGGACCAGAATACTAGGAGAGATAAGCAGGAAAAATACATAAAAGTTTCCCCAAATGCATCCTACTGAAGCAAATACTTTTCACACCTAACATTCAGATTTGGCTCCCAGGTTATCATGCCTTATATACTACTAAACTCATTTCAGTAAGTATAATTCGCATTTAAAGCCCACAGCAAGCAACTGTTCCATAATCACATTTGTCAGTAACCTTCCCACTGCAGTGACAGCAACCACAGTGGCTGAGTGCAGAATGGCATGGGAAGGTGCTTCTTCCTCTGCAGAATAGCAACAGGACAATGTAGGACAGGACAACGGACGTGGAAAACTAGAGCCTTCCCTCAGGTTCTGCAAGCGAAGCCAACACCATCCTGCTCCACCAGCAGTAAACATCTCTTTCTCCGTACCTCTGAATCCAAGTATGGCACGTAAAAATTGCTGAAAAATCAAGGCACTACATCTTTGTTTGCAAAAATAAACACACAGAAAAAAACTGTACCTTGAATACGTATGCAATCAATTGTTTACAAAGATTATTTTAAGGCTTTCATGCATTTGATTTGAATGCTCAACTATCTGGTTTACTAAGTTTTATCTTCTGTTTGCTGTGCACTGAAAATGTGTTATGAAACTCCATCAGTATTTGTCACACTTGGGAATATTTTTGCAGTTGTTAACAGTATTTTCTCTCTTGGTTTTTATGCCGGCAGTCACAGACAGGTTGTTAAAACAAACTAGAACTTCAAAAGACACTTTCTTCTTTCCCTGCCTACATGCAAAGCCATCGTTTAGGGAGAGGAAAATGCACTGTGTTTTCGCACACAGTGAAAATAAACACGTATAAGAACGTACCTGAGCTTTTTTCCTCTGTGGGTTCTGCTGCCAAACTTGTCCAGTCTCAAACTCCACTTTCACATCACTTCTAACCACGCAAGTCAACCTCCTCATCAAATTGGTCTTCAAAACAAATACCTGAGATTCCTTCCTCTAGGTAACATGAGGTGCTCATTATCAGTTTCAGAGTGGCCTTCAGACCCCTGCCTACTATGGAAGCCAGCTCAACAAAGATGTGGAAGATACGGAAGGAAGTCCAACTTTATTCTGAACTCTTCTGCATTTGGGCAATCTTCTCACACTTCTTTCTCTTCTTCCAGCCCTGCTTCTCAGTTCCCATCAAAGCCAAATTCTGCAACTCCTTTTCAATATTTAAACAAACAGCTGTATTTCTGCAATTGTGTTCTTATTTTCCCCTTTGTTACAGGCCAAAGAAATGTATTACAGCAGGTTGAGCCAATGAAGATTAAGGCATAAAAATTGTATGGTAATCCTATCTGAATTGGAATCAGAGATGACTTTGTATGTTCGCATAATCAGACAGTACATTCCACAACACTCCAAGAACTGGCACATGAAAGCAGTATTTAGCCATTAAAAAAAAAAAAAAAAAATTAAAACCAGCAAAAGTCCCTGAAGTCCATGAGACAGACCTAACAAGAGTAACAGCCTAGAACAGATATCAAAGAAAGGTGCACAGAAATTTAGTATCTTTCTTGGTATAATAATTGACTGTTCTAATAAGTACAGTCTGACTGATAAATATGATCCTAAGGTGCACAGCAACTATGATGTGACAGAGCTGAAGAAAAAAATGAGGGGAAAAAAAATGAAAGAAAAAGAGGGGGATGGAAAGATGTGTACACTTAGAAAATCAACAGGCTAAAAGGGAAATGACAGCAGTTACATGATAGAGATTACTGACCTGGCAGGAATTTACTGCTCTATTTTATCAAGAATCACATTTCAGACAAATCCCACACTTACATTTATGTTCAGGTCACTGAGAGAAGTAAAGTTTGTTGATGACTCAGAAGTAGCATGCATCATCCAAGGAGAAAGATCAGAAAAATCCTGCAAAGAACTGGCTGATCTTTAGAACTGCACCAACAAAAATGGAGTTGGGTAATAGGGCAAAGTACATGATATGCACTCAAGGATAATAGGAATTTCTCCTAACAGCTTGAGGTTTCTTAGTGAGGAACAAACATAGGATAAAAGGACCTCGGTATATTAAGCGGTAAGAAACATGTAGGCGTTGGACATGAAGAAGGTAACTGTAGTTGTAGGATGTACCAAATGAGGTATTAGTGGCATTGAGCGTGAGACTTTCTGGAATGCTGCAAACACAAATGACCAGATTGCACAAGAAGGATTAATTCAAAGCAACACAAGTGCGGAAAAGAGCTGTGCTCTCCTATGATCAGATTTCATAAATTCAGTTTTATGATAAGGTAAAGGAAATATACCCTGTTGAGGCTAGGAAAACAGGCCAGTAGGGATCAGCCTTTGACAAACATGTCAGAGCGGGTACCAAGAAACCTATTCTAGTTAAGAAGTAAGATTGGCACAAATGGATATAAATGGACCATAAATTAATTTCAGCTGGAAACCAACACTTGTTTCTAGCTACAGGAGTAAGAAAAATCACAAACAGCCTCCCAATAGATATAATAAGGGAAAAAAAAAAAGAATCTTGATTCCATTTCTGAATGCAGTTAGGTGATAATCCAGAAGGAAGACAGCAACTTCACTGATTTAGCTCTATCTTTACACAGGTGCAGAAACATATGGAAGCAAAAGAGGCATTTTCAAACATGCTGGGACTTCTTACAGGTAGGCAAGCTTTCATTCATTTTAACTCCATTCCCCACACTCTACACTGTATGCAAATTATGGAGTCGGGACTATTATGATACTGTTCTAAAGGACTCTCTGTATTGGTACAAGCAATGAGGTGCCTACAGAGAGGTGCTATATTGGTGGACTAGTAGGATTTATACTCCCTGGGAAGCTCCTGTCACTACCTGGATTCAAACTTGAAAGCAAATGTACACTGCAGATGGGCTAACACAAGACAAGTTTTACCTCAATACCCATTAGCATCTATCAGGAGCAGCATCACTTTAACTAGTGCACAGGTTAAAGGTGACCCCTGTTCTGTTTGGCCAAGTCTGGTATTGCCACTTCAAGTACTTATTGTTGGAGGGTATTCTGCTTGGTTGGTGGATTGGTTCCTTTGCTAGAACAAGCTAAAAGCTAGAACAGCATCTGGATTCCAGTACTTGCAGGAACACAGTTACATGTCAACACTATCATTAGATACATGGGAGTCTGACATGTCGCTTTGAAGTCTTGCTTCAAAAGCACTGAAAGGCTTAAAGATGTCAAAGGCTCACGTTAATCGACATTCCTCAGGAGCGCTTTTGTTCCACTCATCCAAAGAGTCATGTCAAACCCAGCAGTGCATCAGTACATTATGTCAGTCAGATACATCATGCTTCATTTAGGAACAGGAAGCCTACACAACAATAGGTATGTCTTAATTTCACGATTCGTTCTTTATAATAGTTAGAAAAGAGAAAATGTGTCAGCTATTTTAAATAAAAATCTGTATCTCAACCTGTTCTCAATAAATATACTTGCACTCTTGAATCTGAAACCTATGTCTTTCATGAGAATTGCATTATCCATCACTTGAACTTAAAACATTTTACAGATCTCAATCTTAAAACGCTTTCAAAACTTTTCCTGAGCTTCACAGTACTTATTGGTGATGTTAATACGACAGCGTTAGGAGCAGGATCCAGGAATCCAGACAGCTGTCTCTTTGTTCTGAGCCTGCCAAACATGCAGCAGTTTATTATTGTAGTTTTGATTCCTGTGCGACAGGCTGCTGACAATATTTATAATTTCCCTCTCAGTCCTTAATACTAGGGACAAAAATAGGTACTGATGAATTTTTAAAGTAACTATGCCAAATAAAGAAAAAAAGGTTTGCATTTTTATCTAACTATCCACAAGAGCATTCTCAATATCCAGCACTTAATCCACTGATTTACTAAAGGAACTTGCCAACTGCTAAAGCAAGGATTAGCTATAGCTAATTCAGAAGGAGTTTTAAGTTGCCTAAATAGAAAATTAAGCCAAAGTAGCAATCCTGAAGTAGCAGTAATTCCTAACAGCCAATTCTCATTGACCGATTTGTTAACACACCAACGCAGTCGAAAAATCCAAGTCCTCAAAAAAAACTGATAAAATATTCCATCGAAGTATAGAGGTTAAAGCTTTATTAAGGCTGTGCAAGGGAACTTTCTCTTTTTCCAAATGTGCAAATTGAGATTGTGGTCACAGTTTTGCTTCAGTGCATACTCCCACTACATTAACTGTGGGATGCTGTGATAAATACTACCCACAAAAATCTCATGTGCCTTTCTCAAAGTTTTACTTGGCATGCTGCTGAACGGGACAAAATGAATCCCCGAGAGGCACTGCTATCTATCATCTGTAAGAGCGAGAGAGATCCCAGCGGAGCGGAGCTCAGCGTGATGCCTTCCAGCACCCAACACTGAACGTTAGTGCTCAGGCCACGCCGAGGATGAGATCGCCGCACTTCGCTTCGGTACGCCCTGCTCCCAGGGTCACAACATTAAGGACAAAATTGAGGGAAGACAGCGATCCCGCCCGGCCGTCGGGCACCTACGGCGCGGACCAGGCGCCGCCGGGGCCGCGCTCCGCGCCCGCCACCCGCAGGCTCCGAGAGCCGGCAGGTCTCGCAGAGGCGGACCCCGCCCCGGGGG